>CM048839.1:70256632-70819132 GCA_026545765.1 Plantago major
CTCAGTGGGTTGTTAGTTTGTTGTTTATCCCTCCTTTTGTGTTTTGTTTTACTCTCAGTAAAGTTCTTACGTTAGTTATTTTATTACTCCTCACATGTGTTGTTTAAATCTCAATTGACTTCTCGTTTGTAATTGTCCCACTCCTTTATTGTGTTGTTTATCCCACTCCTTATGTGTTGTTTAACTCTCAGTAGTGTTCTTGATTTTGATACTCATACTCCTTGATGTATTGTTTAAATATCTAATAGACTTCTTAGTTTGACATTATCCCCTCCTTTATTGTGTTGTTTATCTCTCAGTGAGTTGTTAGTTTTGTTTATCCCCTCCTTTTGTGTTTTGTTTTACTCTCAGTAGAAGTTCTTGTTTTATTTTATTACTCCTCATGTGTGTTGTTTAAATCTCAAATTGACTTCTCGTTTGTAATTATCCCTCCTTTATTGTGTTGTTTATCCCACTCCTTATGTGTGTTGTTTAGCTTTCAGTAGTGTTCTTGATTTGTGATATTCATATTCCTTGATTGATTGTTTAAATCTCTAAACTTCTTAGTTTGACATTATCCCTCCTTTATTGTGTTGTTTATCTCTCAGTAGGTTGTTGGTTTGTTGTTTATCCCACTCCTTTTGTGTTTTGTTTTACTCTCAGTAGAGTTCTTACGTTCGTTATTTTATTACTCCTCATGTGTTGTTTAAATCTCAAATTGACTTCTCCGTTTGTAATTGTCCCTCCTTTATTGTGTTGTTTATCCCACTCCTTATGTGTGTTGTTGAACTCTCAGTAGTGTTCTTGATTTTGATACTCATACTCCTTGATGTATTGTTTAAATATCTAATAGACTTCTTGTTTGACATTATCCCACTCCTTTATTGTGTTGTTTATCTCTCAGTGGAGTTGTTAGTTTGTTGTTTATCCCCTCCTTTTGTGTTTTGTTTTGCTCTCTCAAGTAAGTTCTTGTTAGTTATTTTATTACTCCTCATGTGTGTTGTTTAAATCTCAAATTGACTTCTCGTTTGTAATTATCCCACTCCTTTATTGTTGTTTATCCCACTCCTTATGTGTGTTGTTAACTCTCAGTAGTGTTCTTGATTTTGATATTACTCCTTGATGTATTGTTTAAATATCTAATAAACTTCTTAGTTTGACATTATCCCACTCCTTTATTGTGTTGTTTATCTCTCAAGTAAATTGTTAGTTTTGTTTATCCCACTCCTTTTGTGTTTGTTTTACTCTCAAGTAGAGTTCTTACGTTATTTTATTACTCCTCATGTGTGTTGTTTAAATCTCAAATTGACTTCTCGTTTGTAATTATCCCACTCCTTTGTTGTGTTGTTTATCCCACTCCTTATGTGTGTTGTTTAACTCTCAGTAGTGTTCTTGATTTTGATATTCATACTTGATTGTATTGTTTAAATATCTAATAAACTTCTTGTTTGACATTATCCCTCCTTTATTGTGTTGTTTGTCTCTCAGTGGGTTGTTAGTTTGTTGTTTATCCCCTCCTTTTGTGTTTTTTTACTCTCAGTAAGTTCTTAGTTCGTTATTTTATTACTCCTCATGTGTTGTTTAAATCTCAAATTGACTTCTCGTTTGTAATTATCCCTCCTTTTATTGTTGTTTGTCCCACTCCTTATGTGTGTTGTTGAACTCTCAGTAGTGTTCTTGATTTTGATATTCATACTCCTTGATGTATTGTTTAAATATCTAATAGACTTCTTGGTTTGACATTATCCCACTCCTTTATTGTGTTGTTTATCTCTCAGTAGTTGTTAGTTTGTTATTTATCCCACTCCTTTTGTGTTTTGTTTTACTCTCAGTAAGTTCTTAGTTCGTTATTTTATTACTCCTCACTGTGTTGTTTAAATCTCAAATTGACTTCTCCGTTTGTAATTATCCCTCCTTTATTGTGTTGTTTATCCCACTCCTTATGTGTGTTGTTTAACTCTCAGTAGTGTTCTTGATTTTGATACTCATACTCCTTGATGTATTGTTTAAATATCTAATAGACTTCTTGTTTGACATTATCCACTCCTTTATTGTGTTGTTTATCTCTCAGTGGGTTGTTAGTTTTGTTTATCCCACTCCTTTTGTGTTTTGTTTTACTCTCAGTAGAGTTCTTACGTTATTATTTATTACTCCTCATGTGTGTTGTTTAAATCTCAAATTGACTTCTCGTTTGTAATTATCCCACTCCTTTATTGTGTTGTTTATCCCACTCCTTATGTGTGTTGTTTAGCATCAAGTAGTGTTCTTGATTTTGATATTCATATTCCTTGATTGATTGTTTAAATCTCTAATAAACTTCTTGTTTGACATTATCCCACTCCTTTATTGTGTTGTTTATCTCTCAGTAAATTGTTAGTTTGTTGTTTATCCCTCCTTTTGTGTTTTGTTTTACTCTCAAGTAGAGTTCTTATTCGTTATTTTATTACTCTCACATGTGTTGTTTAAATCTCAAATTGACTTCTCGTTTGTAATTATCCCACTCGTTTGTTGTGTTGTTTATCCCACTCCTTATGTGTGTTGTTGAACTCTCAAGTAGTGTTCTTGATTTTGATACTCATACTCCTTGATGTATTGTTTAAATATCTAATAGACTTCTTAGTTTGACATTATCCCTCCTTTATTGTGTTGTTTATCTCTCAAGTAGGTTGTTAGTTTGTTGTTTATCCCACTCCTTTTGTGTTTTGTTTTACTCTCAAGTAGAGTTCTTACGTTCGTTATTTTATTACTCCTCATGTGTGTTGTTTAAATCTCAATTGACTTCTCGTTTGTATTATCCCACTCCTTTATTGTGTTGTTTATCCCACTCCTTATGTGTTGTTTTAACTCTCAGTAGTGTTCTTGATTGATATTCATACTCCTTGATGTATTGTTTAAATCTCTAATAGACTTCTTGTTTGACATTATCCCACTCCTTTATTGTGTTGTTTATCTCTCAGTAGGAATTGTTTGTTGTTTATCCCCTCCTTTTGTGTTTTGTTTTACTCTCAGTAGAGTTCTTACGTTATTTTATTACTCCTCACATGTGTTGTTTAAATCTCAAATTGACTTCTCCGTTTGTAATTATCCCTCCTTTATTGTTGTTTATCCCACTCCTTATGTGTGTTGTTTAACTCTCAGTAGTGTTCTTGATTTTGATACTCCTTGATGTATTGTTTAAATATCTAATAGACTTCTTGGTTTGACATTATCCCACTCCTTTATTGTGTTGTTTATCTTTCAAGTAGAGTTGTTAGTTTTGTTTATCCCCTCCTTTTGTGTTTTGTTTTACTCAAGTAAGTTCTTCGTTCGTTATTTTATTACTCCTCATGTGTGTTGTTTAAATCTCAAATTGACTTCTCGTTTGTAATTATCCACTCCTTTATTGTGTTGTTTGTCCACTCCTTATGTGTTGTTAATTCTCAGTAGTGTTCTTGATTTTGATATTCATACTCCTTGATGTATTGTTTAAATATCTAATAGACTTCTTGGTTTGACATTATCCACTCCTTTATTGTGTTGTTTATCTCTCAGTAGGTTGTTGTTGTTGTTTATCCCCTCCTTTTGTGTTTTTTTACTCTCAAGTAGAGTTCTTGTTAGTTATTTTATTACTCCTCATGTGTGTTGTTTAAATCTCAAATTGACTTCTCGTTTGTATTATCCCACTCCTTTATTGTTGTTTGTCCCACTCCTTATGTGTGTTGTTGAACTCTCAGTAGTGTTCTTGATTTTGATATTCATACTCCTTGATTGTATTGTTTAAATATCTAATAGACTTCTTACGTTTGACATTATCCCACTCCTTTATTGTGTTGTTTATCTCTCAAGTAGAGTTGTTAGTTTGTTGTTTATCCCTCCTTTTGTGTTTTGTTTACTCTCAGTAGAGTTCTTACGTTCGTTATTTTATTACTCCTCATGTGTTGTTTTAAATCTCAAATTGACTTCTCGTTTGTAATTATCCCACTCCTTTATTGTGTTGTTTATCCCACTCCTTATGTGTGTTGTTTAACTCTCAGTAGTGTTCTTGATTTGATATTCATACTCCTTGATTGATTGTTTAAATATCTAATAGACTTCTTAGTTTGACATTATCCCACTCCTTTATTGTGTTGTTTATCTCTCAAGTGGAGTTGTTAGTTTGTTGTTTATCCCCTCCTTTTGTGTTTTGTTTTACTCTCAGTAGAGTTCTTGTTCGTTATTTTATTACTCCTCATGTGTTGTTTAAATCTCAAATTGACTTCTCCGTTTGTAATATCCCACTCCTTTATTGTGTTGTTGTCCCCACTCCTTGTGTGTTGTTTAACTCTCAGTAGTGTTCTTGATTTTGATACTCATACTCCTTGATGTATTGTTTAAATATCTAATAGACTTCTTAGTTTGACATTATCCCACTCCTTTATTGTGTTGTTTATCTCTCAGTGAGTTGTTATTTATCCCCTCCTTTTGTGTTTTGTTTTACTCTCAAGTAGAGTTCTTACGTTATTTTATTACTCCTCATGTGTGTTGTTTAAATCTCAAATTGACTTCTCGTTTGTAATTATCCCTCCTTTATTGTGTTGTTTATCCCTCCTTATGTGTGTTGTTAACTCTCAAGTAGTGTTCTTGATTTTGATATTCATACTCCTTGATGTATTGTTTAAATATCTAAAACTTCTTAGTTTGACATTATCCCACTCCTTTATTGTGTTGTTTATCTCTCAAGTAAATTGTTGTTTGTTTTATCCCCTCCTTTTGTGTTTTGTTTTACTCTCAGTAAGTTCTTACGTTATTATTTATTACTCCTCACATGTTGTTTAAATCTCAAATTGACTTCTCGTTTGTAATTATCCCACTCCTTTATTGTGTTGTTTATCCCACTCCTTATGTGTGTTGTTGAACTCTCAAGTAGTGTTCTTGATTTTGATACTCCTTGATGTATTGTTTAAATATCTAATAGACTTCTTAGTTTGACATTATCCCACTCCTTTATTGTTGTTTATCTCTCAGTAAATTTGTTGTTTTGTTTATCCCTCCTTTTGTGTTTTGTTTTACTCTCAAGTAAGTTCTTACGTTATTATTTTATTACTCCTCATGTGTGTTGTTTAAATCTCAAATTGACTTCTCGTTTGTAATTATCCCACTCCTTTATTGTGTTGTTTATCCCACTCCTTATGTGTGTTGTTTAACTCTCAGTAGTGTTCTTGATTTTGATATTCATACTCCTTGATTGATTGTTTAAATATCTAATAAACTTCTTAGTTTGACATTATCCCACTCCTTTATTGTGTTGTTTGTCTCTCAGTGGAGTTGTTACGTTTTATTTATCCCACTCCTTTTGTGTTTTGTTTTACTCTCAAGTAGAGTTCTTAGTTAGTTATTTTATTACTCCTCATGTGTTTTGTTTAAATCTCAAATTGACATCTCAGTTTGTAATTGTCCCACTCCTTTATTGTGTTGTTTGTCCCTCCTTATGTGTGTTGTTTACTCTCAGTAGTGTTCTTGATTTTGATATTCATACTCCTTGATTGATTGTTTAAATATCTAATAGACTTCTTAGTTTGACATTATCCCACTCCTTTATTGTGTTGTTTGTCTCTCAAGTGGAGTTGTTGGTTTGTTGTTTATCCACTCCTTTTGTGTTTTGTTTACTCTCAAGTAAGTTCTTAGTCGTTATTTTATCACCCCTCAGGTGTGTTGTTTAAATCTCAGATTGTCTTCTCCGTTTGTAATTATCCCACTCCATTATTATGTTGCTTATCCCACTCCTTATGTGTGTGGTTTAACTCTCAAGTAGAGTTCTTCATTTTGATATTCATACTCCTTGATGTATTGTTTAAATCTCTAAACTTCTTAGTTTGACATTATCCCACTCCTTTATTGTGTTGTTTATCTCTCAAGTAGAGTTGTTAGTTTGTTGTTTATCCCTCCTTTTGTGTTTTGTTTTACTCTCAAGTAAAGTTCTTAGTTCGTTATTTTATTACTCCTCACATGTGTTGTTTAAATCTCAAATGACTTCTCCGTTTGTAATTATCCCACTCCTTTGTGTGTTGTTTGTCCCACTCCTTATGTGTGTTGTTTAACTCTCAAGTAGTGTTCTTGATTTTGATATTCATACTCCTTGATTGATTGTTTAAATATCTAATAGACTTCTTAGTTTGACATTATCCCACTCCTTTATTGTGTTGTTTTATCTCAGTGGGTTGTTAGTTTTGTTGTTTATCCACTCCTTTTGTGTTTTGTTTTACTCTCAAGTAGAGTTCTTACGTTATTATTTATTACTCCTCATGTGTGTTGTTTAAATCTCAAATTGACTTCTCGTTTGTAATTATCCCACTCCTTTATTGTGTTGTTTATCCCCTCCTTATGTGTGTTGTTTAACTCTCAGTAGTGTTCTTGATTTTGATATTCATACTCCTTGATTGATTGTTTAAATCTCTAGACTTCTTAGTTTGACATTATCCCACTCCTTTATTGTGTTGTTTTTATCTCTCAGTAGGTATTGTTTGTTTATCCCACTCCTTTTGTGTTTTGTTTTACTCTCAAGTAAGTTCTTAGTTCGTTATTTTATTACTCCTCATGTGTGTTGTTTAAATCTCAAATTGACTTCTCGTTTGTAGTAATTATCCCACTTTATTGTGTTGTTTATCCCACTCCTTATGTGTTGTTGTTAACTCTCAGTAGTGTTCTTGATTTTGATATTCATACTCCTTGATTGTATTGTTTAAATATCTAAAACTTCTTAGTTTGACATTATCCCACTCCTTTATTGTGTTCTTTATCTACCAAGTGGAGTTGTTAGTTTGTTGTATATCACACTCATTTTGTGTTTTGTTTTACTCTCAAGTAAGTTCTTAGTTCGTTATTTTATTACTCCTCATGTGTGTTGTTTAAATCTCAAATTGACTTCTCGTTTGTAATTATCCCTCCTTTATTGTGTTGTTTATCCCCTCCTTATGTGTGTTGTTTAACTCTCAAGTAGTGTTCTTGATTTTGATATTCATACTCCTTGATTATTGTTTAAATATCTAATAGACTTCTTAGTTTGACATTATCCCACTCCTTTATTGTGTTGTTTATCTCAGTGGAGTATTGTTTTGTTGTTTATCCCACTCCTTTTGTGTTTTGTTTTACTCTCAGTAGAGTTCTTAGTTCGTTATTTTATTACTCCTCATGTGTTGTTTAAATCTCAAATTGACTTCTCCGTTTGTAATTATCCCACTCGTTTGTTGTGTTGTTTATCCCACTCCTTATGTGTGTTGTTGAACTCTCAAGTAGTGTTCTTCGATATTTATATTCATAATCCTTGATTGTATTTAAATATCTAATAGACTTCTTAGTTTGACATTATCCCACTCCTTTATTGTGTTGTTTGTCTCTCAGTAGGTTGTTAGTTTGTTGTTTATCCCACTCCTTTTGTGTTTTGTTTTACTCTCAAGTAGAGTTCTTCGTTCGTTATTTTATTACTCCTCATGTGTGTTGTTTAAATCTCAAATTGACTTCTCCGTTTGTAATTATCCCACTTTATTGTGTTGTTTATCCCACTCCTTATGTGTGTTGTTTGAACTCTCAGTAGTGTTCTTGATTTTGATATTCATATTCCTTGATTGTATTGTTTAAATCTCTAATAGACTTCTTGTTTGACATTATCCCACTCCTTTATTGTGTTGTTTATCTCTCAGTGGAGTTGTTAGTTGGTTGTTTATCCCACTCCTTTTGTGTTTTGTTTTACTCTCAAGTAGAGTTCTTCGTTCGTTATTTTATTACTCCTCCTGTGTGTTGTTTAAATCTCAAATTGACTTCTCCGTTTGTAATTATCCCACTCGTTTGATGTGTTCTTTATCCCACTCCTTATGTGTGTTGTTGAACTCTCAAGTAGTGTTCTTCGATTTTCATACTCATACTCCTTCAGTGTATTGTTTAAATATCTAATGGACTTCTTCGTTTGACATTATCCCACTCCTTTATTGTGTTGTTTATCTCTCAGTAAATTTGTTATTTATCCCACTCCTTTTGTGTTTTGTTTTACTCTCAAGTAGAGTTCTTCGTTCGTTATTTTATTACTCCTCCTGTGTGTTGTTTAAATCTCAAATTGACTTCTCCGTTTCTAATTATCCCACTCCTTTATTGTGTTGTTTATCCCACTCCTTATGTGTGTTGTTTAACTGTCAAGTAGTGTTCTTCGATTGTGATATTCATATTCCTTGATTGATTTTTTAAATCTCTAATAGACTTATTCGTTTGACATTATCCCACTCCTTTATTGTGTTGTTTATCTCGCAAATGGAGTTGTTCGTTTGGTTTTTATCCCACTCCTTTTGTGTTTTGTTTTACTCTCAAGTAGAGTTCTTCGTTCGTTATTTTATTACTCCTCCAGTGTGTTGTTTAAATCTCAAATTGACTTCTCCGTTTGTAATTATCCCACTCCTTTATTGTGTTGTTTATCCCACTCCTTATGTGTGTTGTTTAGCTCTCAGTAGTGTTCTTGATTTTGATATTCATACTCCTTCAGTGATTGTTTAAATATCTCATAGACTTCTTCGTTTGACATTATCCCACTCCTTTATTGTGTTGTTTATCTCGCAAGTGGAGTTGTTCGTTTGTTGTTTACCCCACTCCTTTTGTGTTTTGTTTTACTCTCAAGTAGAGTTCTTCGTTCGTTATTTTATTACTCCTCCTGTGTGTTGTTAAAATCACAAATTGACTTCTCTGTTTGTAATTGTCCCACTCCTTTATTGTGTTGTTTATCCCACTCCTTATGTGTGTTGTTTAACTGTCAAGTAGTGTTCTTCGATTGTGATATTCATATTCCTTCAGTTGATTGTTTAAATCTCTAATAGACTTCTTCGTTGGACATTATCCCACTCCTTTATTGTGTTGTTTATATCGCAAGTGGAGTTGTTCGATTGTTGTTTATCCCACTGCTTTTGTGTTTTGTTTTACTCTCAAGTAGAGTTCTTCGTTCGTTATTTTATTACTCCTCCTGTGAGTTGTTTAAATCTCAAATTGACTTCTCCGTTTGTAATTATCCCACTCCTTTATTGTGTTGTTTATCCCACTCCTTATGTGTGTTGTTTAACTCTCAAGTAGTGTTCTTCGATTTTGATACTCATACTCCTTCAGTGTATTGTTTAAATCTCTAATAGACTTCTTCGTTTGACATTATCCCACTCCTTTATTGTGTTGTTTATCTCGCAAGTGGAGTTGTTCGATTGTTGTTTATCCCACTGCTTTTGTGTTTTGTTTTACTCTCAAGTAGAGTTCCTCGTTCGTTATTTTATTACTCCTCCTGTGTGTTGCTTAAATCTCTAATTGACTTCTCCGTTTGTAACTATCGCGCTCGTTTGTTGTGTTGTTTATCCCACTCCTTATGTGTGTTGTTGAACTCTCAAGTAGTGTTCTTCGATTTTGATACTCATATTCTTGATTGATTGTTTAAATATCTAATAGACTCCTTCGTTTGACATTCTCCCACTCCTTTATTGTGTTGTTTATCTCGCAAGTGGAGTTGTTCGTTTGTTGTTTATCCCACTCCTTTTCTGTTTTGTTTTACTCGCAAGTAGAGTTCTTCGTTCGTTATTTTATTACTCCTCCAGTATGTTGTTTAAATCTCAAATTGACTTCTCCGTTTGTATTTGTCCCACGCCTTTATTGTGTTGTTTATCCGACTCCTTATGTGTGTTGTTAACTCTCAGTAGTGTTCTTGATTTTGATATTCATACTCCTTGATGTATTGTTTAAATATCTAATAGACTTCTTAGTTTGACATTATCCCACTCCTTTATTGTGTTGTTTGTCTCTCAAGTAGAGTTGTTTTTTGTTTATCCCACTCCTTTTGTGTTTTGTTTTACTCTCAGTAGAGTTCTTACGTTATTATTTATTACTCCTCCTGTGAGTTGTTTAAATCTCAAATTGACTTCTCCGTTTGTAATTATCCCACTCCTTTATTGTGTTGTTTATCCCACTCCTTATGTGTGTTGTTTAGCTCTCAAGTAGTGTTCTTGATTTTGATATTCATATTCCTTGATTGATTGTTTAAATCTCTAATAGACTTCTTGTTTGACATTATCCCACTCCTTTATTGTGTTGTTTTATCTCAGTAGTTGTTAGTTTGTTGTTTATCCCACTCCTTTTGTGTTTTGTTTTACTCTCAGTAGAGTTCTTACGTTCGTTATTTATTACTCCTCATGTGTGTTGTTTAAATCTCAAATTGACTTCTCGTTTGTAATTATCCCTTTGTTGTGTTGTTTGTCCCACTCCTTATGTGTGTTGTTGAACTCTCAGTAGTGTTCTTGATTTTGATACTCATACTCCTTGATGTATTGTTTAAATATCTAATAGACTTCTTAGTTTGACATTATCCCACTCCTTTATTGTGTTGTTTGTCTCTCAGTGGAGTTGTTAGTTTGTTGTTTATCCCACTCCTTTTGTGTTTTGTTTTACTCTCAGTAGAGTTCTTAGTTCGTTATTTTATTACTCCTCATGTGTGTTGTTTAAATCTCAAATTGACTTCTCGTTTGTAATTATCCCACTCCTTTATTGTGTTGTTTATCCCACTCCTTATGTGTGTTGTTTAACTCTCAGTAGTGTTCTTGATTTTGATATTCATACTCCTTGATGTATTGTTTAAATATCTAATAGACTTCTTAGTTTGACATTATCCCACTCCTTTATTGTGTTGTTTGTCTCTCAAGTGGAGTTGTTAGTTTGTTGTTTATCCCCTCCTTTTGTGTTTTGTTTTACTCTCAGTAGAGTTCTTGTTAGTTATTTTATTACTCCTCATGTGTGTAGTTTAAATCTCAAATTGACTTCTCGTTTGTAATTATCCCACTCCTTTATTGTGTTGTTTATCCCACTCCTTATGTGTGTTGTTTAACTCTCAGTAGTGTTCTTGATTTTGATATTCATATTCCTTGATTGATTGTTTAAATATCTAATAGACTTCTTAGTTTGACATTATCCCTCCTTTATTGTGTTGTTTATCTCTCAAGTGGAGTTGTTAGTTTGTTGTTTATCCCACTCCTTTTGTGTTTTGTTTTACTCTCAAGTAGAGTTCTTCGTTCGTTATTTTATTACTCCTCATGTGTGTTGTTTAAATCTCAAATTGACTTCTCGTTTGTAATTATCCCACTCCTATATTGTGTTGTTTATCCCACTCCTTATGTGTGTTGTTTACTCTCAAGTAGTGTTCTTGATTTGATATTCATACTCCTTGATTGATTGTTTAAATATCTAATAGACTTCTTAGTTTGACATTATCCACTCCTTTATTGTGTTGTTTGTCTCTCAGTGGAGTTGTTAGTTTGTTGTTTATCCCTCCTTTTGTGTTTTGTTTTACTCTCAAGTAGAGTTCTTATTCGTTATTTTATTACTCCTCATGTGTTGTTTAAATCTCAAATTGACTTCTCCGTTTGTAATTCCCCTCCTTTGTGTGTTGTTTATCCCACTCCTTATGTGTGTTTTTAACTCTCAGTAGTGTTCTTGATTTGATATTCATACTCCTTGATGTATTGTTTAAATATCTAATAGACTTCTTAGTTTGACATTATCCCTCCTTTATTGTGTTGTTTGTCTCTCAAGTGGAGTTGTTAGTTTGTTGTTTATCCCACTCCTTTTGTGTTTTGTTTTACTCTCAGTAGAGTTCTTACGTTCGTTATTTTATTACTCCTCATGTGTGTTGTTTAAATCTCAAATTGACTTCTCCGTTTGTAATTATCCACTTTGTTATTGTTGTTTATCCACTCCTTATGTGTTGTTGAACTCTCAGTAGTGTTCTTGATTTTGATACTCATACTCCTTGATTGTATTGTTTAAATATCTAATAGACTTCTTGTTTGACATTATCCCTCCTTTATTGTGTTGTTATCTCTCAAGTGGAGTTGTTCGTTTGTTGTTTATCCCACTCCTTATGTATTTTATATAACTCTCAATAAGAGTTCTTAGTTCGTTATTTTATTACTCCTCATGTGTGTTGTTTAAATCTCAAATTGGCTTCTCGTTTGTAATTATCCCACTCCTTTATTGTTGTTTATCCCACTCCTTATGTGTGTTGTTTAGCTCTCAGTAGTGTTCTTGATTGTGATATTCATATTCCTTGATTGATTGTTTAAATCTAATAGACTTCTTAGTTTGACATTATCCCCACTCCTTTATTGTGTTGTTTATCTCTCAAGTGGAGTTGTTAGTTTGTTGTTTATCCTCCTTTTGTGTTTTGTTTTACTCTCAAGTAGAGTTATTCGTTCGTTATTTTATTACTCCTACTGTGTGTTGTATAAATCTCAAATTGACTTCTCCGTTTGTAATTATCCCACTCATTTGTTGTGTTGTTTATCCCACTCCTTATGTGTGTTGTTGAACTCTCAAGTAGTGTTCTTCGATTTTTATACTCATACTCCGTCAGTGTATTGTCTAAAAATCTAAACTTCTTAGTTTGACATTATCCTCCTTTATTGTGTTGTTTATCTCTCAGTGGAGTTGTTAGTTTGTTGTTATCCCCTCCTTTTGTGTTTTGTTTTACTCTCAGTAGAGTTCTTAGTTCGTTATTTTATTACTCCTCATGTGTTGTTTAAATCTCAAATTGACTTCTCGTTTGTAATTATCCCACTCCTTTATTGTGTTGTTTGTCCACTCCTTATGTGTGTTGTTTAGCTCTCAGTAGTGTTCTTGATTTTGATATTCATATTCCTTGATTGTATTGTTTAAATATCTAATAGACTTCTGAGTTTGTGATTATCCCACTCCTTTATTGTGTTGTTTATCTCCCAAGTGGAGTTTTTCGTTTGTTGTTTATCCCTCCTTTTGTGTTTTGTTTTACTCTCAAGTAGAGTTCTTACGTTAGTTATTTATTACTCCTCATGTGTGTTGTTTAAATCTCAAATTGACTTCTCCGTTTGTAATTATCCCACTCCTTTATTGTGTTGTTTATCCCACTCCTTATGTGTGTTGTTTAACTCTCAGTAGTGTTCTTGATTTTGATACTCATACTCCTTGATGTATTGTTTAAATATCTAATAGACTTCTTAGTTTGACATTATCCCACTCCTTTATTGTGTTGTTTATCTCTCAGTAGGTTGTTAGTTTGTTGTTTATCCCACTCCTTTTGTGTTTTGTTTTACTCTCAGTAGAGTTCTTACGTTATTTTATTACTCCTCCTGTGTGTTGTTTAAATCTCAAATTGACTTCTCCGTTTGTAATTATCCCACTCCTTTATTGTGTTGTTTATCCCACTCCTTGTGTGTGTTTAACTGTCAAGTAGTGTTCTTCAATTGTGATATTCATACTCCTTGATGTATTGTTTAAATATCTAATAGACTTCTTAGTTTGACATTATCCCACTCCTTTATTGTGTTGTTTATCTCTCAAGTAATTGTTACGTTTGTTGTTTATCCCTCCTTTTGTGTTTTGTTTTACTCTCAAGTAGAGTTCTTACGTTATTTTATTACTCCTCATGTGTTGTTTAAATCTCAAATTGACTTCCCCGTTTGTAATTATCCCACTCCTTTATTGTGTTGTTTATCCCAGTCCTTATGTGTGTTGTTTAACTGTCAGTAGTGTTCTTGATTTTGATATTCATACTCCTTGATTGATTGTTTAAATATCTAATAGACTTCTTAGTTTGACATTATCCCCTCCTTTATTGTGTTGTTTATCTCTCAAGTAAATTTGTTAGTTTTGTTTATCCCACTCCTTTTGTGTTTTGTTTTACTCTCAAGTAGAGTTCTTAGTTCGTTATTTTATTACTCCTCATGTGTTGTTTAAATCTCAAATTGACTTCTCGTTTGTAATTATCCACTCCTTTATTGTGTTGTTTATCCCACTCCTTATGTGTGTGTTTAACTCTCAAGTAGTGTTCTTGATTTTGATATTCATACTCCTTGATGTATTGTTTAAATATCTAATAGACTTCTTAGTTTGACATTATCCCACTCCTTTATTGTGTTGTTTATCTCTCAAGTGGAGTTGTTAGTTTGTTGTTTATCCCACTCCTTTTGTGTTTTGTTTTACTCTCAAGTAAGTTCTTAGTTCGTTATTTTATTACTCCTCATGTGTGTTGTTTAAATCTCAAATTGACTTCCCCGTTTGTAATTATCCCACTCCTTTATTGTGTTGTTTACCCCACTCCTTATGTGTGTTGTTGAACTCTCAGTAGTGTTCTTGATTTTGATATTCATACTCCTTGATGTATTGTTTAAATATCTAATAGACTTCTTAGTTTGACATTATCCCACTCCTTTATTGTGTTGTTTATCTCTCAGTGGAGTTGTTGTTTTGTTTATCCCACTCCTTTTGTGTTTTGTTTTACTCTCTAGTAGAGTTCTTAGTTAGTTATTTTATTACTCCTCATGTGTGTTGTTTAAATCTCAAATTGACTTCTCCGTTTGTAATTGTCCCACTCCTTTATTGTGTTGTTTATCCCACTCCTTATGTGTGTTGTTTAACTCTCAGTAGTGTTCTTGATTTTGATATTCATACTCCTTGATGTATTGTTTAAATATCTAATAGACTTCTTAGTTTGACATTATCCCACTCCTTTATTGTGTTGTTTATCTCTCAAGTGGAGTTGTTAGTTTGTTGTTTATCCCACTCTTTTGTGTTTTGTTTTACTCTCAGTAGAGTTCTTAGTTCGTTATTTTATTACTCCTCATGTGTTGTTTAAATCTCAAATTGACTTCTCGTTTGTAATTATCCCTCCTTTATTGTGTTGTTTATCCCACTCCTTATGTGTGTTGTTTTGCTGTCAGTAGTGTTCTTGATTTTGATATTCATATTCCTTGATTGATTGTTTAAATATCTAATAGACTTCTTAGTTTGACATTATCCCACTCCTTTATTGTGTTGTTTATCTCTCAAGTGGGTTGTTAGTTTGTTGTTTATCCCCTCCTTTTGTGTTTTGTTTTACTCTCAAGTAGAGTTCTTACGTTAGTTATTTTATTACTCCTCATGTGTTGTTTAAATCTCAAATTGACTTCTCGTTTGTAATTATCCCACTCGTTTGTTGTGTTGTTTATCCCTCTCCTTATGTGTGTTGTTTAACTCTCAGTAGTGTTCTTGATTTTGATATTCATACTCCTTGATGTATTGTTTAAATATCTAATAGACTTCTTGTTTGACATTATCCCACTCCTTTATTGTGTTGTTTATCTCTCAAGGAGTTGTTAGTTTGTTGTTTATCCCCTCCTTTTGTGTTTTGTTTTACTCTCAGTAGAGTTCTTGTTCGTTATTTTATTACTCCTCATGTGTGTTGTTTAAATCTCAAATTGACTTCTCGTTTGTAATTATCCCACTCCTTTATTGTGTTGTTTGTCCCACTCCTTATGTGTGTTGTTGAACTCTCAGTAGTGTTCTTGATTTTGATATTCATACTCCTTGATGTATTGTTTAAATATCTCATAGACTTCTTCGTTTGACATTATCCCACTCCTTTATTGTGTTGTTTATCTCTCAAGTGGAGTAATTCGTTTGTTGTTTATCCCCCTCCTTTTGTGTTTTGTTTTACTCTCAAGTAGAGTTCTTCGTTCGTTATTTTATTACTCCTCATGTGTGTTGTTTAAATCTCAAATTGACTTCTCTGTTTGTAATAATCCCACTCCTTTATTGTGTTGTTTGTCCCACTCCTTATGTGTTTTGTTGAACTCTCAAGTAGTGTTCTTCGATTTTGATACTCATACTCCTTCAGTGTATTGTTTAAATATCTCATAGACTTCTTCGTTTGACATTATCCCACTCCTTTATTGTGTTGTTTATCTCTCAGTAATGTTATTGTTTGTTGTTTATCCCACTCCTTTTGTGTTTTGTTTACTCTCAAGTAGAGTTCTTAGTTGTTATTTTATTACTCCTCCTGTGTGTTGTTTAAATCTCAAATTGACTTCTCCGTTTGTAATTATCCCACTCCTTTATTGTGTTGTTTATCCCACTCCTTATGTGTGTTGTTTAGCTCTCAGTAGTGTTCTTGATTTTGATATTCATATTCCTTGATTGATTGTTTAAATCTCTAATAGACTTCTTAGTTTGACATTATCCCACTCCTTTATTGTGTTGTTTGTCTCTCAGTGAGTTGTTAGTTTGTTGTTTATCCCTCCTTTTGTGTTTTGTTTTACTCTCAGTAGAGTTCTTACGTTATTTTATTACTCCTCATGTGTTGTTTAAATCTCAAATTGACTTCTCGTTTGTAATTATCCCTCCTTTATTGTGTTGTTTATCCCACTCCTTATGTGTGTTGTTAACTCTCAGTAGTGTTCTTGATTTTGATATTCATACTCCTTGATGTATTGTTTAAATATCTAATAGACTTCTTAGTTTGACATTATCCCACTCCTTTATTGTGTTGTTTATCTCTCAGTAAGTTGTTAGTTTTGTTGTTTATCCCACTCCTTTTGTGTTTTGTTTTACTCTCAGTAGAGTTCTTACGTTAGTTATTTTATTACTCCTCATGTGTTGTTTAAATCTCAAATTGACTTCTCGTTTGTAATTATCCCACTCCTTTATTGTGTTGTTTATCCCACTCCTTATGTGTGTTGTTTAACTCTCAGTAGTGTTCTTGATTTTGATATTCATACTCCTTGATTGATTGTTTAAATATCTAATAGACTTCTTAGTTTGACATTATCCCACTCCTTTATTGTGTTGTTTATCTCTCAGTAGTTGTTAGTTTTGTTGTTTATCCCACTCCTTTTGTGTTTTGTTTTACTCTCAAGTAGAGTTCTTAGTTCGTTATTTTATTACTCCTCATGTGTGTTGTTTAAATCTCAAATTGACTTCTCCGTTTGTAATTATCCCACTCCTTTATTGTTGTTTATCCCACTCCTTGTGTGTTGTTTTTACTCTCAGTAGTGTTCTTGATTTTGATATTCATATTCCTTGATTGATTGTTTAAATATCTAATAGACTTCTTCGTTTGACATTTTCCCACTCCTTTATTGTGTTGTTTATCTCTCAAGTGGAGTTGTTCGTTTGTTGTTTATCCCACTCCTTTTGTGTTTTGTTTTACTCTCAAGTAGAGTTCTTCGTTCGTTATTTTATTACTACTCATGTGTTGTTTAAATCTCAAATTGACTTCTCGTTTGTAATTATCCCCACTCCTTTATTGTGTTGTTTATCCCACTCCTTTTGAGTGTTGTTTAACTCTCAAGTAGTGTACTTCGATTGTGATACTCTTACTCCTTCAGTGTATTGTTTAAATCTCTAATAGACTTCTTCGTTTGACATTATCCCACTCCTTTATTGTGTTGTTTGTCTCTCATGTGGAGTTGTTCGTTTGTTGTTTATCCCACTCCTTTTGTGTTTTCTTTTACTCTCAAGTAGAGTTCTTCGTTCATTATTTTATTACTCCTCCTGAGTGTTGTTTAAATCTCAAATTGACTTCTCCGTTTGTAATTATCCCACTCGTTTATTGTGTTGTTTATCACACTCCTTATGTATGTTGTTTAACTCTCAAGTAGTGTTCTTGATTTTGATATTCATACTCCTTGATTGATTGTTTAAATATCTAATAGACTTCTTAGTTTGACATTATCCCACTCCTTTATTGTGTTGTTTATCTCTCAAGTAGGTTGTTAGTTTGTTGTTTATCCCACTCCTTTTGTGTTTTGTTTTACTCTCAGTAGAGTTCTTAGTTCGTTATTTTATTACTCCTCATGTGTGTTGTTTAAATCTCAAATTGACTTCTCCGTTTGTAATTATCCCACTCCTTTATTGTGTTGTTTATCCCACTCCTTATGTGTGTTGTTGTTTAACTCAAGTAGTGTTCTTGATTTTGATATTCATACTCCTTGATTGTTGTTTAAATATCTAATAGACTTCTTAGTTTGACATTATCCCACTCCTTTATTGTGTTGTTTATCTCTCAAGTAGGTTGTTAGTTGTTTATCCTCCTTTTGTGTTTTGTTTTACTCTCAAGTAGAGTTATTATTTCGTTATTTTATTACTCCTCATGTGTGTTGTTTAAATCTCAAATTGACTTCTCCGTTTGTAATTATCCCACTCCTTTATTGTGTTGTTTGTCCCACTCCTTATGTGTGTTTGTTAGCATCAGTAGTGTTCTTGATTGTGATATTCATATTCCTTGATTGTTGTTTAAATCTCTAATTGACTTCTTCGCGTGACATTATCCCACTCCTTTACTGTGTTGTTTATCTCTCAGTGGAGTTGTTAGTTTGTTGTTTATCCTCCTTTTGTGTTTTGTTTTACTCTCAGTAGAGTTCTTACGTTAGTTATTTTATTACTCCTCACATGTGTTGTTTAAATCTCAAATTGACTTCTCGTTTGTAATTATCCCACTCGTTTGTTGTGTTGTTTATCCCACTCCTTATGTGTGTTGTTGAACTCTCAAGTAGTGTTCTTGATTTTGATACTCATACTCCTTGATGTATTGTTTAAATATCTAATAGACTTCTTAGTTTGACATTATCCCACTCCTTTATTGTGTTGTTTATCTCTCAAGTGGAGTTGTTAGTTTGTTGTTTATCCCACTCCTTTTGTGTTTTGTTTTACTCTCAGTAGAGTTCTTACGTTAGTTGTTTTATTACTCCTCATGTGTGTTGTTTAAATCTCAAATTGACTTCTCCGTTTGTAATTATCCCACTCCTTTATTGTGTTGTTTATCCCACTCCTTATGTGTGTTGTTTAGCTCTCAGTAGTGTTCTTGATTTTGATATTCATATTCCTTGATTGATTGTTTAAATCTCTAATAGACTTCTTACGTTTGACATTATCCCTCCTTTATTGTGTTGTTTATCTCTCAAGTAGGTTGTTAGTTTTGTTGTTTATCCCCTCCTTTTGTGTTTTGTTTTACTCTCAGTAGAGTTCTTAGTTAGTTATTTTATTACTCCTCATGTGTGTTGTTTAAATCTCAAATTGACTTCTCCGTTTGTAATTATCCCACTCCTTTATTGTGTTGTTTATCCCACTCCTTATGTGTGTTGTTTAGCTCAGTAGTGTTCTTGATTTTGATATTCATATACTCCTTGATTGTGTATTGTTTAAATATCTAATAGCTTCTTAGTTTGACATTATCCCTCCTTTATTGTGTTGTTTATCTCTCAAGTTGTTAGTTTTGTTTATCCTTGTTTTTATTATCCTTTTGTGTTTTGTTTACTCTCAGTTTTCTTTCTTGTTATTATTTTATTACTCTCAGTTGTTGTTTAAATCTCAATTGACTTCTCCGTTTGTAATTGTCCCCCTCCTTTATTGTGTTGTTTATCCCACTCCTTGTGTGTGTTGTTACTCTCAGTAGTGTTCTTGATGTTGATACTCTATTCCTTGATTGTATTGTTTAAATCTCTAATAGACTTCTTCGTTTGACATTATCCCACTCCTTTATTGTGTTGTTTATCTTTCAAGTAGAGTTGTTTGTTTGTAGTTTATCCCACTCTTGTATTTTGTTTTATTCTCAAGTAGAGTTCTTCGTTCGTTGTTTTATTACTCCTCCTGTGTGTTGTTTAAATCTCAAATTGACTTCTACGTTTGTAATTATCCCACTCCTTTATTGTGTTGTTTATCCCACTCCTTATGTGTGTTGTTTAGCTCTCAGTAGTGTTCTTGATTGTGATATTCATATTCCTTGATTGATTGTTTAAATATCTCTAATAGACTTCTTAGTTTGACATTATCCCACTCCTTTATTGTGTTGTTTATCTCTCAGTGGAGTTGTTAGTTTGTTGTTTATCCCCTCCTTTTGTTTTTTGTTTTACTCTCAAGTAGAGTTCTTAGTTCGTTATTTTATTACTCCTCATGTGTGTTGTTTAAATCTCAAATTGACTTCTCCGTTTGTAATTATCCCACTCGTTTGTTGTGTTGTTTATCCCACTCCTTATGTGTGTTGTTGAACTCTCAAGTAGTGTTTTAGAGTATGATACTCATAATGGTAAATTGTATTGTTTAAATATCTAATAGACTGCTTCGGGTGACATTATCCAACTCCGTTATTGTGTTGTTTATCTCTCAGTTAAATTTATTGGTTGTTTATCCCACTCCTTTTGTGTTTTGTTTTACTCTCAGTAGAGTTCTTACGTTCGTTATTTTATTACTCCTCATGTGTGTTGTTTAAATCTCAAATTGACTTTTCCGTTTGTAATTATCCCACTCCTTTATTGTGTTGTTTATCCCACTCCTTATGTGTGTTGTTTTAGCTCTCAGTAGTGTTCTTGATTGTGATATTCATATTCCTTCAGTTGATTGTTTAAATCTCTAATAGACTTCTTAGTTTTACATTATCCCACTCCTTTACTGTGTTGTTTATCTCTCAAGTGAGTTGTTAGTTTTGTTGTTTATCCCACTCCTTTTGTGTTTTGTTTTACTCTCAGTAGAGTTCTTCGTTAGTTATTTTATTACTCCTCATGTGTTGTTTAAATCTCAAATTGATTTCTCGGTTTGTAATTATCCCACTCCTTTATTGTGTTGTTTATCCCACTCCTTATGTGTGTTGTTTAATTGTCAAGTAGTGTTCTTCGATTTTGATACTCATACTCCTTCAGTGTATTGTTTAAATATCTAATAGACTTCTTTGTTTGACATTATCCCACTCCTTTATTGTGTTGTTTATCTCTCAAGTGGAGTTGTTCGTTTGTTGTTTATCCCACTCCTTTTGTGTTTTGTTTTACTCTCAAGTAGAGTTCTTAGTTCGTTATTTTATTACTCCTCCTGTGTGTTGTTTAAATCTCAAATTGACTTCTCCGTTTGTAATTATCCCACTACTTTATTGTGTTGTTTATCCCACTCCTTATGTGTGTTGTTTAACTCTCAGTAGTGTTCTTGATTTTGATATTCATACTCCTTGATTGATTGTTTAAGTCTCTAATAGACTTCTTCGTTTGACATTATCCCACTCCTTTATTGTGTTGTTTATCTCTCAAGTGGAGTTGTTCGTTTGTTTTTTATCCCACTCCTTTTGTGTTTTGTTTTACTCTCAAGTAGAGTTCTTCGTTCGTTATTTTATTACTCCTCATGTGTGTTGTTTAAATCTCAAATTGACTTCTCCGTTTGTAATTATCCCACTCGTTTATTGTGTTGTTTATCCCACTCCTTATGTGTGTTGTTTAGCTCAAGTAGTGTTCTTGATTTTGATATTCATATTCCTTGATTGTATTGTTTAAATATCTAATAGACTTCTTCGTTTGACATTATCCCACTCCTTTATTGTGTTGTTTATCTCTCAATTGGAGTTGTTCGTTTTTTTGTTTATCCCACTCCTTTTGTGTTTTGTTTAACTCTCAAGTAGAGTTCTTCGTTCGTTATTTTATTACACCTCATGTGTGTTTTTTAAATCTCAAATTGACTTCTCTGTTTGTAATTGTCCCACTCCTTTATTGTGTTGTTTATCCCACTCCTTATGTGTGTTGTTGAACTCTCAAGTAGTGTTTTAGATTTTTATAATCATAATCCTACATTGTAATTTTTAAATATCTAATAGAATTCTTCGTTTGAAATTATACCACTCCTTTATTGTGTTTTTTATCTCTCAAGTGTTTTTTTTCTTTTGTTGTTTATCCCACTCCTTTTGTGTTTTGTTTAACTCTCAAGTAGAGTTCTTCTTCGTTATTTTATTACTCTTCATGTGTGTTGTTTAAATCTCAAATTCACTTTTCCGTTTGTAATTATCCCACTCCTTTATTGTGTTGTTTATCCCACTCCTTATGTGTTTTGTTTAACTGTCAAGTAGTGTTCTTCGATTGTGATATTCATATTTCTTCAGTTGATTGTTTAAATCCCTAATAGACTTCTTCGTTTGACATTATCCCACTCCTTTATTGTGTTGTTTATCTCTCAAGTGGAGTTGTTCGTTTGTTGTTTATCCCACTCCTTTTGTGTTTTGTTTTACTCTCAAGTAGAGTTCTTCGTTCGTTATTTTATTACTCCTCATGTGTGTTGTTTAAATCTCAAATTGACTTCTCCGTTTGTAATTATCCCACTCGTTTATTGTGTTGTTTATCCCACTCCTTATGTGTGTTGTTGAACTCTCAAGTAGTGTTTTCGATTTTGATACTCATACTCCTTCAGTGTATTGTTTAAATATCTAATAGACTTCTTCGTTTGACATTATCCCACTCCTTTATTGTGTTGTTTATCTCTCAATTGGAGTTGTTGTTGTTTATCCCACTCCTTTTGTGTTTTGTTTTACTCTCAGTAGAGTTCTTATTCGTTATTTTATTACTCCTCATGTGTGTTGTTTAAATCTCAAATTGACTTCTCCGTTTGTAATTATCCCACTCCTTTATTGTGTTGTTTATCCGACTCCTTATGTGTGTTGTTTAACTCTCAGTAGTGTTCTTGATTTTGATATTCATACTCCTTGATGTATTGTTTAAATATCTAATAGACTTCTTAGTTTGACATTATCCCACTCCTTTGTTGTGTTGTTTATCTCTCAAGTTGAGTTGTTCGTTTGTTGTTTATCCCACAACTTTTGTGTGTTGTTTTAATCTCAAGAAGAGTTCTTCGTTATTTTATTACTCCTCATGTGTGTTGTTTAAATCTCAAATTGACTTCTCCGTTTGTAATTATCCCACTCCTTTATTGTGTTGTTTATCCCACTCCTTATGTGTTTTGTTTAACTCTCAAGTAGAGTTCTTGATTTTGATATTCATATTCCTTGATGTATTGTTTAAATCTCTAATAGACTTCTTAGTTTGACATTATCCACTCCTTTATTGTGTTGTTTATCTCTGAAGTGGAGTTGTTAGTTTGTTGTTTATCCCACTACTTTTGAGTTTTGTTTTACTCTCATGTAGAGTTCTTTGTTAGTTATTTTATTACTCCTCATGTGTGTTGTTTAAATCTCAAATTGACTTCTCCGTTTGTAATTATCCCACTCCTTTATTGTGTTGTTTATCCCACTCCTTATGTGTGTTGTTTTACTCTCAAGTAGAGTTCTTCATTGTGATACTCATACTCCTTCAGTGTATTGTTTATAACTCTAATAGACTTCTATGTTTGACATTATCCCACTCCTTTATTGTGTTGTTTATCTCTCAAGTGGAGTTGTTCGTGTGTTGTTTATCCCACTCCTTTTGTGTGTTGTTTAACTCTCAAGTAGAGTTCTTCGTTTGTTATTTTATTACTCCTCATGTGTGTTGTTTAAATCTCAAATTGACTTCTCCGTTTGTAATTATCCCACTCCTTTATTGTGTTGTTTATCCCACTCCTTATGTGTGTTGTTTAACTGTCAAGTAGTGTTCTTAGATTGTGATATTCATATTCCTTCAGTTGATTGTTTAAATCTCTAATAGACTTCTTCGTTTGACATTATCCCACTCCTTTATTGTGTTGTTTAACGAACAAGTGGAGTTGTTCGTTTGTTGTTTATCCCACTCCTTTTGTGTTTTGTTTTACTCTCAAGTAGAGTTCTTCGTTCGTTATTTTATTACTCCTCCTGTGTGTTGTTTAAATCTCAAATTGACTTCTCCGTTTGTAATTATCCCACTCCTTTATTGTGTTGTTTATCCCACTCCTTATGTGTGTTGTTTAATTCTCAAGTAGTGTTCTTCGATTGTGATATTCATATTCCTTCAGTTGATTGTTTAAATATCTCATAGACTTCTTCGTTTGACATTATCCCACTCCTTTATTGTGTTGTTTATCTCTCAAGTGGAGTAATTCGTTTGTTGTTTATCCCACTCCTTTTGTGTTTTGTTTTACTCTCAAGTAGAGTTCTTCGTTCGTTATTTTATTACTCCTCCTGTGTGTTGTGTAAATCTCAAATTGACTTCTCCGTTTGTAATTATCCCACTCCTTTATTGTGTTGTTTATCCCACTCCTTATGTGTGTTGTTTAACTGTCAAGTAGTGTTCTTCGATTTTGATATTCATATTCATTCAGTTGATTGTTTAAATCTCTAATAGACTTCTTCGTTTGACATTATCCCACTCCTTTATTGTGTTGTTTATCTCTCAAGTGGAGTTGTTCGTTTGTGGTTTATCCCACTCCTTTTGTGTTTTGTTTTACTCTCAAGTAGAGTTCTTCGTTCGTTATTTTATTACTCCTCCTGTGTGCTGTTTAAATCTCAAATTGACTTCCCCGTTTGTAATTATCCCACTCCTTTATTGTGTTGTTTACCCCACTCCTTATGTGTGTTGTTGTTGAACTCTCAGTAGTGTTCTTGATTTTGATATTCATACTCCTTGATGTATTGTCTAAATATCTAATAGACTTTTCCGTTTGACATTATCCCACTCCTTTATTGTGTTGTTTATCTCCCAATTGAGTTGTTTTTGTTTATCGCACTCCTTTTATGTTTTGTTTTACTCTCAAGTAGAGTTCTTCGTTCGTTATTTTATTACTCCTCATGTGTGTTGTTTAAATCTCAAATTGACTTCTCGTTTGTAATTATCCACTCCTTTATTGTGTTGTTGTCACTCCTTATGTGTGTTGTTTAGCTCTCAGTAGTGTTCTTCGATTGTGATATGCATATTCCTTCAGTTGATTGTTTAAATCTCTCTAATAGACTTCTTCGTTTGACATTATCCCACTCCTTTATTGTGTTGTTTATCTCTCAAGTGGAGTTGTTCGTTTGTTGTTTATCCCACTCCTTTTGTGTTTTGTTTTACTCTCAAGTAGAGTTCTTCGTTCGTTATTTTATTACTCCTCCTGTGTGTTGTTTAAATCTCAAATTGACTTCTCCGTTTGTAATTATCCCACTCCTTTATTGTGTTGTTTATCCCACTCCTTATGTGTGTTGTTTAACTCTCAAGTAGTGTTCTTCGATTTTGATACTCATACTCCTTCAGTGTATTGTTTAAATATCTAATAGACTTCTTCGTTTGACATTATCCCACTCCTTTATTGTGTTGTTTATCTCTCAAGTGGAGTTGTTCGTTTGTTTTTTATCCCACTCCTTTTGTGTTTTGTTTTACTCTCAAGTAGAGTTCTTGTTCGTTATTTTATTACTGCTCCTGTGTGTTGTTTAAATCTCAAATTGATTTCTCGGTTTGTAATTATCCCACTCCTTTATTGTGTTGTTTATCCCACTCCTTATGTGTGTTTTTTAACTGTCAAGTAGTGTTCATCGATTGTGATATTTATATTCCTTCAGTTGATTGTTTAAATCTCTAATAGACTTCTTCGTTTGACATTATCCCACTCCTTTATTGTGTTGTTTATCTCTCAAGTGGAGTTGTTCGTTTGTTGTTTATCCCACTCCTTTTGTGTTTTGTTTTACTCTCAAGTAGAGTTCTTCGTTCGTTATTTTATTACTCCTCATGTGTGTTGTTTAAATCTCAAATTGACTTTTCCGTTTGTAATTATCCCACTCCTTTATTGTGTTGTTTATCCCACTCCTTATGTGTGTTGTTTAATTGTCAAGTAGTGTTCTTCGATTGTGATATTCATATTTCTTCATTTGATTGTTTAAATCTCTAATAGACTTCTTCGTTTGACATTATCCCACTCCTTTATTGTGTTGTTTATCTCTCAAGTGGAGTTGTTCGTTTGTTTTTTATCCCACTCCTTTTGTGTTTTGTTTTACTCTCAAGTAGAGTTCTTCGTTATTTTATTACTCCTCATGTGTTGTTTAAATCTCAAATTGACTTCTCCGTTTGTAATTATCCCACTCCTTTATTGTTGTTTATCCCACTCCTTATGTGTGTTGTTTAACTCTCAGTAGTGTTCTTGATTTTGATATTCATACTCCTTGATGTATTGTTTAAATATCTAATAGACTTCTTAGTTTGACATTATCCCACACCTTTTTTGTGTTGTTTATCTCTCAGTGATCTTTGTTCGTTTTTTGTTTATCCCACTCCTTTTGTGTGTTGTTTAACTCTCAGGTAGAGTTCTTTGTTCGTTATTTTATTACTCCTCATGTGTGTTGTTTAAATCTCAAATTGACTTCTCCGTTTGTAATTATCCCACTCCTTTATTGTGTTGTTTATCCCACTCCTTATGTGTGTTGTTTAACTCACAAGTAGTGTTCTTGATTTTGATATTCATATTCCTTGATTGATTGTTTAAATATCTAATAGACTTCTTAGTTTGACATTATCCACTCCTTTATTGTGTTGTTTATCTCTCAAGTGGGTTGTTTGTTTGTTGTTTATCCCACTCCTTTTGTATTTTGTTTTACTCTCAAGTAGAGTTCTTCGTTCGTTATTTTATTACTCCTCCTGTGTGTTGTTTAAATCTCAAATTGACTTCTCCGTTTGTAATTATCCCACTCCTTTATTGTGTTGTTTATCCCACTCCTTATGTGTGTTGTTTAACTCTCAGTAGTGTTCTTGATTTTGATATTCATATTCCTTGATGTATTGTTTAAATATCTAATAGACTTCTTAGTTTGACATTATCCCACTCCTCTATTGTGTTGTTTATCTCTCAAGTGGAGTTCTTCGTTGGTTGTTTATCCCACTCCTTTAGTGTTTGGTGTAACTCTCAACTAGAGTTCTTAGTTAGTTATTTTATTACTCCTCATGTGTTTTGTTTAAATCTCAAATTGACTTCTCCGTTTGTAATTATCCCACTCCTTTATTGTGTTGTTTATCCCACTCCTTATGTGTGTTGTTGAACTCTCAGTAGTGTTCTTGATTTTGATACTCATACTCCTTGATGTATTGTTTAAATATCTAATAGACTTCTTAGTTTGACATTATCCCACTCCTTTATTGTGTTGTTTATCTCTCAGTGGAGTTGTTGGTTTTGTTTATCCCACTCCTTTTGTGTTTTGTTTTACTCTCAAGTAGAGTTCTTACGTTCGTTATTTTATTACTCCTCATGTGTGTTGTTTAAATCTCAAATTGACTTCTCGTTTGTAATTATCCCACTCCTTTATTGTGTTGTTTATCCACTCCTTATGTGTGTTGTTTAACTCTCAGTAGTGTTCTTGATTTTGATATTCATATTCCTTGATTGATTGTTTAAATCTCTAATAGACTTCTTAGTTTGACATTATCCCACTCCTTTATTGTGTTGTTTATCTCTCAAGTGGAGTTGTTTTGTTGTTTATCCCACTCCTTTTGTGTTTTGTTTTACTCTCAGTAGAGTTCTTAGTTCGTTATTTTATTACTCCTCATGTGTTGTTTAAATCTCAAATTGACTTCTCGTTTGTAATTATCCCACTCCATTATTGTGTTGTTTATCCCACTCCTTATGTGTGTTGTTTAACTCTCAAGTAGTGTTCTTGATTTTGATACTCCTTGATGTATTGTTTAAATATCTAATAGACTTCTTAGTTTGACATTATCCCACTCCTTTATTGTTGTTTATCTCTCAGTAGTATTTGTTTTGTTGTTTATCCCTCCTTTTGTGTTTTGTTTTACTCTCAGTAGAGTTCTTAGTTCGTTATTTTATTACTCCTCATGTGTTGTTTAAATCTCAAATTGACTTCTCCGTTTGTAATTATCCCACTTTATTGTGTTGTTTATCCCACTCCTTATGTGTGTTGTTTAACTCTCAGTAGTGTTCTTGATTTTGATATCATACTCCTTGATGTATTGTTTAAATATCTAATAGACTTCTTAGTTTGACATTATCCCACTCCTTTATTGTGTTGTTTATCTCTCAAGTGGGTTGTTAGTTTGTTGTTTATCCCACTCCTTTTGTGTTTTGTTTTACTCTCAAGTAGAGTTCTTACGTTAGTTATTTTATTACTCCTCATGTGTGTTGTTTAAATCTCAAATTGACTTCTCGTTTGTAATTATCCCTCCTTTATTGTGTTGTTTATCCCACTCCTTATGTGTGTTGTTTAACTCTCAGTAGTGTTCTTGATTTTGATATTCATACTCCTTGATGTATTGTTTAAATATCTAATAGACTTCTTCGTTTGACATTATCCCACTCCTTTATTGTGTTGTTTATCTCCCAAGTGGAGTTGTTCGTTTGTTGTTTATCCCACTCCTTTTGTGTTTTGTTTTACTCTCAAGTAGAGTTCTTCGTTCGTTATTTTATTACTCCTCCTGTGTGTTGTTTAAATCTCAAATTGACTTCTCCGTTTGTAATTATCCCACTCCTTTATTGTGTTGTTTATCCCACTCCTTATGTGTGTTGTTTAACTGTCAAGTAGTGTTCTTCGATTGTGATATTCATATTCCTTCAGTTGATTGTTTAAATCTCTAATAGACTTCTTCGTTTGACATTATCCCACTCCTTTATTGTGTTGTTTATCTGGCAAGTGGAGTTGTTCGTTTGTTGTGTATCCCACTCCTTTTGTGTTTTGTTTTACTCTCAAGTAGAGTTCTTCGTTCGTTATTTTATTACTCCTCCTGTGAGTTGTTTAAATCTCAAATTGACTTCTCCGTTTGTAATTATCCCACTCCTTTATTGTGTTGTTTATCCCACTCCTTATGTGTGTTGTTGAACTCTCAAGTAGTGTTCTTCAATTTTGATATTCATACTCCTTCAGTGTATTGTTTAAATATCTAATAGACTTCTTCGTTTGACATTATCCCACTCCTTTATTGTGTTGTTTATCTCTCAAGTGGAGTTGTTCGTTTGTTGTTTATCCTACTCCTTTTGTGTTTTGTTTTACTCTCAAGTAGAGTTCTTCGTTCGTTATTTTATTACTCCTCCTGTGTGTTGTTTAAATCTCAAATTGACTTCTCCGTTTGTAATTATCCCACTCGTTTGTTGTGTTGTTTATCCCACTCCTTATGTGTGTTGTTTAACTGTCAAGTAGTGTTCTTCGATTGTGATATTCATATTCCTTCAGTTGATTGTTTAAATCTCTAATAGACTTCTTCGTTTGACATTATCCCACTCCTTTATTGTGTTGTTTATCTCTCAAGTGGAGTTGTTCGTTTGTTGTTTATCCCACTCCTTTTGTGTTTTGTTTTACTCTCAAGTAGAGTTCTTCGTTCGTTATTTTATTACTCCTCATGTGTGTTGTTTAAATCTCAAATTGACTTCTCCGTTTGTAATTATCCCACTCCTTTATTGTGTTGTTTATCCCACTCCTTATGTGTGTTGTTTAACTGTCAAGTAGTGTTCTTCGATTGTGATATTCATATTCCTTCAGTTGATTGTTTAAATCTCTAATAGACTTCTTCGTTTGACATTATCCCACTCCTTTATTGTGTTGTTTATCTCTCAAGTGGAGTTGTTCGTTTGTTGTTTATCCCACTCCTTTTGTGTTTTGTTTTACTCTCAAGTAGATTTATTAGTTAGTTATTTTATTACTCCTCCTGTGTATGGTTTAAATATCTAATAGACTTCTTCGTTTGTAATTATCCCACTCCTTTATTGTGTTGTTTATCCCACTCCTTATGTGTGTTGTTTAACTGTCAAGTAGTGTTCTTCGATTGTGATATTCATATTCCTTCAGTTGATTGTTTAAATATCTAATAGACTTCTTCGTTTGACATTATCCCACTCCTTTATTGTGTTGTTTATCTCTCAAGTGGAGTTGTTCGTTTGTTGTTTATCCCACTCCTGTTGTGTTTTGTCTTACTTTCAAGTAGAGTTCTTATTCGTTATTTTATTACTCCTCCTGTGTGTTGTTTAAATCTCAAATTGACTTCTCCGTTTGTAATTATGCCACTCCTTTATTGTGTTGTTTATCCCACTCCTTATGTGTGTTGTTTAACTGTCAAGTAGTGTTCTTGATTTGATATTCATATTCCTTGATTGATTGTTTAAATCTCTAATAGACTTCTTAATTTTATTTTATCCCACTCCTTTTTTGTTTTGTTTATCTCTCAAGTGGAGTTGTTAGTTTTTGTTTATCCCACTCCTTTTGTGTTTTGTTTTACTCTCAGTAGAGTTCTTACGTTATTTTATTACTCCTCATGTGTGTTGTTTAAATCTCAAATTGACTTCTCCGTTTGTAATTATCCCACTCCTTTATTGTGTTGTTTATCCCACTCCTTATGTGTGTTGTTGAACTCTCAAGTAGTGTTCTTGATTTTGATATTCATACTCCTTGATGTATTGTTTAAATATCTAATAGAATTATTAGTTTGAAATTATCCCACTACTATATTGTGTTGTTTATCTCTCTAGTGGAGTTGTTAGTTTGTTGTTTATCCCACTCCTTTTGTGTTTTGTTTTACTCTCAACTAGAGTTCTTACGTGATTTTATTACTCCTCATGTGTGTTGTTTAAATCTCAAATTGACTTCTCCGTTTGTAATTATCCCACTCCTTTATTGTGTTGTTTATCCCACTCCTTATGTGTGTTGTTTAACTCTCAGTAGTGTTCTTGATTTTGATATTCATATTCCTTGATGTATTGTTTAAATATCTAATAGACTTCTTCTTAGTTTGACATTATCCACTCCTTTATTGTGTTGTTTATCTCACAAGTAGAGTTGTTCGTTCGTTGTTTATCCCACTCCTTTTGTGTTTTGTTTTACTCTCAAGTAGAGTTCTTCGTTCGTTATTTTATTACTCCTCATGTGTGTTGTTTAAATCTCAAATTGACTTCTCCGTTTGTAATTATCCCACTCCTTTATTGTGTTGTTTATCCCACTCCTTATGTGTGTTGTTTTTAAGCTCAAGTAGTGTTCTTGATTTTGATATTCATATTCCTTGATTGATTGTCTAAATATCTAATAGACTTCTTCGTTTGACATTATCCCACTCCTTTATTGTGTTGTTTATCTCTCAATTGGAGTTGTTCGTTTGTTTATCCCCACTCCTTTTGTGTATTGTTTTACTCTCAAGTAGAGTTCTTCGTTCGTTATTTTATTACTCCTCATGTGTGTTGTTTAAATCTCAAATTGACTTCTCCGTTTGTAATTATCCCACTCGTTTGTTGTGTTGTTTATCCCACTCCTTATGTGTGTTGTTGAACTCTCAAGTAGTGTTCTTCGATTTTGATACTCATACTCCTTCAGTTGATTGTTTAAATCTCTAATAGACTTCTTCGTTTGATATTATCCCACTCCTTTATTGTGTTGTTTATCTCCCAAGTGGAGTTTTTCGTTTGTTGTTTATCCCACTCCTTTTGTGTTTTGTTTTACTCTCAAGTAGAGTTCTTCGTTCGTTATTTTATTACTCCTCATGTGTGTTGTTTAAATCTCAAATTGACTTCTCCGTTTGTAATTATCCCACTCCTTTATTGTGTTGTTTATCCCACTCCTTATGTGTCTTGTTTAAGTCTCAGTAGTGTTCTTGATTGTGATATTCATATTCCTTGATTGATTGTTTAAATCTCTAATAGACTTCTTCGTTTGATATTATCCCACTCCTTTATTGTGTTGTTTATCTCCCAAGTGGAGTTTTTCGTTTGTTGTTTATCCTACTCCTTTTGTATTTTGTTTTACTCTCAAGTAGAGTTCTTCGTTCGTTATTTTATTACTCCTCCTGTGTGTTGTTTAAATCTCAAATTGACTTCTCCGTTTGTAATTATCCAACTCATTTGTTGTGTTGTTTATCCCACTCCTTATGTGTGTTGTTGAACTCTCAAGTAGTGTTCTTCGATTTTGATACTCATACTCCTTCAGTGTATTGTCTAAATATCTAATAGACTTCTTCGTTTGACATTATCCCACTCCTTTATTGTGTTGTTTATCTCTCAATTGGAGTTGTTCATTTTTTGTTTATCCCACTCCTTTTGTGTTTTGTTTAACTCTCAAGTAGAGTTCTTCGTTAGTTATTTTATTACTCCTCATGTGTGTTGTTTAAATCTCAAATTGACTTCTCCGTTTGTAATCATCCCACTCCTTTATTGTGTTGTTTATCCCACTCCTTATGTGTCTTTTTTAATTCTCAAGTAGTGTTCTTCGATTTTGACACTCATACTCTTTCAGTGTATTGTTTAAATATCTCATAGACTTCTTCGTTTGACATTATCCACTCCTTTTTTGTGTTGTTTATCTCCCAAGTGGAGTTGTTAGTTTGTTGTTTATCCACTCCTTTTGTGTTTTGTTTTACTCTCAAGTAGAGTTTTTTGTTCGTTATTTTATTACTCCTCATGTGTGTTGTTTAAATCTCAAATTGAATTCTCGTTTGTAATTATCCCACTCCTTTATTGTGTTGTTTATCCACTCCTTATGTGTGTTGTTAACTCTCAGTAGTGTTCTTGATTTGATATTCATATTCCTTGATTGATTGTTTAAATCTCTAATAGACTTCTTCGTTTGATATTATCCCACTCCTTTATTGTGTTGTTTATCTCCCAAGTGGAGTTTTTCGTTTGTTGTTTATCCCACTCCTTTTGTGTTTTGTTTTACTCTCAAGTAGAGTTCTTCGTTCGTTATTTTATTACTCCTCATGTGTGTTGTTTAAATCTCAAATTGACTTCTCCGTTTGTAATTGTCCCACTTTATTGTGTTGTTTATCCCACTCCTTATGTGTGTTGTTAACTCTCAGTAGTGTTCTTGATTTTGATATTCATATTCCTTGATTGATTGTTTAAATCTCTAATAGACTTCTTAGTTTGACATTATCCACTCCTTTATTGTGTTGTTTATCTCTCAGTGGAGTTGTTCGTTTGTTGTTTATCCCACTCCTTTTGTGTTTTGTTTTACTCTCAAGTAGAGTTCTTCGTTCGTTATTTTATTACTCCTCCTGTGTGTTGTTTAAATCTCAAATTGACTTCTCGTTTGTAATTATCCCACTCGTTTATTGCGTTGTTTATCCCACTCCTTATGTGTGTTGTTTTACTCTCTAGTAGTGTTCTTGATTTTGATATTCATATTCCTTGATTGTTTAAATATCTAATAGACTTCTTAGTTTGACATTATCCCACTCCTTTATTGTGTTGTTTATCTCTCAAGTTGAGTTGTTCGTTTTGTGTTTATCCCACTCCTGTTGTGTTTTGTTTTACTCTCAAGTAGAGTTCTTCGTTCGTTATTTTATTACTCCTCATGTGTGATGTTTAAATCTCAAATTGACTTCTCCGTTTGTAATTATCCCACCTTTATTGTGTTGTTTATCCCACTCCTTATGTGTGTTGTTTAACTCTCAGTAGTGTTCTTGATTTTGATATTCATACTCCTTCAGTGTATTGTTTAAATATCTAATAGACTTCTTCGTTTGACATTATTCCACTCCTTTATTGTGTTGTTTATCTCTCAAGTGGAGTTGTCGTTTGTTGTTTATCCCACTCCTTTTGTGTTTTGTTTTAATCTCAAGTAGAGTTCTTCGTTCGTTATTTTATTACTCCTCCTGTGTGTTGTTTAAATCTCAAATTGACTTCTCCGTTTGTAATTATCCCACTCCTTTATTGTGTTGTTTATCCCACTCCTTATGTGTGTTGTTTAACTGTCAAGTAGTGTTCTTCGATTGTGATATTCTTATTTCTTAAGTTGATTGTTTAAATCTCTAATAGACTTCTTCGTTTGACATTATCCCACTCCTTTATTGTGTTGTTTATCTCTCAAGTGGAGTTGTTGGTTTGTTTTTTATCCCGCTCCTTTTGTGTTTTGTTTTACTCTCAAGTAGAGTTCTTCGTTCGTTATTTTATTACTCCTCCTATGTGTTGTTTAAATCTCAAATTGACTTCTCCGTTTGTAATTATCCCACTCCTTTATTGTGTTGTTTATCCCACTCCTTATGTGTGTTGTTTAACTGTCAGTAGTGTTCTTGATTGTGATATTCATATTTCTTCAGTTGATTGTTTAAATCTCTAATAGACTTCTTCGTTTGACATTATCCCACTCCTTTATTGTGTTGTTTATCTCTCAAGTGGAGTTGTTCGTTTGTTGTTTATCCCACTCCTTTTATGTTTTGTTTTACTCTAAAGTAGAGTTCTTCGTTCGTTATTTTATTACTCCTCCTGTGTGTTGTTTAAATCTCAAATTGACTTCTCCGTTTGTTATTATCCCACTCCTTTATTGTGTTGTTTATCCCACTCCTTATGTGTGTTGTTTAACTCTCAGTAGTGTTCTTGATTTTGATATTCATACTCCTTGATTGATTGTTTAAATATCTAATAGACTTCTTGGTTTGACATTATCCACTCCTTTATTGTGTTGTTTATCTCAAGTGGAGTTGTTAGTTTTGTTGTTATCCAACTCCTTTTGTGTTTTGTTTTACTCTCAAGTAGAGTTCTTCGTTCGGTATTTTATTACTCCTTCTGTGTTGTTTAAATCTCAAATTGACTTCTCCGTTTGTAATTATCCCACTCCTTTATTGTGTTGTTTATCCACTCCTTATGTGTGTTGTTTAACTGTCAAGTAGTGTTCTTCGATTGTGATATTCATATTCCTTCAGTTGATTGTTTAAATCTCTAATAGACTTCTTCGTTTGACATTATCCCACTCCTTTATTGTGTTGTTTATCTCTCAAGTGGAGTTGTTCGTTTGTTGTTTATCCCACTCCTTTTGTGTTTTGTTTTACTCTCCAGTAGAGTTCTTCGTTATTTTATTACTCCTCATGTGTTGTTTAAATCTCAAATTGACTTCTCGTTTGTAATTATCCCACTTTATTGTGTTGTTTATCCCACTCCTTATGTGTTGTTTAACTCTCAAGTAGTGTTCTTCGATTTTGATACTCATACTCCTTCAGTGTATTGTTTAAATATCTAATAGACTTCTTTGTTTGACATTATCCCACTCCTTTATTGTGTTGTTTATCTCTCAAGTGGAGTTGTTCGTTTGTTGTTTATCCCACTCCTTTTGTGTTTTGTTTTACTCTCAAGTAGAGTTCTTCGTTCGTTATTTTATTACTCCTCCTGTGTGTTGTTTAAATCTCAAATTGACTTCTCCGTTTGTAATTATCCCACTCCTTTATTGTGTTGTTTATCCCACTCCTTATGTGTGTTGTTTAACTGTCAAGTAGTGTTCTTCGATTGTGATATTCATATTCCTTCAGTTGATTGTTTAAATCTCTAATAGACTTCTTCGTTTGACATTATCCCACTCCTTTATTGTGTTGTTTATCTCTCAAGTGGAGTTGTTCGTTTGTTGTTTATCCCACTCCTTTTGTGTTTTGTTTTACTCTCAAGTAGAGTTCTTCGTTCGTTATTTTATTACTCCTCCTGTGTGTTGTTTAAATCTCAAATTGACTTCTCGGTTTGTAATTATCCCACTCCTTTATTGTGTTGTTTATCCCACTCCTTATGTGTGTTGTTTAACTGTCAAGTAGTGTTCTTCGATTGTGATATTCATATTCCTTCGGTTGATTGTTTAAATCTCTAATAGACTTCTTCGTTTGACATTATCCCACTCCTTTATTGTGTTGTTTATCTCTCAAGTGGAGTTGTTTGTTTGTTGTTTATCCCACTCCTTTTGTGTTTTGTTTTACTCTCAAGTAGAGTTCTTCGTTCGTTATTTTATTACTCCTCCTGTGTTGTTTAAATATCAAATTGACTTCTCCGTTTGTAATTATCCCACTCCTTTTTTGTGTTGTTTATCCCACTCCTTATGTGTGTTGTTTAACTGTCAAGTAGTGTTCTTCGATTGTGATATTCATATTCCTTCATTGATTGTTTAAATATCTAATAGACTTCTTAGTTTGACATTATCCCACTCCTTTATTGTGTTGTTTATCTCTCTAGTAGAGTTGTTGTTCGTTTGTTGTTTATCCCACTCCTTTTGTGTTTTGTTTTACTCTCAAGTAGAGTTCTTCGTTCGTTATTTTATTACTCCTCATGTGTGTTGTTTAAATCTCAAATTGACTTTTCCGTTTGTAATTATCCCACTCCTTTATTGTGTTGTTTATCCCACTCCTTATGTGTGTTGTTTAACTTTCAGTAGTGTTCTTGATTGTGATATTCATATTCCTTGATTGATTGTTTAAATCTCTAATAGACTTCTTCGTTTGACATTATCCCACTCCTTTATTGTGTTGTTTATCTCTCAAGTGGAGTTGTTCGTTTTTTTGTTTATCCGACTCCTTTTGTGTTTTGTTTTACTCTCAAGTAGAGTTCTTCGTTCGTTATTTTATTACTCCTCCTGTGTGTTGTTTAAATCTCAAATTGACTTCTCCGTTTGTAATTATCCCACTCGTTTATTGTGTTGTTTATCCCACTCCTTATGTGTGTTGTTTAACTCTCAAGTAGTGTTCTTGATTTTGATATTCATATTCCTTGATTGATTGTTTAAATCTCTAATAGACTTCTTCGTTTGACATTATCCCACTCCTTTATTGTGTTGTTTATCTCCCAAGTGGAGTTGTTCGTTTGTTGTTTATCCCACTCCTTTTGTGTTTTGATTTACTCTCAAGTAGAGTTCTTCGTTCGTTATTTTATTACTCCTCCTCTGTTGTTTAAATCTCAAATTGACTTCTCGTTTGTAATTATCCCACTTTATTGTGTGTTGTTTATCCCACTCCTTATGTGTGTTGTTTAACTCTCAGTAGTGTTCTTGATTTTGATATTCATACTCCTTGATTGATTGTTTAAATATCTAATAGACTTCTTTGTTTGACATTATCCCACTCCTTTATTGTGTTGTTTATCTCTCAGTGGAGTTGTTAGTTTTGTTGTTTATCCCACTCCTTTTGTGTTTTGTTTTACTCTCAAGTAGAGTTCTTACGTTCGTTATTTTATTACTCCTCATGTGTTGTTTAAAATCTCAAATTGACTTCTCCGTTTGTAATTATCCCACTCCTTTATTGTGTTGTTTATCCCACTCCTTATGTGTGTTGTTTTTCTGTCTAGTTGTGTTCTTCTATTGTGTTATTAATATTAATTCAGTTGATTGTTTAAATCTCTAATAGACTTCTTATTTTGACATTATCCCACTCCTTTATTGTGTTGTTTATCTCAAGTAGGTTGTTAGTTTGTTGTTTATCCCACTCCTTTTGTGTTTTGTTTTACTCTCAAGTAGAGTTCTTAGTTCGTTATTTTATTACTCCTCATGTGTTGTTTAAATCTCTAATTGACTTCTTCGTTTGTAATTATCCCACTCCTTTATTGTGTTGTTTATCCCACTCCTTATGTGTGTTGTTTGAACTCTCAGTAGTGTTCTTGATTTTGATATTCATATTCCTTGATTGATTGTTTAAATATCTAATAGACTTCTTAGTTTGACATTATCCCACTCCGTTTTTGTGTTTTTTATATCTCAAGTGGAGTTGTTAGTTTGTTGTATATCCCACTCCTTTTGATATTTGTTTTAATCTCAAGTAGAGTTCTTGGTTCGTTATTTTATTACTCCTCACATGTGTTGTTTAAATCTCAAATTGACTTCTCCGTTTGTAATTATCCCACTCCTTTATTGTGTTGTTTATCCACTCCTTATGTGTGTTGTTTAACTCTCAGTAGTGTTCTTGATTTGATATTCATATTCCTTGATGTATTGTTTAAATATCTAATAGACTTCTTAGTTTGACATTATCCCACTCCTTTATTGTGTTGTTTATCTCTCAAGTGGAGTTGTTAGTTTGTTGTTTATCCCACTCCTTTTGTGTTTTGTTTTACTCTCAGTAGAGTTCTTAGTCGTTATTTTATTACTCCTCATGTGTGTTGTTTAAATCTCAAATTGACTTCTCGTTTGTAATTATCCCACTCCTTTATTGTGTTGTTTATCCCACTCCTTATGTGTGTTGTTTAGCTCTCAGTAGTGTTCTTGATTGTGATATTCATATTCCTTCAGTTGATTGTTTAAATCTCTAATAGACTTCTTCGTTTGACATTATCCCACTCCTTTATTGTGTTGTTTATCTCTCAAGTGAGTTGTTAGTTGGTTGTTTATCCCAATCCTTTTGTGTTTTGATTTACTCTCAAGTAGAGTTCTTCGTTCGTTATTTTATTACTCCTCCTGTGTGTTGTTTAAATCTCAAATTGACTTCTCCGTTTGTAATAATCCCACTCCTTTATTGTGTTGTTTATCCCACTTCTTATGTGTGTTGGTTAACTGTCAAGTAGTGTTCTTCGATTGTGATATTCATATTCCTTGAGTTGATTGTTTAAATCTCTAATAGACTTCTTCGTTTGAAATTATCCCACTCCTTTATTGTGTTGTTATCTCTCAAGTGGAGTTGTTCGTTTGTTGTTTATCCCACTCCTTTTGTATTTTGTTTTACTCTCAAGTAGAGTTCTTCGTTCGTTATTTTATTACTCCTCATGTGTGTTGTTTAAATCTCAAATTGACTTCTCCGTTTGTAATTATCCCACTCCTTTATTGTGTTGTTTATCCCACTCCTTATGTGTGTTGTTGAACTCTCAGTAGTGTTCTTGATTGTGATATTCATATTCCTTGATTGATTGTTTAAATCTCTAATAGACTTCTTAGTTTGACATTATCCCCTCCTTTATTGTGTTGTTTATCTCTCAAGTGGAGTTGTTAGTTTGTTGTTTATCCACTCCTTTTGTGTATTGTTTTACTCTCAAGTAGAGTTCTTAGTTCGTTATTTTATTACTCCTCCTGTGTGTTGTTTAAATCTCAAATTGACTTCTCCGTTTGTAACTATCCCTCCTTTATTGTGTTGTTTATCCCACTCCTTATGTGTGTTGTTAACTCTCAGTAGTGTTCTTGATTTTGATATTCATACTCCTTGATGTATTGTTTAAATATCTAATAGACTTCTTAGTTTGACATTATCCTCCTTTATTGTGTTGTTTATCTCTCAAGTGGAGTTGTTAGTTTGTTGTTTATCCCACTCCTTTAGTGTTTTGTTTTACTCTCAAGTAGAGTTCTTATGTTCGTTATTTTATTACTCCTCATGTGTGTTGTTTAACTCTCAAATTGACTTCTCCATTTGTAATTGTCCCACTCCTTTATTGTGTTGTTTATCCCACTCCTTATGTGTGTTATTTAACTCTCAAGTAGTGTTCTTCGATTGTGATATTCATATTACTTAAGTTGATTGTTTAAATCTCTAATAGACTTCTTCGTTTGACATTATCCCACTCCTTTATTGTGTTGTATATCTCTCAAGTGGAGTTTTTCGTTTCGTTTGTTTATCCCACTCCTTTTGTGTTCTGTTTTACTCTCAAGTAGAGTTCTTCGTTCGTTATTTTATTACTCCTCCTGTGTGTTGTTTAAATCTCAAATTGACTTCTCCGTTTGTAATTATCCAACTCCTTTATTGTGTTGTTTATCCCACTCCTTATGTGTTGTTTAGCTCTCAGTAGTGTTCTTGATTGTGATATTCATATTCCTTGATTGATTGTTTAAATCTCTAATAGACTTCTTGGTTTGACATTATCCCACTCCTTTATTGTGTTGTTTATCTCTCAGTGGAGTTGTTGGTTTGTTGTTTATCCACTCCTTTTGTGTTTTGTTTTACTCTCAAGTAGAGTTCTTATTCGTTATTTTATTACTCCTCATGTGTTGTTTAAATCTCAAATTGACTTCTCGTTTGTAATTATCCCACTCCTTTATTGTGTTGTTTATCCCACTCCTTATGTGTGTTGTTTAGCTCTCAGTAGTGTTCTTGATTGTGATATTCATATTCCTTGATTGATTGTTTAAATCTCTAATAGACTTCTTAGTTTGACATTATCCCACTCCTTCATTGTGTTGTTTATCTCTCAAGTGGAGTTGTTAGTTTTGTTGTTTATCCCACTCCTTTTGTGTTTTGTTTTACTCTCAGTAGAGTTCTTATTCGTTATATTTTATTACTCCTCATGTGTTGTTTAAATCTCAAATTGACTTCTCGTTTGTAATTATCCCACTCCTTTATTGTGTTGTTTATCCACTCCTTGTGTGTTGTTTAACTCTCAGTAGTGTTCTTGATTTTGATATCATACTCCTTGATTGTATTGTTTAAATATCTAATAGACTTCTTGTTTGACATTATCCACTCCTTTATTGTGTTGTTTATCTCTCAAGTGGAGTTGTTAGTTTTGTTTATCCCACTCCTTTTGTGTTTTGTTTAACTCTCAAGTAGAGTTCTTCGTTCGTTATTTTATTACTCCTCATGTGTGTTGTTTAAATCTAAAATTGACTTTTGCGTTTGTAATTATCTTACTCCTTTATTGTGTGGTTTATCCCACTCCTTTATTGTGTTGTTTAGCGTCAGTAGTGTTCTTGATTGTGATATTCATATTCCTTGATTGATTGTTTAAATCTCTAATAGACTTCTTGTTTGACATTATCCCACTCCTTTATTGTGTTGTTTTATCTCAAGTGGAGTTGTTCGTTTGTTGTTTATCCCACTCCTTTTGTGTTTTGTTTTACTCTCAAGTAGAGTTCTTCGTTCGTTATTTTATTACTCCTCATGTGTGTTGTTTAAATCTCAAATTGACTTTTCCGTTTGTAATTATCCCACTCCTTGATTGTGTTGTTTATCCCACTCCTTATGTGTGTTGTTTAACTCTCAAGTAGTGTTCTTGATTTTGATATCATACTCCTTGATGTATTGTTTAAATATCTAATAGACTTCTTAGTTTGACATTATCCCTCCTTTATTGTGTTGTTTATCTCTCAGTAGTTGTTAGTTTGGTTGTTTATCCCAATCCTTTTGTGTTTTGATTTACTCTCAAGTAGAGTTCATCGTTCATTATTTTATTACTCCTCTTGTGTGTTGTTTAAATCTCAAATTGACTTCTCGTTTGTAATTATCCCACTCCTTTATTGTGTTGTTTATCCCACTCCTTATGTGTGTTGTTTAACTGTCAAGTAGTGTTCTTCGATTGTGATATTCATATTCCTTGATGTATTGTTTAAATATCTAATAGACTTCTTAGTTTGACATTATCCCTCCTTTATTGTGTTGTTTATCTCTCAAGTGGAGTTGTTAGTTTGGTTGTTTATCCCAATCCTTTTGTGTTTTGTTTTACTCTCAAGTAGAGTTCTTTGTTCGTTATTTTATTACTCCTCCTGTGTGTTGTTTAAATCTGAAATTGACTTCTCCGTTTGGAATTATCCCACTCCTTTATTGTGTTGTTTATCCCACTCCTTATGTGTGTTGTTTAGCTGTCAAGTAGTGTTCTTCGATTGTGATATTCATATTCCTTCAGTTGATTGTTTAAATCTCTAATAGACTTCTTAGTTTGACATTATCCCACTCCTTTATTGTGTTGTTTATCTCTCAATTGGAGTTGTTCGTTTGTTGTTTATCCCACTCCTTTTGTGTATTGTTTAACTCTCAAGTAGAGTTCTTCGTTCGTTATTTTATTACTCCTCATGTGTTGTTTAAATCTCAAATTGACTTCTCCGTTTGTAATTATCCCTCCTTTATTGTGTTGTTTATCCCACTCCTTATGTGTGTTGTTTAACTCTCAGTAGTGTTCTTGATTTTGATATTCCTTGATTGTATTGTTTAAATATCTAATAGACTTCTTAGTTTGACATTATCCTCCTTTATTGTGTTGTTTATCTCTCAAGTAGTTGTTAGTTTTTGTTTATCCCACTCCTTTTGTGTTTTGTGTTTACTCTCAAGTAGAGTTCTTCGTTCGTTATTTTATTACTCCTCATGTGTGTTGTTTAAATCACAAATTGACTTCTCGTTTGTAATTATCCCACTCCTTTATTGTGTTGTTTATCCCACTCCTTATGTGTGTTGTTTAAGCTCAGTAGTGTTCTTGATTGTGATATTCATATTCCTTGATTGATTGTTTAAATCTCTAATAGACTTCTTAGTTTGACATTATCCACTCCTTTATTGTGTTGTTTATCTCGCAAGTCGAGTTGGTCGTTTGTTGTTTATCCCACTCCTTTTGTGTTTTCTTTTACTCTCAAGTAGAGTTCTTCGTTCGTTATTTTATTACTCCTCACATGTGTTGTTTAAATCTCAAATTGACTTCTCGTTTGTAATTATCCCTCGTTTATTGTGTTGTTTATCCCACTCCTTATGTGTGTTGTTGAACTCTCAAGTAGTGTTCTTCGATTTTGATATCATACTCCTTCAGTGTATTGTTTAAATATCTAATAGACTTCTTCGTTTGACATTATCCCACTCCTTTAGTGTGTTGTTTATCTCTCAAGTGGAGTTGTTCGTTTGTTGTTTATCCAACTCCTTTTGTGTTTTGTTTTACTCTCAAGTAGAGTTCTTCGTTCGTTATTTTATTACTCCTCATGTGTGTTGTTTAAATCTCAAATTGACTTTTCCGTTTGTAATTATCCCACTCCTTTATTGTGTTATTTATTCCACTCCTTATGTGTGTTGTTTAACTGTCAAGTAGTGTTCTTCGATTGTGATATTCTTATTTCTTAAGTTGATTGTTTAAATCTCTAATAGACTTCTTCGTTTGACATTATCCCACTCCTTTATTGTGTTGTTTATCTCTAAAGTGGAGTTGTTCGTTTGTTGTTTATCCCACTCCTTTTGTGTTTTGTTTTACTCTCAAGTAGAGTTCTTCGTTCGTTATTTTATTACTCCTCATGTGTGTTGTTTAAATCTCAAATTGACTTCTCCGTTTGTTATTATCCCACTCGTTTATTGTGTTGTTTATCCCACTCCTTATGTGTGTTGTTGAACTCTCAAGTAGTGTTCTTCGATTTTGATATCATACTCCTTCAGTGTATTGTTTAAATATCTAATAGACTTCTTCGTTTGACATTATCCCACTCCTTTATTGTGTTGTTTATCTCTCAAGTGGAGTTGTTGGTTTGTTTTTTATCCCGCTCCTTTTGTGTTTTGTTTTACTCTCAAGTAGAGTTCTTCGTTCGTTATTTTATTACTCCTCATGTGTGTTGTTTAAATCTCAAATTGACTTTTCCGTTTGTAATTATCCCACTCCTTTATTGTGTTGTTTATCCCACTCCTTATGTGTGTTGTTTAACTGTCAAGTAGTGTTCTTCGATTGTGATATTCATATTTCTTCAGTTGATTGTTTAAATCTCTAATAGACTTCTTCGTTTGACATTATCCCACTACTTTATTGTGTTGTTTATCTCTGAAGTGGAGTTGTTCGTTTGTTGTTTATCCCACTCCTTTTGTGTTTTGTTTTACTCTCAAGTAGAGTTCTTCGTTCGTTATTTTATTACTCCTCATGTGTTGTTTAAATCTCAAATTGGAAATTCTTTTAATGAATTCTAAAGTTGTGCAGTAATAGAGAAATTAGATTTGCACACATTTACAGAGAGGGCAATTCTGTGGCAGATGCTTTAGCTAAGTTGGCTATGATGGACAGAAGGACTGTAGAGTATGCTCCTGCAGATTTTCCTATTAGAGTTAGACAATTAGCTTATGGTGATAAGACAGGTTTAGCCTATGTTAGGGTTGTCAAGGGTGGAGGATGCAAGAATTCTACATGATGTGTATCAAGGAAGGTCCTGTAAGCTTTGGGCATTTATATGTCACCCTCCCCTCCCCTGGTTTGTTCTTTTTGCAGGTCCCTATCAAAGGAGGACTGAACACTATTTTATAAAAGGTGTTCCAAGGAGGAGGACTTGGATGTATAGTATACTATGGCTCAATCTCTTGTATGATCTTGTAGTAATTATGATTACTGTTAGAATCCCCAGTTTATTTTTGAGAAAAAAGCCATTGATTTTGAAAAAAGGCATTAGAACTTTCAACAGAACAAGTTCTTTAGAAGCTTCCCAGTATTTTAAAGATCCTATATGGACAGTTGCAAGGGGTAAAAAAAGGCTAGGTTTGGAACTAAAAACAGAAAAGAAAGTTCCTTCTAAGGAAAAAAAAAAGTTAATACTCAGAACTGGGAAGCATGTAGGGTTTTGTACTGCTATTGGACCTTCTTTTGGCTGGTTGATTATTGGTTCCTGTGGCTTATCAAGTATTGGGGAGCTTTAGGGAGGGGTAGTAGCACTATCTTCTTCAGAATAGTGATGGTAGTTTGGAAGGACTACTTCATTACTCTTTTGTTTTGCTTGCATTCATGTATAGGAGGGGTAGTTTACTTAACTCTTGTGGTGGATATTAGTCTAGTGTCCTTGTCAGTTGGGAGGTTTTTGTCTGTCAGGAGGAGAGTCTCCTTCCCTCTCCTTGCACTAGAAGTTGTTATTAGTATTGGTAGGCTTTTGACTTGGTTAGGATCACACTCAGTTTCTGCATTGCACACACCTGCTGGTTGGTTCTATTTTTCTCTCACTTTGTATTGCATCTGGCAGTTTTCTGAAGTGTTGATAGGCTTATGGAGCATTATTGTGATATTTGTTAGTATCGTAAAGGCTATTTTTGGGTCTGTTGATAGCAGCAGCTGGCTTGTAATAGGAAAGAGCTTTATTGAAAGTTCTTGTATAAAGTTTTTAATGACTTATGTAGTTTTGGTAATGTTAGACTGGAGGATTGTTAGTTACAATGTGTATGTAACTGAGTTAGCTATAAGGCTTTGTTATAGGCCTAAGGAACTGTCTGGCTCAGAATGGTACAGATATGGCTCATGTTGGTAATATTTGGTACATAGAGGGCATAGGAATGGATCAGACATGCAGTATTATGTCGATTTGTACAGAGTTGGCACGACTATATAGCAGAGGTAGCCAGTTGGTTTGGTGGCACTTAGTACTGAGGCCGAGCAGATATGTGGTCTAGTATCATCTTGGCACAGGTTGCCACAGATATGGCACAGACATGTGTAGATATGGCACTCAATTGGTTTCAGACATGGCATAGATATGGCACGGACATGGCACAGACATGGCACAGCTCTTTCGGCACATTGGCATACAATCCTTTGGTTACTACATGGCATTGTATAGGATTTTTGTAAATTGTATCAGGATTAGCTTTTGGTTATTATCTTGGGCATCTTGTTGGGATGTGAATTGTAAAAGGTACTTGGTGTTTGCGGGTTCTCACAAACCGCCATGATTCAGTGATATAAGACGTCCGAGAGCACTAGCTCTTTTATTTAAAAAAAAAAAAACAATAAAGGTGTGGGATAATGTCAAACGAAGAAGTCTATGAGATATTTAAACAATACCTTTGAAGAATCTGAGAATCATAATCGAAGAACAATGCTTGAGAATTAAAACACACATAAGGAGTGGGATAAACAAAGGTGATAGTGGGATAATTACAAGCGGAGAAGCGAATCATTTGAGACAACAACACATGAGGAAAATAAAATAACGAGCGAAGAACTCTAGAGTAAACAAAACTGAAGTGGGATAAACAACAAAAGAACTCAATTGAGAGATAAAAACCTGATAAAGGGGTGGGATAATGTCAGCGAAAGAAAGATATTTAAACAATACCTTTGAAGAGTATGAGTATCAAAATCGAAGAACACTACTTGAGATTTCAAAACACACATAAGGAGTGGGATAAACAACCTGATAAGCAGGTGGGATAATTACAAGCGGAGAAGTCAATTTGAGATTTAAACACACATGAGGAGTAATAAAATAATGAGCGAAGAACTCTACTTGAGAGTTAAACAAAACACAAAAGAGTGGGATAAACAAAAGCGAACAACTCACTTGAGAGATAAACAACCTGATAAAGGTGGGATAATGTCAGCGAAGAAGTCTATGAGATATTTAAACAATACCTTTGAAGGAGTATGAGTATCAAATCGAAGAACACTACTTGAGAGTTCAAAACACACATAAGAGTGGGATAAACAACCTAAAGATAAAGGTGGGATAATTACAAGCGGAGAAGTCAATTTGAGATTTAAACAACACACGGGGAGGTAATAAAATAACGAGCGAAGAACTCTGCTTGAGTAAAACAAAACAAAAGAGTGGGATAAACAACAAGCGAACAACTCCACTTGAGAGATAAACAACCTGATAAAGGGTGGGATAATGTCAAGAAGAAGTCTATGAGATATTTAAACAATACCTTTGAAGAGTATGAGTATCAAAATCGAAGAACACTACTTGAGAATTAAAAAACACACATAAGGAGTGGGATAAACAACACAATAAAGGTGGGATAATTACAAGCGGAGAAGTCAATTTGAGATTTAAACAACACACGGAGGAGTAATAAAATAACGAGCGAAGAACTCTGCTTGAGAGTAAAACAAAACACAAAGGTGGGATAAACAACAAGCGAACAACTCACTTGAGAGATAAACAACACAATAAAGGAGTGGGATAATGTCAAGCGAAGAAGTCTATGAGATATTTAAACAATACCTTTGAAGGGTATGAGTATCAAAATCGAAGAACACTACTTGAGATTAAAAACACACATAAGAGTGGGATAAACAACCTGATAAGCAGGTGGGATAATTACAAGCGGAGAAGTCAATTTGAGATTTAAACAACACATGAGGAGTAATAAAATAACGAGCGAAGAACTACTTGAGAGTTAAAACAAAACACAAAAAGTGGGATAAACAAAAGCGAACAACTCACTTGAGAGATAAACAACACAATAAAGGTGGGATAATGTCAAGCGAAGAAGTCTATGAGATATTTAAACAATACCTTTGAAGAGTATGAGTATCAAAATCGAAGAACACTACTTGAGAATTAAACAACACACATAAGGAGTGGGATAAACAACACTGATAAAGGGTGGGATAATTACAAGCGGAGAAGTCAATTTGAGATTTAAACAACACACATGAGGTAATAAAATAACGAGCGAAGAACTCTACTTGAGAGTAAAACAAAACACCTGAAAGGTGGGATAAACAAAAGCGAACAACTCCACTTGAGAGATAAACAACACAATAAAGGAGTGGGATAATGTCAAGCGAAGAAGTCTGAGATATTTAAACAATACCTTTGAAGGAGTATGAGTATCAAAATCGAAGAACACTACTTGAGAGTTCAAAACACACATAAAAGTGGGATAAACAACTGATAAAGAGGTGGGATAATTACAAGCGGAGAAGTCAATTTGAGATTTAAACAACACACATGAGGAGTAATAAAATAACGAGCGAAGAACTCTGCTTGAGAGTAAAACAAAACACAAAAGTGGGATAAACAACAAGCGAACAACTCCACTTGAGAGATAAACAACCTGATAAAGGTGGGATAATGTCAAGCGAAGAAGTCTATGAGATATTTAAACAATACCTTTGAAGAATATGAGTATCAAAATCGAAGAACACTACTTGAGAATTAAAAACACACATAAGAGTGGGATAAACAACACTGATAAAAAGGGTGGGATAATTACAAGCGGAGAAGTCAATTTGAGATTTAAACAACACACGGAGGAGTAATAAAATAACGAGCGAAGAACTACTTGAGAGTAAAACAAAACACAAAGGAGTGGGATAAACAACAAGCGAACAACTCCACTTGAGAGATAAACAACACAATAAAGGGTGGGATAATGTCAAGCGAAGAAGTCTATGAGATATTTAAACAATACCTTTGAAGGAGTATGAGTATCAAAATCGAAGAACACTACTTGAGAATTAAAAACACACATAAGGGTGGGATAAACAACCTGATAAAGGAGTGGGATAATTACAAGCGGAGAAGTCAATTTGAGATTTAAACAACACACAGAGGAGTAATAAAATAACGAGCGAAGAACTCTACTTGAGAGTAAAACAAAACACAAAAGGAGTGGGATAAACAAAAGCGAACAACTCCACTTGAGAGATAAACAACCTGATAAAGGTGGGATAATGTCAAGCGAAGAAGTCTATTGAGATATTTAAACAATACCTTTGAAGAAGTATGAATCAAAATCGAAGAACACTACTTGAGAGTTAAACAACACACATAAGGAGTGGGATAAACAACACAATAAGCAGTGGGATAATTACAAGCGGAGAAGTCAATTTGAGATTTAAACAACACATGAGGAGTAATAAAATAACGAGCGAAGAACTCTACTTGAGAGTAAAACAAAACACAAAGAGTGGGATAAACAACAAGCGAACAACTCCACTTGAGAGATAAACAACACAATAAAGGAGTGGGATAATGTCAAGCGAAGAAGTCTATGAGATATTTAAACAATACCTTTGAAGGAGTATGAGTATCAAAATCGAAGAACACTACTTGAGAGTTCAACAACACACATAAGGAGTGGGATAAACAACCTGATAAAGCAGTGGGATAATTACAAGCGGAGAAGTCAATTTGAGATTTAAACAACACATGAGGAGTAATAAAATAACGAGCGAAGAACTCTACTTGAGAGTAAAACAAAACACAAAAAAGTGGGATAAACAACAAGCGAACAACTCACTTGAGAGATAAACAACCTGATAAAGGGTGGGATAATGTCAAGCGAAGAAGTCTATGAGATATTTAAACAATACTTTGAAGGAGTATGAGTATCAAAATCGAAGAACACTACTTGAGGTTCAAAACACACATAAAGTGGGATAAACAACCTGATAAAGAGTGGGATAATTACAAGCGGAGAAGTCAATTTGAGATTTAAACAACACATGAGGAGTAATAAAATAACGAGCGAAGAACTCTACTTGAGAGTAAAACAAAACACTGAAAGGTGGGATAAACAACAAGCGAACAACTCCACTTGAGAGATAAACAACACAATAAAGGAGTGGGATAATGTCAAGCGAAGAAGTCTATGAGATATTTAAACAATACCTTTGAAGGGTATGAGTATCAAAATCGAAGAACACTACTTGAGTTCAAAACACACATAAGGAGTGGGATAAACAACCTGATAAGCAGTGGGATAATTACAAGCGGAGAAGTCAATTTGAGATTTAAACAACACATGAGGAGTAATAAAATAACGAGCGAAGAACTCTACTTGAGAGTAAAACAAAACCTGAAAGGATTGGGATAAACAACAAGCGAACAACTCCACTTGAGAGATAAACAACCTGATAAAGGTGGGATAATGTCAAGCGAAGAAGTCTATGAGATATTTAAACAATACCTTTGAAGGAGTATGAGTATCAAAATCGAAGAACACTACTTGAGAATTAAACAACACATAAAGGTGGGATAATTACAAGCGGAGAAGTCAATTTGAGATTTAAACAACACACAGGGAGTAATAAAATATGAGCGAAGAACTCTACTTGAGAGTAAAACAAAACACAAAAGTGGGATAAACAAAAGCGAACAACTCCACTTGAGAGATAAACAACCTGATAAAGGAGTGGGATAATGTCAAGCGAAGAAGTCTATTAGATATTTAAACAATACCTTTGAAGGGTATGAGTATCAAAATCGAAGAACACTACTTGAGAGTTCAACAACACACATAAGAGTGGGATAAACAACCTGATAAGCAGGTGGGATAATTACAAGCGGAGAAGTCAATTTGAGATTTAAACAACACATGAGGAGTAATAAAATAACGAGCGAAGAACTCTACTTGAGAGTAAAACAAAACACAAAGGAGTGGGATAAACAACAAGCGAACAACTCCACTTGAGAGATAAACAACACAATAAAGGTGGGATAATGTCAAGCGAAGAAGTCTATGAGATATTTAAACAATACCTTTGAAGAGTATGAGTATCAAAATCGAAGAACACTACTTGAGAATTAAAACAACACACATAAGAGTGGGATAAACAACTGATAAAGAGTGGGATAATTACAAGCGGAGAAGTCAATTTGAGATTTAAACAACACATGAGGAGTAATAAAATAGCGAGCGAAGAACTCTACTTGAGAGTAAAACAAAACACAAAGGAGTGGGATAAACAACAAGCGAACAACTCCACTTGAGAGATAAACAACCTGATAAAGGGTGGGATAATGTCAAGCGAAGAAGTCTATGAGATATTTAAACAATACCTTTGAAGGAAGAGTATCAAAATCGAAGAACACTACTTGAGAGTTAAAAACACACATAAGGAGTGGGATAAACAACCTGATAAGCAAGTGGGATAATTACAAGCGGAGAAGTCAATTTGAGATTTAAACAACACACATGAGGAGTAATAAAATAGCGAGCGAAGAACTCTACTTGAGAGTAAAACAAAACACAAAAGTGGGATAAACAACAAGCGAACAACTCCACTTGAGAGATAAACAACCTGATAAAGGGTGGGATAATGTCAAGCGAAGAAGTCTATGAGATATTTAAACAATACCTTTGAAGGGTATGAGTATCAAAATCGAAGAACACTACTTGAGAATTAAAAAACACACATAAGGAGTGGGATAAACAACCTGATAAGCAGGTGGGATAATTACAAGCGGAGAAGTCAATTTGAGATTTAAACAACACATGAGGAGTAATAAAATAACGAGCGAAGAACTCTACTTGAGAGTTAAACAAAACACAAAAGTGGGATAAACAAAAGCGAACAACTCCATTGAGAGATAAACAACACAATAAAGGTGGGATAATGTCAAGCGAAGAAGTCTATTAGATATTTAAACAATACTTTGAAGGAGTATGAGTATCAAATCGAAGAACACTACTTGAGAGTTCAACAACACACATAAGAGTGGGATAAACAACACAATAAGCAGTGGGATAATTACAAGCGGAGAAGTCAATTTGAGATTTAAACAACACGGGAGGTAATAAAATAACGAGCGAAGAACTCTACTTGAGAGTAAAACAAAACACAAAAGGGTGGGATAAACAACAAGCGAACAACTCCACTTGAGAGATAAACAACACTGATAAAGGAGTGGGATAATGTCAAGCGAAGAAGTCTATGAGATATTTAAACAATACCTTTGAAGGAGTATGAGTATCAAATCGAAGAACACTACTTGAGAGTTAAAAACACACATAAGGAGTGGGATAAACAACTGATAAAGGGTGGGATAATTACAAACGGAGAAGTCAATTTGAGATTCAAACAACACACAAGAGGAGTAATAAAATAACGAGCGAAGAACTCTGCTTGAGAGTAAAACAAAACACAAAGTGGGATAAACAACAAGCGAACAACTCCTTGAGAGATAAACAACACAATAAAGGTGGGATAATGTCAAGCGAAGAAGTCTATGAGATATTTAAACAATACCTTTGAAGGGTATGAGTATCAAAATCGAAGAACACTACTTGAGAGTTAAAACACACATAAATTGGGATAAACAACACAATAAGCAGTGGGATAATTACAAGCGGAGAAGTCAATTTGAGATTTAAACAACACACGAGGAGTAATAAAATAGCGAGCGAAGAACTCTACTTGAGAGTAAAACAAAACACAAAAGGTGGGATAAACAACAAGCGAACAACTCCATGAGAGATAAACAACACAATAAAGGAGTGGGATAATGTCAAGCGAAGAAAGTCTATGAGATATTTAAACAATACCTTTGAAGGTATGAGTATCAAAATCGAAGAACACTACTTGAGATTCAAAACACACATAAAGTGGGATAAACAACACAATAAAAGGTGAGATAATTACAAACGGAGAAGTCAATTTGAGATTTAACCAACACACATAAGGAGTAATAAAATAACGAGCGAAGAACTCTACTTGAGAGTAAAACAAAACACAAAAGGTGGGATAAACAACAAGCGAACAACTCCACTTGAGAGATAAACAACCTGATAAAGGAGTGGGATAATGTCAAGCGAAGAAGTCTATGAGATATTTAAACAATACCTTTGAAGAAGTATGAGTATCAAAATCGAAGAACACTACTTGAGATTAAAACACACATAAGGAGTGGGATAAACAACCTGATAAAGGTGGGATAATTACAAGCGGAGAAGTCAATTTGAGATTTAAACAACACACAAGAGGAGTAATAAAATAACGAGCGAAGAACTCTACTTGAGAGTTAAACAAAACACAAAAGGTGGGATAAACAAAAAGCGAACAACTCACTTGAGAGATAAACAACACAATAAAGGAGTGGGATAATGTCAAGCGAAGAAGTCTATTGAGATATTTAAACAATACCTTTGAAGGAGTATGAGTATCAAAATCGAAGAACACTACTTGAGAGTTAAACAACACACATAAATTGGGATAAACAACACAATAAAGGTGGGATAATTACAAGCGGAGAAGTCAATTTGAGATTTAAACAACACACGGGAGGTAATAAAATAACGAGCGAAGAACTCTACTTGAGAGTAAAACAAAACACAAAGAGTGGGATAAACAACAAGCGAACAACTCCACTTGAGAGATAAACAACACAATAAAGGAGTGGGATAATGTCAAGCGAAGAAGTCTGAGATATTTAAACAATACCTTTGAAGAGTATGAGTATCAAAATCGAAGAACACTACTTGAGATTTAAACAACACACATAAGGAGTGGGATAAACAACACAATAAGCAGTGGGATAATTACAAGCGGAGAAGTCAATTTGAGATTTAAACAACACACAGAGGAGTAATAAAATAACGAGCGAAGAACTCTGCTTGAGAGTAAAACAAAACACAAAGGAGTGGGATAAACAACAAGCGAACAACTCCACTTGAGAGATAAACAACACAATAAAGGAGTGGGATAATGTCAAGCGAAGAAGTCTACAGATATTTAAACAATACCTTTGAAGGGTATGAGTATCAAAATCGAAGAACACTACTTGAGAGTTCAACAACACACATAAGAGGTGGGATAAACAACACAATAATAAAGGTGGGATAATTACAAGCGGAGAAGTCAATTTGAGATTTAAACAACACACATGAGGAGTAATAAAATAGCGAGCGAAGAACTCTACTTGAGAGTAAAACAAAACACAAAAGTGGGATAAACAACAAGCGAACAACTCCACTTGAGAGATAAACAACCTGATAAAGGAGTGGGATAATGTCAAGCGAAGAAGTCTATGAGATATTTAAACAATACCTTTGAAGGAGTATGAGTATCAAAATCGAAGAACACTACTTGAGAGTTAAACAACACACATAAGAGTGGGATAAACAACACAATAAGCAGGTGGGATAATTACAAGCGGAGAAGTCAATTTGAGATTTAAACAACACACATGAGGAGTAATAAAATAACGAGCGAAGAACTCTACTTGAGAGTAAAACAAAACACAAAAGGAGTGGGATAAACAACAAGCGAACAACTCCACTTGAGAGATAAACAACCTGATAAAGGTGGGATAATGTCAAGCGAAGAAGTCTATGAGATATTTAAACAATACCTTTGAAGAGTATGAGTATCAAATTCGAAGACCACTACTTGAGAGTTGAAAAAGACACATAAGGAGTCGGATAAACAACACAATTAAGGCGTGGGACAATTACATCCGGAGAAGTCAATTTGAGATTTAAACAACACAGGAGGTAATAAAATAACGAGCGAAGAACTCTGCTTGAGAGTAAAACAAAACCTGAAAGTGGGATAAACAACAAGCGAACAACTCCACTTGAGAGATAAACAACACAATAAAGGAGTGGGATAATGTCAAGCGAAGAAGTCTATTAGATATTTAAACAATACCTTTGAAGGAGTATGAGTATCAAAATCGAAGAACACTACTTGAGAATTCAAAACACACATAAGGAGTGGGATAAACAACCTGATAAAGGGTGGGATAATTACAAGCGGAGAAGTCAATTTGAGATTTAAACAACACATGAGGAGTAATAAAATAGCGAGCGAAGAACTCTACTTGAGAGTAAAACAAAACCACAAAAGGAGTGGGATAAACAACAAGCGAACAACTCCACTTGAGAGATAAACAACCTGATAAAGGAGTGGGATAATGTCAAGCGAAGAAGTCTATGAGATATTTAAACAATACCTTTGAAGAGTATGAGTATCAAAATCGAAGAACACTACTTGAGAATTAAAAACACACATAAGGAGTGGGATAAACAACACAATAAAGGTGGGATAATTACAAGCGGAGAAGTCAATTTGAGATTTAAACAACACACATGAGGAGTAATAAAATAACGAGCGAAGAACTCTACTTGAGAGTAAAACAAAACACTGAAGTGGGATAAACAACAAGCGAACAACTCCTTGAGAGATAAACAACACAATAAAGGAGTGGGATAATGTCAAGCGAAGAAGTCTATGAGATATTTAAACAATACCTTTGAAGGAGTATGAGTATCAAAATCGAAGAACACTACTTGAGAGTTAAAACACACATAAGAGTGGGATAAACAACCTGATAAGCAGGTGGGATAATTACAAGCGGAGAAGTCAATTTGAGATTTAAACAACACATGAGGAGTAATAAAATAACGAGCGAAGAACTCTACTTGAGAGTAAAACAAAACACAAAGGAGTGGGATAAACAACAAGCGAACAACTCACTTGAGAGATAAACAAACCTGATAAAGGTGGGATAATGTCAAGCGAAGAAGTCTATGAGATATTTAAACAATACCTTTGAAGAAGTATGAGTATCAAAATCGAAGAACACTACTTGAGTGTTCAACAACACACATAAGAGTGGGATAAACAACCTGATAAGCAGGTGGGATAATTACAAGCGGAGAAGTCAATTTGAGATTTAAACAACACATGAGAGTAATAAAATAACGAGCGAAGAACTCTACTTGAGAGTAAAACAAAACACAAAAGGTGGGATAAACAACAAGCGAACAACTCCACTTGAGAGATAAACAACACAATAAAGGAGTGGGATAATGTCAAGCGAAGAAGTCTATGAGATATTTAAACAATACCTTTGAAGGAGTATGAGTATCAAAATCGAAGAACACTACTTGAGAGTTAAACAACACACATAAGGAGTGGGATAAACAACCTGATAAAGCAGTGGGATAATTACAAGCGGAGAAGTCAATTTGAGATTTAAACAACACATGAGGAGTAATAAAATAACGAGCGAAGAACTCTACTTGAGAGTAAAACAAAACAAAAGAAGTGGGATAAACAACAAACAACTCCACTTGAGAGATAAACAACCTGATAAAGAGGTGGGATAATGTCAAGCGAAGAAGTCTATGAGATATTTAAACAATACCTTGAAGGAGTATGAGTATCAAATCGAAGAACACTACTTGAGAGTTCAACAACACACATAAGTGGGATAAACAACCTGATAAGCAGGTGGGATAATTACAAGCGGAGAAGTCAATTTGAGATTTAAACAACACACATGAGGAGTAATAAAATAACGAGCGAAGAACTCTACTTGAGAGTAAAACAAAACACAAAAGGTGGGATAAACAACAAGCGAACAACTCCACTTGAGAGATAAACAACACAATAAAGGAGTGGGATAATGTCAAGCGAAGAAGTCTATTAGATATTTAAACAATACCTTTGAAGAATATGAGTATCAAAATCGAAGAACACTACTTGAGAGTTAAACAACACACATAAGTGGGATAAACAACACAATAAAGGGTGGGATAATTACAAGCGGAGAAGTCAATTTGAGATTTAAACAACACACAGAGGAGTAATAAAATAACGAGCGAAGAACTCTACTTGAGAGTAAAACAAAACACAAAAGTGGGATAAACAACAAGCGAACAACTCCACTTGAGAGATAAACAACCTGATAAAGGAGTGGGATAATGTCAAGCGAAGAAGTCTATGAGATATTTAAACAATACCTTTGAAGAAAGGTATGAGTATCAAAATCGAAGAACACTACTTGAGAGTTAAAAACACACATAAGGAGTGGGATAAACAACCTGATAAAGGTGGGATAATTACAAACGGAGAAGTCAATTTGAGATTTAAACAACACACAGGAGGGGTAATAAAATAACGAACGAAGAACTCTACTTGAGAGTAAAACAAAACACAAAAGGATTGGGATAAACAACCAACGAATTACTCCACTTGAGAGATAAACAACACAATAAAGGAGTGGGATAATGTCAAACGAAGAAGTCTATGAGATATTTAAACAATACACTGAAGGAGTATGAGTATCAAAATCGAAGAACACTACTTGAGATTAAAAACACACATAAGGGAGTGGGACAATTACAAACGGAGAAGTCAATTTGAGATTTAAACAACACACATGAGGAGTAACAAAATAACGAACGAAGAACTCTACTTGAGAGTTAAACAAAACACAAAAGGAGTGGGATAAACAAAAAGCGAACAACTCCACTTGAGAGATAAACAACACAATAAAGGTGGGATAATGTCAAGCGAAGAAGTCTATTAGATATTTAAACAATACCTTTGAAGGAGTATGAGTATCAAATCGAAGAACACTACTTGAGAGTTCAACAACACACATAAAGTGGGATAAACAACTGATAAGCAGTGGGATAATTACAAGCGGAGAAGTCAATTTGAGATTTAAACAACACACATGAGGAGTAATAAAATAGCGAGCGAAGAACTCTACTTGAGAGTAAAACAAACACAAAAGGAGTGGGATAAACAACAAGCGAACAACTCCACTTGAGAGATAAACAACCTGATAAAGGAGTGGGATAATGTCAAGCGAAGAAGTCTATGAGATATTTAAACAATACCTTTGAAGGAGTATGAGTATCAAAATCGAAGAACACTACTTGAGAGTTAAACAACACACATAAGAGTGGGATAAACAACACTGATAAAGGTGGGATAATTACAAGCGGAGAAGTCAATTTGAGATTTAAACAACACATGAGGAGTAATAAAATAACGAGCGAAGAACTCTACTTGAGAGTTAAACAAAACACAAAAGTGGGATAAACAACAAGCGAACAACTCCACTTGAGAGATAAACAACCTGATAAAGGAGTGGGATAATGTCAAGCGAAGAAGTCTATGAGATATTTAAACAATACCTTTGAAGAAGTATGAGTATCAAAATCGAAGAACACTACTTGAGGTTCAAAAACACACATAAGAGTGGGATAAACAACCTGATAAAGGTGGGATAATTACAAGCGGAGAAGTCAATTTGAGATTTAAACAACACACATGAGGAGTAATAAAATAGCGAGCGAAGAACTCTACTTGAGAGTAAAACAAAACACAAAGGAGTGGGATAAACAACAAGCGAACAACTCACTTGAGAGATAAACAACCTGATAAAGGGTGGGATAATGTCAAGCGAAGAAGTCTATTAGATATTTAAACAATACCTTTGAAGAAGTATGAGTATCAAAATCGAAGAACACTACTTGAGGTTAAACAACACACATAAGGAGTGGGATAAACAACCTGATAAGCAGGTGGGATAATTACAAGCGGAGAAGTCAATTTGAGATTTAAACAACACACGGGAGGAGTAATAAAATAACGAGCGAAGAACTCTACTTGAGAGTAAAACAAAACACAAAAGTGGGATAAACAACAAGCGAACAACTCAACTTGAGAGATAAACAACACAATAAAGGAGTGGGATAATGTCAAACGAAGAAGTCTATGAGATATTTAAACAATACACTGAAAGAGTATGAGTATCAAAATCGAAAAACACTACTTGAGAGTTAAAAACACACATAAGAGTGGGATAAACAACACTGATAAAGGTGGGATAATTACAAGCGGAGAAGTCAATTTGAGATTTAAACAACACACATGAGGAGTAATAAAATAACGAGCGAAGAACTCTACTTGAGAGTAAAACAAAACCACAAAATTGGGATAAACAACAAGCGAACAACTCCACTTGAGAGATAAACAACACAATAAAGGGTGGGATAATGTCAAGCGAAGAAGTCTATGAGATATTTAAACAATACCTTTGAAGGTATGAGTATCAAAATCGAAGAACACTACTTGAGAATTAAAAACACACATAAGGAGTGGGATAAACAACCTGATAAAGGTGGGATAATTACAAGCGGAGAAGTCAATTTGAGATTTAAACAACACACATGAGGAGTAATAAAATAACGAGCGAAGAACTCTACTTGAGAGTAAAACAAAACCTGAAAGGAGTGGGATAAACAAAAGCGAACAACTCCACTTGAGAGATAAACAACCTGATAAAGGAGTGGGATAATGTCAAGCGAAGAAGTCTATGAGATATTTAAACAATACCTTTGAAGAGTATGAGTATCAAAATCGAAGAACACTACTTGAGAGTTCAAACACACATAAGGAGTGGGATAAACAACCTGATAAGCAGTGGGATAATTACAAGCGGAGAAGTCAATTTGAGATTTAAACAACACACATGAGGAGTAATAAAATAACGAACGAAGAACTCTACTTGAGAGTTAAACAATACACAAAAGGAGCGGGATAAACAACAAACGAACAACTCCACTTGCGCGATAAACAACACAATAAAGGAGTGGGATAATGTCAAGCGAAGAAGTCTATTAGATATTTAAACAATACACTGAAGGAGTATGAGTATCAAAATCGAAGAACACTACTTGAGATTACAACAACACTCATAAGGAGAGGGATAAACAACCTGATAAGCAGTGGGATAATTACAAGCGGAGAAGTCAATTTGAGATTTAAACAACACACATGAGGAGTAATAAAATAACGAGCGAAGAACTCTACTTGAGAGTAAAACAAAACCTGAAAGGAGTGGGATAAACAACAAGCGAACAACTCCACTTGAGAGATAAACAACACAATAAAGGTGGGATAATGTCAAGCGAAGAAGTCTATGAGATATTTAAACAATACCTTTGAAGAAGTATGAGTATCAAAATCGAAGAACACTACTTGAGATTAAACAACACACATAAGAGTGGGATAAACAACCTGATAAAGGTGGGATAATTACAAGCGGAGAAGTCAATTTGAGATTTAAACAACACACATGAGGAGTAATAAAATAACGAGCGAAGAACTCTACTTGAGAGTTAAACAAAACCTGAAAAGGTGGGATAAACAACAAAAGCGAACAACTCCACTTGAGAGATAAACAACACAATAAAGGAGTGGGATAATGTCAAGCGAAGAAGTCTATGAGATATTTAAACAATACCTTTGAAGGGTATGAGTATCAAAATCGAAGAACACTACTTGAGTTAAAAACACACATAAGGAGTGGGATAAACAACCTGATAAAGGGTGGGATAATTACAAGCGGAGAAGTCAATTTGAGATTTAAACAACACACATGAGGAGTAATAAAATAACGAGCGAAGAACTCTACTTGAGAGTAAAACAAAACACAAAAGTGGGATAAACAACAAGCGAACAACTCCATTGAGAGATAAACAACCTGATAAAGGAGTGGGATAATGTCAAGCGAAGAAGTCTATTAGATATTTAAACAATGAACTGAAGGAGTATGAGTATCCAAATCGAAGAACACTACTTGAGAGTTAAACAACACACATAAGAGTGGGATAAACAACCTGATAAAGCAGTGGGATAATTACAAGCGGAGAAGTCAATTTGAGATTTAAACAACACACGGGAGGAGTAATAAAATAACGAGCGAAGAACTCTACTTGAGAGTAAAACAAAACACAAAAGGTGGGATAAACAACAAAGAACAACTCCACTTGAGAGATAAACAACCACAATAAAGGGTGGGATAATGTCAAACGAAGAAGTCTATTAGTGATTTAAACAATACACTGAAGGAGTATGAGTATCACAATCGAAGAACACTACTTGAGTGTTAAACAACACACATAAGGAGTGGGATAAGCAGCACAATAAAGGAGTGGGATAATTACAAACGGAGAAGTCAATTTGAGATTTAAACATCACACAAGGGGAGTAATAAAATAACGAACGAAGAATTCTACTTGAGAGTAAAACAAAACACAAAAGGTGGGATAAACAAAAACGAACAACTCCACTTGAGAGATAAACAACCTGATAAAGGAGTGGGATAATGTCAAGCGAAGAAGTCTATGAGATATTTAAACAATACCTTTGAAGGGTATGAGTATCAAAATCGAAGAACACTACTTGAGAGTTAAAAACACACATAAGGAGTGGGATAAACAACCTGATAAGCAGGTGGGATAATTACAAGCGGAGAAGTCAATTTGAGATTTAAACAACACACGGAGGAGTAATAAAATAACGAGCGAAGAACTCTACTTGAGAGTAAAAACACAAAAGGAGTGGGATAAACAACAAGCGAACAACTCCACTTGAGAGATAAACAACCTGATAAAGGAGTGGGATAATGTCAAGCGAAGAAGTCTATTAGATATTTAAACAATACCTTTGAAGGAGTATGAGTATCAAAATCGAAGAACACTACTTGAGGTTCAACAACACACATAAGAGTGGGATAAACAACACAATAAGGTGGGATAATTACAAGCGGAGAAGTCAATTTGAGATTTAAACAACACACATGAGGAGTAATAAAATAACGAGCGAAGAACTCTACTTGAGAGTAAAACAAAACCACAAAGAGTGGGATAAACAACAAGCGAACAACTCCACTTGAGAGATAAACAACACAATAAAGGAGTGGGATAATGTCAAGCGAAGAAGTCTATTAGATATTTAAACAATACCTTTGAAGGAGTATGAGTATCAAAATCGAAGAACACTACTTGAGAATTAAACACACACATAAGGAGTGGGATAAACAACCTGATAAGCAGGTGGGATAATTACAAGCGGAGAAGTCAATTTGAGATTTAAACAACACATGAGGAGTAATAAAATAACGAGCGAAGAACTCTACTTGAGAGTAAAACAAAACCACAAAAGGTGGGATAAACAACAAGCGAACAACTCACTTGAGAGATAAACAACCTGATAAAGGGTGGGATAATGTCAAGCGAAGAAGTCTATTGAGATATTTAAACAATACCTTTGAAGAGTATGAGTATCAAAATCGAAGAACACTACTTGAGAGTTAAAAACACACATAAAGTGGGATAAACAACCTGATAAAGGAGTGGGATAATTACAAGCGGAGAAGTCAATTTGAGATTTAAACAACACACATGAGAGTAATAAAATAACGAGCGAAGAACTCTACTTGAGAGTTAAACAAAACACAAAGGAGTGGGATAAACAAAAGCGAACAACTCACTTGAGAGATAAACAACACAATAAAGGGTGGGATAATGTCAAGCGAAGAAGTCTATGAGATATTTAAACAATACCTTTGAAGAAGTATGAGTATCAAAATCGAAGAACACTACTTGAGAGTTAAAAACACACATAAGGAGTGGGATAAACAACCTGATAAGCAGGTGGGATAATTACAAGCGGAGAAGTCAATTTGAGATTTAAACAACACACAGGAGAGTAATAAAATAACGAGCGAAGAACTCTACTTGAGAGTAAAACAAAACCACAAAAGGAGTGGGATAAACAACAAGCGAACAACTCCACTTGAGAGATAAACAACACTGATAAAGGGTGGGATAATGTCAAGCGAAGAAGTCTATTAGATATTTAAACAATACCTTTGAAGAAGTATGAGTATCAAAATCGAAGAACACTACTTGAGAGTTAACAACACACATAAGGAGTGGGATAAACAACCTGATAAGCAGGTGGGATGATTACAAACGGCGAAGTCAATTTGAGATTTACACAACACACAGGAGGAGTAATAAAATAACGAACGAAGAACTCTACTGGAGAGTAAAACAAAGCACAAAAGGAGTGGGATAAACAACAAAGAACAACACCACTTGAGAGATAAACAACCTGATAAAGGAGTGGGATAATGTCAAGCGAAGAAGTCTATTAGATATTTAAACAATACCTTTGAAGGAGTATGAGTATCAAAATCGAAGAACACTACTTGAGTTAAACAACACACATAAGGAGTGGGATAAACAACCTGATAAGCAGGTGGGATAATTACAAGCGGAGAAGTCAATTTGAGATTTAAACAACACACGGAGGAGTAATAAAATAACGAGCGAAGAACTCTACTTGAGAGTAAAACAAAACACAAAGAAGTGGGATAAACAAAAAAGCGAACAACTCCACTTGAGAGATAAACAACACAATAAAGGTGGGATAATGTCAAGCGAAGAAGTCTATTAGATATTTAAACAATACCTTGAGAAAGGTATGAGTATCAAAATCGAAGAACACTACTTGAGAGTTCAACAACACACATAAGAGTGGGATAAACAACCTGATAAGCAGTGGGATAATTACAAGCGGAGAAGTCAATTTGAGATTTAAACAACACGGGAGGAGTAATAAAATAACGAGCGAAGAACTCTACTTGAGAGTAAAACAAAACCTGAAAATTGGGATAAACAACAAGCGAACAACTCCACTTGAGAGATAAACAACACAATAAAGGAGTGGGATAATGTCAAGCGAAGAAGTCTATTGAGATTTAAACAATACCTTGAAGAAGTATGAGTATCAAAATCGAAGAACACTACTTGAGAGTTAAAAACACACATAAGGAGTGGGATAAACAACCTGATAAAGGTGGGATAATTACAAGCGGAGAAGTCAATTTGAGATTTAAACACACATGAGGAGTAATAAAATAACGAGCGAAGAACTCTACTTGAGAGTTAAACAAAACCTGAAAAGGAGTGGGATAAACAAAAAGCGAACAACTCACTTGAGAGATAAACAACACTGATAAAGGAGTGGGATAATGTCAAGCGAAGAAGTCTATGAGATATTTAAACAATACCTTTGAAGGAGTATGAGTATCAAAATCGAAGAACACTACTTGAGAGTTCAAAACACACATAAGGAGTGGGATAAACAACCTGATAAAGGTGGGATAATTACAAGCGGAGAAGTCAATTTGAGATTTAAACAACACACGGAGTAATAAAATAACGAGCGAAGAACTCTACTTGAGTAAAACAAAACACAAAAGGAGTGGGATAAACAACAAGCGAACAACTCCACTTGAGAGATAAACAACACAATAAAGGAGTGGGATAATGTCAAGCGAAGAAGTCTATTAGATATTTAAACAATACCTTTGAAGAGTATGAGTATCAAAATCGAAGAACACTACTTGAGAGTTAAACAACACACATAAGGAGTGGGATAAACAACACTGATAAGCAGTGGGATAATTACAAGCGGAGAAGTCAATTTGAGATTTAAACAACACACATGAGGAGTAATAAAATAACGAGCGAAGAACTCTACTTGAGAGTAAAACAAAACCTGAAAGGAGTGGGATAAACAACAAGCGAACAACTCCACTTGAGAGATAAACAACCTGATAAAGGAGTGGGATAATGTCAAGCGAAGAAGTCTATTAGATATTTAAACAATACCTTTGAAGGAGTATGAGTATCAAAATCGAAGAACACTACTTGAGAGTTAAACAACACACATAAGGAGTGGGATAAACAACCTGATAAAGGAGTGGGATAATTACAAGCGGAGAAGTCAATTTGAGATTTAAACAACACATGAGGAGTAATAAAATAACGAGCGAAGAACTCTACTTGAGAGTAAAACAAAACACAAAAGTGGGATAAACAACAAGCGAACAACTCCACTTGAGAGATAAACAACCACAATAAAGGGTGGGATAATGTCAAGCGAAGAAGTCTATGAGATATTTAAACAATACCTTTGAAGAGTATGAGTATCAAAATCGAAGAACACTACTTGAGAGTTAAACAACACACATAAGGAGTGGGATAAACAACCTGATAAGCAGGTGGGATAATTACAAGCGGAGAAGTCAATTTGAGATTTAAACAACACACAGAGGAGTAATAAAATAGCGAGCGAAGAACTCTACTTGAGAGTAAAACAAAACACAAAGAATGGGATAAACAACAAGCGAACAACTCCACTTGAGAGATAAACAACCTGATAAAGGAGTGGGATAATGTCAAGCGAAGAAGTCTATTAGATATTTAAACAATACCTTTGAAGGAGTATGAGTATCAAAATCGAAGAACACTACTTGAGAGTTAAACAACACACATAAGGAGTGGGATAAACAACCTGATAAGCAGTGGGATAATTACAAGCGGAGAAGTCAATTTGAGATTTAAACAACACACGGGAGGAGTAATAAAATAAAAAATGAAGAACTCTACTTGAGAGTAAAACAACACACAAAAGGAGTGGAATAAACAACAATCGAACAACTCCACTTGAGAGATAAACAACACAATAAAGGAGTGGGATAATGTCAAACGAAGAAGTCTATGAGATATTTAAACAATACACTGAAAGAGTATGAATATCAAAATCGAAGAACACTACTTGAGGGTTAAAAAAGACACATAAGTGGGATAAACAACACAATAAAGGAGTGGGATAATTACAAGCGGAGAAGTCAATTTGAGATTTAAACAACACACAGAAGGAGTAATAAAATAACGAGCGAAGAACTCTGCTTGAGAGTTAAACAAAACACAAAAGGTGGGATAAACAACAAGCGAACAACTCCACTTGAGAGATAAACAACACAATAAAAGGTGGGATAATGTCAAGCGAAGAAGTCTATAGATATTTAAACAATACTTTGAAGGAGTATGAGTATCAAAATCGAAGAACACTACTTGAGAGTTCAACAACACACATAAGGAGTGGGATAAACAACCTGATAAGCAGGTGGGATAATTACAAGCGGAGAAGTCAATTTGAGATTTAAACAACACACATGAGGAGTAATAAAATAACGAGCGAAGAACTCTACTTGAGAGTAAAACAAAACACAAAGAGTGGGATAAACAACAAGCGAACAACTCCACTTGAGAGATAAACAACCTGATAAAGGAGTGGGATAATGTCAAGCGAAGAAGTCTATTAGATATTTAAACAATACCTTTGAAGAAATATGAGTATCAAAATCGAAGAACACTACTTGAGGTTAAACAACACACATAAGGAGTGGGATAAACAACCTGATAAAGGTGGGATAATTACAAGCGGAGAAGTCAATTTGAGATTTAAACAACACACATGAGGGTAATAAAATAACGAGCGAAGAACTCTACTTGAGAGTTAAACAAAACACAAAGGAGTGGGATAAACAAAAAAGCGAACAACTCCACTTGAGAGATAAACAACCTGATAAAGGAGTGGGATAATGTCAAGCGAAGAAGTCTATGAGATATTTAAACAATACCTTTGAAGAGTATGAGTATCAAAATCGAAGAACACTACTTGAATTAAACAACACACATAAGAGTGGGATAAACAACCTGATAAGCAGGTGGGATAATTACAAGCGGAGAAGTCAATTTGAGATTTAAACAACACACATGAGGAGTAATAAAATATGAGCGAAGAACTCTGCTTGAGAGTAAAACAAAACCTGAAAATTGGGATAAACAACAAACGAACAACTCCACTTGAGAGATAAACAACACAATAAAGGAGTGGGATAATGTCAAACGAAGAATCTATTAGAGATTTAAACAATCAACTGAAGGAGTATGAATATCAAAATTGAAGAACACTACTTGAGAGTTCAACAACACACATAAGGAATGGGATAAACAATACAATAAACGAGTGGGATAATTAGAAGCGGAGAAGTCAATTTGAGATTTAAACAACACACAGCAGGAGTAATAAAATAACGAACGAAGAACTCTACTTGAGAGTAAAACAAAACACATAAGGAGTGGGATAAACAACAAACGAACAACTCCACTTGAGAGATAAACAACACAATAAACGAGTGGGATAATGTCAAACGAAGAAGTCTATTAGAGATTTAAACAATCAACTGAAGGAATATGAATATCACAATCGAAGAACACTACTTGACAGTTAAACAACACACATAAGGAGTGGGATAAACAACACAATAAAGGACCGGGATAATTACTAACGGAGAAGTCAATTTGAGAATTAAACAACACACATGAGGAGTAATAAAATAATGAACGAAGAAATCTACTTGAGAGTAAAACAAAACACAAAAGCAGTGGGATAAACAACAAACGAATTACTCCACTTGAGAGATAAACAACACAATAAAGGTGTGGGATAATGTCAAACGAAGAAGTCTATGAGATATTTAAACAATACACTGAAGGAGTACGAGAATCATAATCGAAGAACAATACTTCAGAATTAAAAAACACACATAAGGAGTGGGGTAAACAACACAATAAAGGAGTGGGATAATTACGAACGGAGAAGTCAATTTGAGATTTAAACAACACACAGTAGGAGTAATAAAATAACGAATGAAGATCTCTACTTGAGAGTAAAACAAAACACAAAAGGAGTGGGATAAACAACAAACGAATTACTCCACTTGAGACATAAATAACACAATAAAGGAGTGGGATAATGTCAAACGAAGAAGTCTATGAGATATTTAGACACAAGAGCAATAATAAAATGAACGAAGAACTCTCTCGAGTAGTCAACATGCAAACCCTAAATATTATCCGGTTTTCCTCCGGCCACCAGTCTCTGGTGGTTGTACCACGTTAGGCACGCGCCTACGTCTTCTATTCCTTGTTTCTTGATCTTTCCAGGCGTACCAAGATCGATTATTTTGGAGCACGGACGCGCCCTACACATCCTTTCCGAGCTTGCGCCGTTTTTTATCGAATTTTAGCGGTTTTCCTCGGCCACCAGTCTCTGGTGGTTGTACTACTTGATCAGCGCTACTACTTCTTCCTTGTTTTACGATCTTTCGAGGCGTGCAAGATCGATTATTTTGGTCGATGGACGCGCTCTACACAACCTTTCCAAGCTTGCGCCGTTTTTCGTTCCGAATTTTAGGGTTTCTGATGGATGCTGAAATTCTTTTTCCCGAACTTCGCATTCGACTCATTTGCCTTGCTCATGTTGCAGCATCTTGACTCTTGGTGGTGTCTCCTCCATGGAACCATACCGCATGGCGAGAAGCTACTCTGACTCTTCATTCTCTTCGACCGGCCATTGTGGGCACTTAGGGCCCGACTCTTGAGCGGTTCGTAAAAATCGTTTACATCCGTTAAACTTAATGATGATTTTATTACGGCGGTTGCTAATTGCTCATCTTCTTCTTTATCGGACGATTGATTACGCGAGGTTCCTCACCATGGAAATTTCATGACCTCGTGAGGCGTTGAAAAAGATTTGGCATCTGGGAGCTTGGTCCATGCTTTCGATTGATGCAGGATACTTTGTCTTTCAGTTCTATTCAAGCAAGCGAGAGATTCGATTTTTCGTTCGAGCTTATGGAAGCTATCAGCAGGTAATCTCTACCTACGACCTTGGGTTCCTAATTTCGTTCGAGCAAGCAGCATCCTGCAGTGCGTGTTTGGATCGTTTATATGGTTTGCTTTATGAGCACCATCATCGATCGATGATTATGGCACTTGCGGTGCTCTTGGAACACCGATTAGGATTGATCGCCTTCTTTAGATCATTTGTTTTGGTAACTACGTTAAGGTCTGGTGGAAGTTGATCTTTCTCAAGCTTTAGAATCAAAGATTGACTAGAAACTCTGTCGGTGATATTTGGATTGAAGCTTATTATGAGGATTTACATTTTTGCCATTCTTGCCTTGTTGTTGGTCATAAAATGGAGAATTGCAGCGGAACAAAGATAAGGAGATGTCTAGGCCCACGCCTCCTAGGGCAAATCTAATGCTAACTTAGCACAATCAACTTTGGTTGCTATTCCATGATGGTTATAAGCGCACAATCTGAGCGTTTACCACTACCTTTGGTCCATTGGCGACTTCTCTTGTTGTGGTTTCAAATCCACGATGCTACGGGATTCGGGAAGTTTCTCCTTGACGTAATGTTAATTTGCCTAAGCGGCACCTTTCATGGTTGTATCTCCGTTGTTGAGTCGAACGGTTTGCCTTGTTGGATTGAACATGGTGGAGGATGAGAACTTGGGTGGTGAGTCGAGATTTCGCTTTTGCAAGATTGATTCTGCATCGGCCTACTGAACCTTCAACTCCTATTGCATGACCTAACACATCTTCATTGGGCGATTCTGGAGGCTAATATGCGAATAAAAGATTGATTGAGATTATGCGTGAGCGCATTAACAACCCGTCTAATGCCACTAAAGTGCCTCTTCATCCCCTAATTCTCCCTACTTTGCGCTATTAATGCCATGGGGATTGCGGCGGGTGCAAGATAAGCGGAACTTAGTAGGCGGTGATATAAATGATGATAATTCTTTCTTGGATATTACAACTCTTACATACGCTACTTGCCGTGCAGATTCCTCTCACGTTGTTTCCCGATAGATATTACATTTTGGAACATTGAGGTATTAGGAATGCTCCCTCACAAGATATGCTCAAGCATCATGTAGTTTCTACTCGTCCTCGTTGGTTTGCTATTGCGGAACCAAGGTTCCTTCCTCCTCCATACAGATTCTTATTGGAATGCGATGGGAATCGCTTTCTTGGTGAAAATCTGGCATACTAACGGTCTTCCTAACTTATGGGTTTTGGAAGATCTCTCTTCTTACAGTTCTTCTATAATTTTCTCTTCTTCTCAAGTTCTTGTTATTAAAGTTTCTTGGCTTCAGGACTTCCTATTAGCGTTTATTCATGCCCATGCTGATTATATCGTAAATCGAGACTTATGGCGTGATTCTTGCTTTTGCCAAACACACCTTGCTTTTGGTGGGAGATTTCAATCTTTGTGATTGGTGCATGAGCGATCGAATGGTACTCCTCGGTTAAATGCAGAAACCATGGATTTCCGTTCTTTTATCAATGATGGGAGTTCTTATCGATTCCTAGTTACATTTGCTTTTTACTTGAGTGAATGTCGTTTCTCTAGTGGTTATCTAGAGACACGTATTGATAGAACTCTTTCTTCACAATCCTTTTTGGATTTATGGGACTCGATGATGGTTCGTGTGGGCTTGCGTACTTGCTCGGATCACACCCCTCTTTGTTTCTGTCGCATGAACAAGCGCTATCTCGTCCTCGACCATTGATTCAAGCAATGTGGCTTAGTCACGATTCGTTTGAGGAGTTAATTAAGCTTTCTGGAAAACTCCTATTACGGCCATGGGCTCTTTTCTTTGGTTATCCGGAAATTAAAATTTGAAATCCGCTATCATAGATTGGAATATTAATGTCTTTGGTGAGCTTAATTCTCGTCTTCTTCTTTGCGTAATAAAATTTGGAGTTGGTTCGGACAATTATCCCTCCATGGTCCGATAAATGATATTCCTCGCCAAGGAACTTGAAGCGTCGCGGACTACAATGCTATTCGAATCAAGAGGCAACTTTTTGCGTCAAAAGAACCGGCTGCGTGGTTAAAAAGGCGGTGATAGAAATTACAGTTTTTCCATCGTTCTCTAAAGATTCGCAAACGTATTCTCGGTATTTCCTCTTTGATAATTGATGGCTCTATCAATCATGATGCAATTCGGATCCGGAATCATATGATTTCTTATTATGAGAATCTGTTCTCACAAACTTCGTACAGTTGTCTCGTTCGATGAACTAGATGAGCTTATCCATTGTTCGATTACGGATGAACAAAATCAATTGCTAATCGATATTCCTTCGAGGATGACATCCGTCATGTTGTTTCGATATGTCACTGATAGTGCTCTGGACGGATGGTTTGAGGGATTTCTATCAATCTATGTGGCACATTATTGGTGCGGAGGTGTCTTTGGCGATTAGGCGTTCTTCCTTCATGGTCATTTCCGGTATGAACTCTAGTTTTGTCATTCTTATTCGAAAATCAGAGATCGTTGCGTATTGAAGATTTCCCCTATTGTTCTTGGTAATTTTCTTTATAAGATTATTGCTAAGATTTTAGCCGTCGTTTGGGTCGATTTTATCGGGGTTGCTCTCCTTTCATCAATTTGGTTTTATTCGAGGAGCGCATACATGATTGTATTGCCTTAGCCTCTGAAGGAGTTAATAGTCTTGGTCTTCATTGTAGTAAGGGTGTCTGGTGTTGAAGGTTGACATCAGGAAAGCCTTTGATACTCTAAATTGGGACTTTCTTTTGGCGGTTCTCACAAAATATGGTTTCTCTTCTACCTTTGTTGGTTGGATTAATCATATTCTTCACTCGGCAAAGCTCTCGGTTACGATTAATGGGGCTCGGAAGGGTACTTTGGCTGTTCTCGGGGAGTTCGTCAAGGATCCTCTTTCCCTCTTCTCTTTTGCATCGCGGAGGAAGTTCTTAGCAAGCTTCTCTCGAAATTTGCCAAGGGAGCTCACTCCTTTATTCATTGGACAATCTCTTACTTTTCCTTCTCACCTTCTTTATGCGGATGATGTGATTATTTTTTGCGAGAGCTACTGCGAATGCGGTGTCGGACTATTCTTAGGATCACGGAAAAATATCTTTGCTTGGTGGGACAACACTTCAATCCTCGAAGTCCGGGGCTTATCTTAGTACTTTTCTCACCCAGTCGGGAAGAACCACTTATGCGAGAATCATGGATATTATCGAGGTCACCTTCCTTTCACGTGTTGGGAGTTCCACTTTTCCGTGGGGCACCTCGGACTTGTCATTTACAATCCCTTGCGGACTCGATTCTAGAAAAGTTTAGTAAATGGAAGGGCACTTCTCTCTCTATGGCGATCGTTTATGTCTTGTTCAATCGGTGATCGAGGATCTTTTGTACACTCTATGATGGTTTATCATTGGCCTTTGACTCTTCTTAAGCGTATGGATGCTGGCATTAATAATTTAAATCAAGCGGGGATACTCTGAAGAGCATCGACTTCTATCTCTTAGGCGTTGTTGTGCTCCAAAGTCGAGGTGGTCTTGGTATTAGTTCTCTGGTTCTTTGCTAATAAGGCGTATCTTTCTCGTCTTGCTTGGGATATTTGGTACATGAAGGTTCCATATCTAGATATCTTTTGACGTTTCTTTGGCATGCTTCCTTGCGCTCTTATGTTGCTTCCTCGATTTGGTTTGGATTTAAAGATTGTTTCCCCACTTCAATCAAGTCTAGATGGTGGCGTGTCAAGGCTCTCGACTCGTTTACGGCTTGATGATTGGCTTAGCTCTGATATTGCAGAAATTGGTATTCCTATTCATCTTGACATCACTTGAGTTCCCTATTTACGAGTATTGGACTCATTTGGTTGGTTTCTTTTGGATGGGTTCGTATGGATTTTCGGATGTTACTGTGACATTCTCTCCTATCATCGGCTCCATCTGGTTACGATACTAAATTCTGGTGAATCTCTAAAGTTCGATTTCTACCAAAACTATCACTCTTTGCGGCGTTTCCTTAAGATTATTTGGAGGATCTTGGATATGGGCTCCTTTTATCCCACCGTCGTTCTATCCAGTTTGGAAGGCTATTCATGGTGTTCTTCCAACTATTGAAAGCTATGAGCTCTGGTTTTGTTGGTCCTTGATTGTGTGTTTTTGCTATCTTGCTATGGATTGCCAAGACCATTTCTTGGTCTCTTGTCCGTTCCTCGGACTATCTTGCATACTCTATTTGATCTTTTCGAGTTCCTTTTTGAGATTGCTTTAGTTTTGGAAGCTTACATTATATGCCATGGGTTGACATTTTAGCTCTCAGATTCTCTCTTTGTGGCGTCTTGCCTTTGTGGCCAGGCATTTGGGTGCTTTGAATTTGCCTTGATCGTTGCTTATTTGATGGTGTTCTGTTTCGGGCATTCTATTTTGCTTGATTTGGAGTCTTGTGGCGAGGCTAATTCCCACCCTCTTGGTTCTATGGCTAATAATCAAGTTGATTTACAAGTCCTTCATTCTTTTTCGTATTCAAGGGTGCCGCCTAAGTCACGAGATATCATTGAGGTCGATGGTATCCCCTCTCCGGGATGGATTAAATCTGCACGGATGGAAGTTCTCTTGCAGCTCTGGCTCCTCTCTGCTTGGTGGGGTTTTAGAGATTCAAATGGTACCGTGATTGTTGAAATCTCTACTAGACTTCTTAGTTGGACACTATCCACTCCTTTAGTGTGTTTTATCTCTCAAGTGGAGTTGTTAAATGGTGTTTGACCACCCTCCTTTTGTATTTTGTTTTACTCTCAATTAGTTCTTTGTTGTTTTTTATTTCTCTCATGTGTGTTGTTTGTATTTATTTCTCATGTGTGTTATTGTGTTGTTGAACTCTCAGTAGTGTTCTTGATTTTGATACTCATACTCCTTAGTGTATTGTTTAAATATCTAATAGACTTCTTAGTTTGACATTATCCTCCTTTATTGTTGTTTATCTCTCAATAGGAGTTGTTTTTGTTTATCCACTCCTTTTGTGTTTTGTTTTACTCTCAAGTAGAGTTCTTGATTCGTTATTTTATTACTATTCCTATGTGTTGTTTAAATCTCAAATTGACTTCTCCGTTTGTAATTATCCACTCATTTATAGTGTTGTTTATCAAAGTCCTTATGTGTTGTTTAACTCTCAAGTAGTGTTCTTCGTTTGTGATACTCATACTCCTTGAATTGTTTAAATCTCGAATAGACTTCTTAGTTTGACATTATTCACTCCTTTATTGTGTGTTTTATCTCTCGATTGGAGTTGTTACGTATGTTGTTTATCCCACTCCTTTTGTGTTTTGTTTTACTCTCAGTAGAGTTCTTAGATTCGTTATTTTATTACTCCTCATGTGTGTTGTTTAAATCTCAAATTGACTTCTCGTTTGTAATTATCACACTCGTTTATTGTGTTGTTTATCCCTCCTTATGTGTTGTTGAAGATTCAAGTAGTGTTCTTGATTTTGATACTCATACTCCTTGATTGTATTGTTTAAATATCTAATAGACTTCTTCATGACATTATCCCACTCCTTTATTGTGTTGTTTATCTCTCAAGTGGATTAGTTACGTTTTGTTTATCCCTCCTTTTGTGTTTTGTTTAACTCTCAAGTAGAGTTCTTAGATTAGTTATTTTATTACTCCTCATGTGTGTTGTTTAAATCTCAAATTTACTTATCCGTTTGTAATTGTCCCTCCTTTATTGTGTTGTTTATCCCACTCCTTATGTGTCTTTTTTAATTCTCAAGTAGTGTTCTTGATTTTACTCATACTCCTTGATATATTGTTTAAATATCTCATAGACTTCTTCGTTTGACATTATCCTCCTTTATTGTGTTGTTTATCTCTCAAGTGGAGTAATTAGTTTGTTGTTTATTCACTCCTTTTGTGTTTTGTTTTACTCTCAAGTAGAGTTCTTAGTTCGTTATTTTATTACTCCTATGTGTTGTTTAAATCTCAAATTGACTTCTCCGTTTGTAATTATCCCTCATTTATAGTGTTGTTTATCAATGTCCTTATGTGTTGTTTAACTCTCAAGTAGTGTTCTTAATAGACTTCTTGGTTTGACACTATCCTCCTTTAGTGTGTTTTTTTCTCTCTCTTGGGTTGTTAGGTTGTTGTTGACCCTTTTTTTTTTGTTTTACTTTTACTCTCAAGTAAGTTTCTTAGATTCGTATTTTTATTATGTGTCCTAAATCTCAAATTTTAAATCAAATTAGCTATTCGTTTGTGTATCACTTATTGTTTTGTGTGTTTATTTATCCCTTATGTGTGTTCGTAGTGTTCTTGATTTTGATACTCATACTCCTTGATTGTATTGTTTAAATATCTAATAGACTTCTTAGTTTGACATTATCCACTCCTTTATTGTGTTTATCTCTCAAGTGGAGTAATTAGTTTTGTTTATCCACTCCTTTTGTGTTTTGTTTTACTCTCAAGTAGAGTTCTTAGATTCGTTATTTTATTACTATTCCTATGTGTTGTTTAGATCTCAAATTGACTTCTCCGTTTGTAATTATACCACTCCTTTATTGTGTTGTTTATCAATGTCCTTATGTGTGTTGTTTAACTCTCAAGTAGTGTTCTTGATTTTGATACTCATACTCCTTGATTGTATTGTTTAAATATCTAATAGACTTCTTGGTTTGACATTATCCACTCCTTTATTGTGTTGTTTATCTCTCAGTGAGTTGTTAGTTTTTTGTTTATCCCCTCCTTTTGTGTTTTGTTTTACTCTCAAGTAGAGTTCTTAGTTCGTTATTTTATTACTCTTCACATGTGTTGTTTAAATCTCAAATTGACTTCTCCGTTTGTAATTATCACTCCTTTATTGTGTTGTTTATCCACTCCTTATGTGTGTTGTTGACTCTCAAGTAGTGTTCTTGATTTTGATACTCATACTCCTTGATTATTGTTTAAATATCTAATAGACTTCTTCATTTGACATTATCCCTCCTTTATTGTGTTTATCTCTCAAGTGAGTAATTAGTGTTGTTTATCCACTCCTTTTGTGTTTTGTTTACTCTCAGTAGAGTTCTTAGTTCGTTATTTTATTACTATTCCTATGTGTTGTTTAAATCTCAAATTGACTTCTCCGTTTGTAATTATTCCACTCATTTATAGTGTTGTTTATCAATGTCCTTATATGTGTTGTTTAACTCAAGTAGTGTTCTTGATTTTGATACTCATACTCCTTGATGAATTGTTTAAATCTCTAATAGACTTCTTAGTTTGACATTATCCTCCTTTATTGTTGTTTATCTCTCAATTGGAGTTGTTGTTTATCCCACTCCTTTTGTGTTTTGTTTTACTCTCAAGTAGAGTTCTTCGTTTGTTATTTTATTACTCCTCCTGTGTGTTGTTTAAATCTCAAATTGACTTCTCTTTTGTAATTATCACACTCGTTTATTGTTGTTTATCCCTCCTTATGTGTTCTTGAATTCTCAAGTAGTGTTCTTGATTTTGATACTCATACTCCTTGATGTATTGTTTAAATATCTAATAGACTTCTTGGTTTGACATTATCCTCCTTTATTGTGTTGTTTATCTCTCAATTGGAGTTGTTAGTTTTGTTTATCCCACTCCTTTTGTGTTCTGTTTAACTCTCAAGTAGAGTTCTTGATTCGTTATTTTATTACTCCTCATGTGTTGTTTAAATCTCAAATTGACTTCTCCATTTGTAATTGTCTCACTCCTTTATTGTGTTGTTTATCCCTCCTTATGTGTGTTTTTTAATTCTCAAGTAGTGTTCTTGATTTTGATACTCATACTCCTTGATGTATTGTTTAAATATCTCATAGACTTCTTGTTTGACATTATCCCACTCCTTTATTGTGTTGTTTATCTCTCAGTGGAGTTCGTGTGTTGTTTATCCCACTCCTTTTGTGTGTTGTTTTACTCTCAAGTAGAGTTCTTCATTCGTTATTTTATTACTCCTCCTGTGTGTTGTTTAAATCTCAAATTGACTTCTCCGTTTGTAATTATCCCACTCGATTATTGTTTTGTTTATACCACTCCTTATGTGTGTTGTTTAACTCTCAAGTAGTGTTCTTCGATTGTGATACTCATACTCCTTCAGTGTATTGTTTAAATCTCTAATAGACTTCTTCGTTTGACATTATCCCACTCCTTTTGTGTTTTGTTTTACTCTCAAGTAGAGTTCTTCGTTCGTTATTTTATTACTCCTCCTGTGTGTTGTTTAAATCTCAAATTGACTTCTCCGTTTGTAAATATCCCACTCGTTTATTGTGTTGCTTATCCCACTCCTTATGTGTGTTCTTGAAGACTCAAGTAGTGTTCTTGATTTGTGATACTCATACTCCTTCTGTATATTGTTTATATCTCTAATAGACTTCTACGTTTGACATTATCTCACTCCTTTGTTGTGTTTATCTCTCAATTGGAGTTGTTAGTTTTGTTTATCCCACTCCTTTTGTGTTTTGTTTAACTCTCAAGTAGAGTTCTTCGTTCGTTGTTTATTACTCCTCATGTGTTGTTTAAATCTCAAATTGACTTCTCGTTTGTAATTGTCCTCCTTTGTTGTGTTGTTTATCCCACTCCTTATGTGTCTTTTTAATTCTCAAGTAGTGTTCTTGATTTGATACTCATACTCCTTCATTATATTGTTTAAATATCTCATAGACTTCTTAGTTTGACATTATCCTCCTTTATTGTGTTGTTTATCTCTCAAGTGGAGTTGTTCGTTTGTTTATCCCACTCCTTTTGTGTTTTGTTTTACTCTCAAGTAGAGTTCTTCGTTCGTTATTTTATTACTATTCCTATGTGTTGTTTAAATATCAAATTGACTTCTCCGTTTGTAATTATCCCACTCATTTATAGTGTTGTTTATCAAAGTCCTTATATGTGTTGTTTAACTCTCAAGTAGTGTTCTTCTTTTGTGATACTCATACTCCTTGATGTATTGTTTAAATATCTCTAATAGACTTCTTCGTTTGACATTATCCCACTCCTTTATTGTGTTGTTTATCTCTCAAGTGGAGTTGTTAGTTTTGTTTATCCCTCCTTTTGTGTTTTGTTTTACTCTCAAGTAGAGTTCTTAGTTCGTTATTTTATTACTCCTCCTGTGTGTTGTTTAAATCTCAAATTGACTTCTCCGTTTGTAATTATCACTCGTTTATTGTGTTGTTTATCCACTCCTTATGTGTGTTGTTGAACTCAGTAGTGTTCTTGATTTTGATACTCATACTCCTTGATGTATTGTTTAAATATCTAATAGACTTCTTAGTTTGACATTATCCTCCTTTATTGTGTTGTTTATCTCTCAATTGGAGTTGTTAGTTTTGTTTATCCACTCCTTTTGTGTTTTGTTTAACTCTCAAGTAGAGTTCTTGATTCGTTATTTTATTACTCCTAATGTGTTGTTTAAATCTCAAATTGACTTCTCCGTTTGTAATTGTCCCACTCCTTTATTGTTGTTTATCCACTCCTTATGTGTGTTTTAATTCTCAAGTAGTGTTCTTGATTTTGATACTCATACTCCTTGATGTATTGTTTAAATATCTCATAGACTTCTTATTTGACATTATCACTCCTTTATTGTGTTGTTTATCTCTCAAGTGGAGTAATTAGTTTGTTGTTTATCCACTCCTTTTGTGTTTTGTTTTACTCTCAAGTAGAGTTCTTAGTTACGTTATTTTACTCCTCTATGTGTTGTTTAAATCTCAAATTGACTTCTCCGTTTGTAATCATCCCACTCATTTATAGTGTTGTTTATCAAAGTCCTTATGTGTTGTTTAACTCTCAAGTAGTGTTCTTAGTTTGTGATACTCATACTCCTTGATTGTTTAAATCTCTAATAGACTTCTTAGTTGACATTATCCTCCTTTAGTGTGTTTTTATCTCTCAGGGTTGTTGTTATTATGTTGTTTGACCCTCCTTTTGTGTTTTGTTTTACTCTCAAGTAGAGTTCTTAGTTCGTTATTTTATTACTCCTCACATGTTGTTTAAATCTCAAATTGACTTCTCCGTTTGTAATTATCACTCGTTTATTGTTGTTTATCCCCTCCTTATGTGTGTTGTTGAACTCTCAAGTAGTGTTCTTGATTTTGATACTCATACTCCTTGATGTATTGTTTAAATATCTAATAGACTTCTTAGTTTGACATTATCCTCCTTTATTGTGTTGTTTATCTCAAGTGGAGTTGTTAGTTTTTGTTTATCCCACTCCTTTTGTGTTTTGTTTACTCTCAAGTAGAGTTCTTAGTTCGTTATTTTATTACTCCTCATGTGTTGTTTAAATCTCAAATTGACTTCTCGTTTGTAATTATCCCACTCATTTATTGTGTTGTTTATCCCACTCCTTATGTGTTGTTTAACTCTCAAGTAGTGTTCTTGATTTTGATACTCATACTCCTTGATGTATTGTTTAAATATCTAATAGACTTCTTAGTTTGACATTATCCCACTCCTTGATTGTGTTGTTTATCTCTCAATTGGAGTTGTTAGTTTTTGTTTATCCCTCCTTTTGTGTTTTGTTTTACTCTCAAGTAGAGTTCTTAGATTCGTTATTTTATTACTCCTCCTGTGTTGTTTAAATCTCAAATTGACTTCTCCGTTTGTAATTATCACTCATTTATTGTGTTGTTTATCCACTCCTTATGTGTGTTGTTTAACTCTCAAGTAGTGTTCTTGATTTTGATACTCATACTCCTTGATGTATTGTTTAAATATCTAATAGACTTCTTCATTTGACAGTATCCCACTCCTTTATTTTGTTGTTTATCTCTCATGTGGAGTTGTTCGTTGTTTATCCCACTCCTTTTGTGTTTTGTTTTACTCTCAAGTAGAGTTCTTCGTTCGTTATTTTATTACTCCTTCTATGTGTTGTTTAAATCTCAAATTGACTTCTCCGTTTGTAATTATCACACTCGTTTATTGTGTTGTTTATCCCTCCTTATGTGTTGTTAACTCTCAAGTAGTGTTCTTGATTTTGATACTCATACTCCTTGTATTGTTTAAATCTCTAATAGACTTCTTCGTTTGACATTATCCCACTCCTTTATTGTGTTTTTTATCTCTCAATTGGAGTTGTTCGTTTTTTGTTTATCCCACTCCTTTTGTGTTTTGTTTTACTCTCAAGTAGAGTTCTTCGTTCGTTATTTTATTACTCCTCATGTGTGTTGTTTAAATCTCAAATTGACTTCTCCGTTTGTAATTATCCCACTCCTTTATTGTGTTGTTTATCCCACTCCTTATGTGTGTTGTTTAATTCTCAAGTAGTGTTCTTCGATTATGATACTCACACTCCTTGATGTATTGTTTAAATATCTAATAGACTTCTTAGTTTGACATTATCCACTCCTTTATTGTGTTGTTTATCTCTCAAGTGGAGTAATTCGTTGGTTGTTTATCCCACTCCTTTTGTGTTTTGATTTACTCTCAAGTAGAGTTCTTCGTTCGTTATTTTATTACTCCTCCTATGTGTTGTTTAAATCTCAAATTGACTTCTCCGTTTGTAATTATCCCACTCCTTTATTGTGTTGTTTATCCCACTCCATATGTGTTGTTTAATTCTCAAGTAGTGTTCTTGATTTTGATACTCATACTCCTTGTATTGTTTAAATATCTCATAGACTTCTTAGTTTGACATTATCCCTCCTTTATTGTTGTTTATCTCTCAAGTGGAGTTGTTGTTGTTTATCCACTCCTTTTGTGTTTTGTTTTACTCTCAAGTAGAGTTCTTAGTTAGTTATGTTATTACTCCTCATGTGTTGTTTAAATCTCAAATTCACTTCTCCGTTTGTAATTATCCCACTCGTTTATTGTTGTTTATCCACTCCTTATGTGTGTTGTTGAACTCTCAAGTAGTGTTCTTGATTTTGATACTCATACTCCTTGATGTATTGTTTAAATCTCATATAGACTTCTTCATTTGACATTATCCCACTGCTTTATTGTGTTGTTTATCACTCAATTGGAGTTGTTCATTGGTTCTTTATCCCACTCCTTTTGTGTTTTATTTTACTCTCAAGTAGAGTTCTTAGATTCGTTATTTTATTACTCCTCATGTGTGTTGTTTAAATCTAAAATTGACTTCTCCGTTTGTAATTATCCCTCCTTTATTGTGTTGTTTATCCCACTCCTTATGTGTGTTGTTTAATTCTCAAGTAGTGTTCTTGATTTTGATACTCATACTCCTTGATGTATTGTTTAAATATCTCATAGACTTCTTGGTTTGACATTATCCTCCTTTATTGTGTTGTTTATCTCTCAATTGGATTATTTAGTTTGTTGTTTATCACACTACTTTTGTGTTTTGTTTTACTCTCAAGTAGAGTTCTTCGTTCGTTATTTTATTACTCCTCCTATGTGTTGTTTAAATCTCAAATTGACTTCTCGTTTGTAATTATCCCACTCATTTATTGTGTTGTTTATCCCACTCCTTATGTGTGTTGTTTAACTCTCAGTAGTGTTCTTGATTTTGATACTCATACTCCTTGATGTATTGTTTAAATATCTAATAGACTTCTTCGTTTGACATTATCCCACTCCTTTATTGTGTTGTTTATCTCTCAAGTGGAGTTGTTTGTGTGTTGTTTATCCCACTCCATTTGTGTGTTGTTTTAATCTCAAGTATAGTTCTTAGTTAGTTATTTTATTACTACCCCAGTGTGTTGTTTAAATCTCAAATTTACTTCTCCGTTTTTAATTAACCCACTTTCGTTTATTGTGTTGTTTATCCCACTCCTTATGTGTGTTGTTGAACTCTCAAGTAGTGTTCTTGATTTTGATACTCATACTCCTTGATGTATTGTTTAAATATCTAATAGACTTCTTAGTTTGACATTATCCTCCTTTATTGTGTTGTTTATCTCTCGATTGGAGTTGTTACGTTTTGTTTATCCACTCCTTTTGTGTTTTGTTTAACTCTCGAGTAGAGTTCTTCGTTAGTTATTTTATTACTCCTCATGTGTTGTTTAAATCTCAAATTGACTTCTCCGTTTGTAATTATCCCTCCTTTATTGTGTTGTTTATCCCTCCTTATGTGTGTTTTAATTCTCAAGTAGTGTTCTTGATTTTGATACTCATACTCCTTGATGTATTGTTTAAATATCATAGACTTCTTAGTTTGACATTATCCCACTCCTTTATTGTGTTGTTTATCTCTCAAGTGGGTTGTTAGTTTGTTGTTTATCCCTCCTTTTGTGTTTTTTTACTCTCAAGTAGAGTTCTTCGTTAGTTATTTTATTACTCCTCATGTGTTGTTTAAATCTCAAATTGACTTCTCCGTTTGTAATTATCCCACTCCTTTATATTGTTGTTTATCCACTCCTTATGTGTGTTTAACTCTCAAGTAGTGTTCTTGATTGTGATACTCATACTCCTTGATTATTGTTTAAATATCTAATAGACTTCTTAGTTTGACATTATCCTCCTTTATTGTGTTGTTTATCTCTCAAGTGGAGTTGTTAGTTTTTGTTTATTCCACTCCTGTTGTGTTTTGTTTTACTCTCAAGTAGAGTTCTTCGTTCGTTATTTTATTACTCCTCATGTGTTGTTTAAATCTCAAATTGACTTCTCCGTTTGTAATCATCCCACTCATTTATTGTGTTGTTTATCCCACTCCTTATGTGTTGTTGAACTCTCAGTAGTGTTCTTGATTTTGATACTCATACTCCTTGATTGTATTGTTTAAATATCTAATAGACTTCTTAGTTTGACATTATCCCTCCTTTATTGTGTTGTTTATCTCTCAATTGGAGTTGTTCGTTTTGTTTATCCCACTCCTTTTGTGTTTTGTTTTACTCTCAAGTAGAGTTCTTCGTTCGTTGTTTTATTACTCCTCATGTGTGTTGTTTAAATCTCAAATTGACTTTTCCGTTTGTAATTATCTCACTCCTTTATTGTGTTGTTTATCCCACTCCTTGTGTGTGTTGTTTAACTGTCAAGTAGTGTTCTTCGATTGTGATACTCCTTACTCCTTGTATTGTTTAAATATCTAATAGACTTCTTGTTTGACATTATCCTCCTTTATTGTGTTGTTTATCTCTCAAGTGGAGTTTAGTTTTGTTGTTTATCCCTCCTTTTGTGTTTTGTTTTAACTCTCAAGTAGAGTTCTTAGTTCGTTATTTTATTACTCCTCATGTGTTGTTTAAATCTCAAATTGACTTCTCCGTTTGTAATTATCCCTCCTTTATTGTTGTTTATCCACTCCTTATGTGTGTTGTTTAACTCTCAAGTAGTGTTCTTGATTTTGATACTCATACTCCTTGATGTATTGTTTAAATATCTCATAGACTTCTTAGTTTGACATTATCCCACTCCTTTATTGTGTTGTTTATCTCTCAAGTGGGTTGTTAGTTTTTGTTTATCCCACTCCTTTTGTGTTTTGTTTTACTCTCAAGTAGAGTTCTTAGTTAGTTATTTTATTACTCCTCATGTGTTGTTTAAATCTCAAATTGACTTCTCGTTTGTAATTATCCCTCGTTTATTGTGTTGTTTATCCACTCCTTATGTGTGTTGTTTAACTCTCAAGTAGTGTTCTTCTTGATTTTGATACTCATACTCCTTGATGTATTGTTTAAATATCATAGACTTCTTCGTTTGACATTATCCCTCCTTTATTGTGTTGTTTATCTCTCAAGTGGAGTTGTTAGTTTGTTGTTTATCCCCTCCTTTTGTGTTTGTTTTACTCTCAAGTAGAGTTCTTAGATTCGTTATTTTATTACTCCTCATGTGTTGTTTAAATCTCAAATTGACTTCTCCGTTTGTAATTATCCCACTCGTTTATTGTGTTGTTTATCCCACTCCTTATGTGTGTTGTTTAACTCTCAAGTAGTGTTCTTCGATTGTGATACTCATACTCCTTCAGTGTATTGTTTAAATCTCTAATAGACTTCTTCCATTGACATTATCCCTCTCCTTTATTGTGTTATTTATCTCTTGAGTGGAGTTGTTCGTTTGTTGTTTATCCCACCCCTTTTGTGTTTTGTTTTACTCTAAAGTAGAGTTCTTCGTTCGTTATTTTATTACTCCACCTATGTGTTGTTTAAATCTCAAATTGACTTCTCCGTTAATAATCATCCCACTCGTTTATTGTGTTGTTTATACCACTCCTTATGTGTGTTGTTTAACTCTCAAGTAGTGTTCTATGATTTTGATACTCACACTACTTCAGTGTATTGTTTATAACTCTAATAGACTTCTACGTTTGACATTATCCCACTCCTTTATTGTGTTGTTTATCTCTCAAGTGGAGTTGTTCGTGTGTTGTTTATCCCACTCCTTTTGTGTGTTGTTTAACTCTCAAGTAGAGTTCTTCATTCGTTATTTTATTACTCCTCCTGTGTGTTGTTTAAATCTCAAATTGACTTCTCCGTTTGTAATTATCCCACTCGTTTATTGTGTTGTTTATTCCACTCCTTATGTGTGTTGTTTAACTCTCATGTATTGTTCTATGATTTTGATACTCACACTACTTCAATGTATGTTTAAATCTCTAATAGACTTCTTCGTTTGACATTATCCCACTCCTATATTGTGTTGTTTATCTCTCAAGTGGAGTTGTTCGTTTTTTGTTTATCCCAATCCTTTTGTGTTTTGATTTACTCTCAAGTAGAGTTCATCATTCATTATTTTATTAATCCTCCTGTGTGTTGTTTAAATCTCAAATTGACTTCTCCGTTTGTAATTATCCCACTCCTTTATTGTGTTGTTTATCCCCCTCCTTGTGTGTGTTGTTTAACTGTCAAGTAGTGTTCTTGATTTTGATACTCATACTCCTTGATGTATTGTTTAAATATCTAATAGACTTCTTCGTTTGACATTATCCTCCTTTATTGTGTTGTTTATCTCTCAAGTGGGTTGTTAGTTTTGTTGTTTATCCTCCTTTTGTGTTTTGATTTACTCTCAAGTAGAGTTCTTTGTTCGTTATTTTATTACTCCTCATGTGTGTTGTTTAAATCTCAAATTGACTTCTCCGTTTGTAATTGTCCCACGCCTTTATTGTGTTGTTTATCCGACTCCTTATGTGTGTTGTTGTTGAATTCTCAAGTAGTGTTCTTGATTTTGATACTCATACTCCTTGATGTATTGTTTAAATATCTAATAGACTTCTTCGTTTGACATTATCCTCCTTTATTGTGTTGTTTATCTCAGTGGAGTTGTTGTTTGTTGTTTATCCCACTCCTTTTGTGTTTTGTTTTACTCTCAAGTGAGAGTTCTTAGGTTATTTTATTACTCCATGTGTTTGTTTAAATCTCAAATTGAAATTGGCTTCTCTGTTTGTAATTGTCCCACTCCTTTATTGTGTTGTTTATCCCTTGTGTTGTTTTATTCTGTGTAGTGTTTCTTGATTGACTCATACTCCTTGATGTATTGTTTAAATATCTTTGTTTATCTCATTAGTTGTTTGTTCCTTTTGTGTTTTGTTTTTGTGTTGTTTAAATCTCAAATTGACTTGTCTGTTTGTAATTGTCCCACTCCTTTGGCTGTTTGTTATCCCACTCCTTATGTGTGTTTTTGTTCTCCAGTAGTGTTCTTGATTGTGATACCTTGATGTATTGTTTAAATATCTATAGACTTCTTAGTTGGACACTATCCCACTCCTTTAGTGTGTTTTATCTCTCAAGTGGAGTTGTTAGTATGTTGTTTATCCCACTCCTTTTGTGTTTTGTTTTACTCTCAAGTAGAGTTCTTCGTTCGTTATTTTATTACTCCTCCTGTGTGTTGTTTAAATCTCAAATTGACTTCTCCGTTTGTAATTATCACACTCGTTTATTGTGTTGTTTATCCCACTCCTTATGTGTGTTCTTGAACTCTCAAGTAGTGTTCTTGATTTTGATACTCATACTCCTTCAGTGTATTGTTTAAATATCTAATAGACTTCTTCATTTGACATTATCCCAGTCCTTTATTTTGTTGTTTATCTCTCAATTCGAGTTGTTCGTTTTTTGTTTATCCCACTCCTTTTATGTTTTGTTTAACTCTCAAGTCGAGTTCTTCGTTCGTTATTTTATTACTCCTCATGTGTGTTGTTTAAATCTCAAATTGACTTATCCGTTTGTAATTGTCCCACTCCTTTATTGTGTTGTTTATCCCACTCCTTATTTGTACTTTTTAATTCTCAAGTAGTGTTCTTGATTTTAGCACTCATACTCCTTGATGTATTGTTTAAATATCTCATAGACTTCTTCGTTTGACAGTATCCCACTCCTTTATTGTGTTGTTTATCTCTCAAGTGGAGTAATTCGTTTGTTGTTTATCCCACTCCTTTTGTGTTTTGTTTTACTCTCAAGTAGAGTTCTTCGTTCGTTATTTTATTACTATTCCTATGTGTTGTTTAAATCTCAAATTGACTTCTCCGTTTGTAATTATCCCACTCATTTATAGTGTTGTTTATCAAAGTCCTTATATGTGTTGTTTAACTCTCAAGTAGTGTTCTTCGTTTGTGATACTCATACTCCTTCTGTGAATTGCTTAAATCTCGAATAGACTTCTTCGTTGGACACTATCCCACTCCTTTAGTGTGTTTTTATCTCTCAAGTGGAGTTGTTCGTATGTTGTTTGACACACTCCTTTTGTGTTTTGTTTTACTCTCAAGTAGAGTTCTTCGTTCGTTATTTTATTACTCCTCCTGTGTGTTGTTTAAATCTCAAATTGACTTCTCCGTTTGTAATTATCACACTCGTTTATTGTGTTGTTTATCCCACTCCTTATGTGTGTTGTTGAACTCTCAAGTAGTGTTCTTCGATTTTGATACTCATACATCTTCAGTGTATTGTTTAAATATCTAATAGACTTCTTCGTTTGACATTATCCCACTCCTTTATTGTGTTGTTTATCTCTCAATTGGAGTTGTTCGTTTTTTGTTTATCCCACTCCTTTTGTGTTTTGTTTAACTCTCAAGTAGAGTTCTTCGTTCGTTATTTTATTACTCCTCATGTGTTGTTTAAATCTCAAATTGACTTATCCGTTTGTAATTGTCCCACTCCTTTATTGTGTTGTTTATCCCACTCCTTATGTGACTTTTTTTAATTCTCAAGTAGTGTTCTTCGATTTTAGCACTCATACTCCTTCAGTGTATTGTTTAAATATCTCATAGACTTCTTCGTTTGACATTATCCCATTCCTTTATTGTGTTGTTTATCTCTCAAGTGGAGTAATTCGTTTGTTGTTTATCCCACTCCTTTTGTGTTTTGTTTTACTCTCAAGTAGAGTTCTTCGTTCGTTATTTTATTACTCCTCCTGTGTGTTGTTTAAATCTCAAATTGACTTCTCCGTTTGTAATTATCACACTCGTTTATTGTGTTGTTTATCCCACTCCTTATGTTTGTTATTGAACTCTCAAGTAGTGTTCTTCGTTTGTGATACTCATACTCCTTCTGTGAATTGCTTAAATCTCGAATAGACTTCTTCGTTGAACAATATCCCACTCCTTTAGTGTGTTTTTATCTCTCAAGTGGAGTTGTTCGTATGGTGTTTGACCCACTCCTTTTGTGTTTTGTTTTACTCTCAAATAGAGTTCTTCGTTCGTTATTTTATTTCTCCTCCTGTGTGTTGTTTAAATCTCAAATTGACTTCTCCGTTGTAATCATCACACTCGTTTATTGTGTTGTTTATCCCACTCCTTATGTGTTGTTGAACTCTCAAGTAGTGTTCTTCGATTTTGATACTCATACTCCTTCAGTGTATTGTTTAAATATCTAATAGACTTCTTCGTTTGACATTATCCCACTCCTTTATTGTGTTGTTTTTCTCTCAATTGGAGTTGTTCATTTTTTGTTTATCCCACTCCTTTTTTGTTTTGTTTAACTCTCAAGTAGAGTTCTTCGTTCGTTATTTTATTACTCCTCATGTGTGTTGTTTAAATCTCAAATTGACTTATCCGTTTGTAATTGTCCCACTCCTTTATTGTGTTGTTTATCCCACTCCTTATGTCTTTTTTTAATTCTCAAGTAGTGTTCTTCGATTTTAGCACTCATACTCCTTCAGTGTATTGTTTAAATATCTCATAGACTTCTTCGTTTGACATTATCCCATTCCTTTATTGTGTTGTTTATCTCTCAAGTGGAGTAATTCGTTTGTTGTTTATCCCACTCCTTTTGTGTTTTGTTTTACTCTCAAGTAGAGTTCTTCGTTCGTTATTTTATTACTCCTCATGTGTGTTGTTTAAATCTCAAATTGACTTCTCCGTTTGTAATTATCCCACTCGTTTGTTGTGTTGTTTATCTCTCAATTGGAGTTGTTCGTTTTTTGTTTATCCCACTCCTTTTGTGTTTTGTTTAACTCTCAAGTAGAGTTCTTCGTTCATTATTTTATTACTCCTCATGTGTGTTGTTTAAATCTCAAATTGACTTTTCCGCTTGTAATTGCCCACTCCTTTATTGTGTTGTTTATCCCACTCCTTATGTGTCTTTTTTAATTCTCAAGTAGTGTTCTTCGATTTTGGCACTCATACTCCTTCAGTGTATTGTTTAAATATCTCATAGACTTCTTCGTTTGACATTATCCCATTCCTTTATTGTTTTGTTTATCTCTCAAGTGGAGTAATTCGTTTGTTGTTTATCCCACTCCTTTTGTATTTTGTTTTACTCTCAAGTAGAGTTCTTCGTTCGTTATTTTATTACTCCTCCTGTGTGTTGTTTAAATCTCAAATTGACTTCTCCGTTTGTAATTATCCCACTCGTTTATTGTGTTGTTTATCCCACTCCTTATGTGTGTTGTTGAACTCTCAAGTAGTGTTCTTCGTTTGTGATACTCATACTCCTTCTGTGAATTGCTTAAATCTCGAATATTCTTCTTCGTTTGACACTATCCCACTCCTTTAGTTTGTTTTTATCTCTCAAGTGGAGTTGTTCGTATGTTGTTTGACCCACTCCTTTTGTGTTTTGTTTTACTCTCAAGTAGAGTTCTTCGTTCGTTATTTTATTTCTCCTCCTGTGTGTTGTTTAAATCTCAAATTGACTTCTCCGTTGTAATCATCACACTCGTTTATTGTGTTGTTTATCCCACTCCTTATGTGTGTTGTTGAACTCTCAAGTAGTGTTCTTCGATTTTGATACTCATACTCCTTCAGTGTATTGTTTAAATATCTAATAGACTTCTTCGTTTGACATTATCCCACTCCTTTATTGTGTTGTTTATCTCTCAATTGGAGTTGTTCATTTTTTGTTTATCCCACTCCTTTTGTGTTTTGTTTAACTCTCAAGTAGAGTTCTTCGTTAGTTATTTTATTACTCCTCATGTGTGTTGTTTAAATCTCAAATTGACTTATCCGTTTGTAATTGTCCCACTCCTTTATTGTGTTGTTTATCCCACTCCTTATGTGTCTTTTTTAATTCTCAAGTAGTGTTCTTCGATTTTGGCACTCATACTCCTTCAGTGTATTGTTTAAATATCTCATAGACTTCTTCGTTTGACATTATCCCATTCCTTTATTGTGTTGTTTATCTCTCAAGTGGAGTAATTCGTTTGTTGTTTATCCCACTCCTTTTGTGTTTTGTTTTACTCTCAAGTAGAGTTCTTCGTTCGTTATTTTATTACTCCTCATGTGTGTTGTTTAAATCTCAAATTGACTTCTCCGTTTGTAATTATCACACTCGTTTATTGTGTTGTTTATCTCTCAATTGGAGTTGTTCGTTTTTTGTTTATCCCACTCCTTTTTTGTTTTGTTTAACTCTCAAGTAGAGTTCTTCGTTCGTTATTTTATTACTCCTCATGTGTGTTGTTTAAATCTCAAATTGACTTATCCGTTTGTAATTGTCCCACTCCTTTATTGTGTTGTTTATCCCACTCCTTATGTGACTTTTTTTAATTCTCAAGTAGTGTTCTTCGATTTTAGCACTCATACTCCTTCAGTGTATTGTTTAAATATCTAATAGACTTCTGTTTTGACATTATCCCACTCCTTTATTGTGTTGTTTATCTCTCAATTGGAGTTGTTCATTTTTTGTTTATCCCACTCCTTTTGTGTTTTGTTTAACTCTCAAGTAGAGTTCTTCGTTCGTTATTTTATTACTCCTCATGTGTGTTGTTTAAATCTCAAATTGACTTCTCCGTTTGTAATTGTCCCACTCCTTTATTGTGTTGTTTATCCCACTCCTTATGTGTCTTTTTTAATTCTCAAGTAGTGTTCTTCGATTTTGACACTCATACTCGTTCAGTGTATTGTTTAAATATCTCATAGACTTCTTCGTTTGACATTATCCCACTCCTTTATTGTGTTGTTTATCTCTCAAGTGGAGTAATTCGTTTGTTGTTTATCCCCCTCCTTTTGTGTTTTGTTTTACTCTCAAGTAGAGTTCTTCGTTCGTTATTTTATTACTCCTCATGTGTGTTGTTTAAATCTCAAATTGACTTCTCCGTTTGTAATTGTCCCACTCCTTTATTGTGTTGTTTATCTCTCAATTGGAGTTGTTCGTTTTTTGTTTATCCCACTCCTTTTGTGTTTTGTTTAACTCTCAAGTAGAGTTCTTCGTTCGTTATTTTATTACTCCTCATGTGTGTTGTTTAAATCTCAAATTGACTTATCCGTTTAATTGTCCCCTCCTTTATTTTGTTGTTTATCCCACTCCTTATGTGACTTTTTTAATTCTCAAGTAGTGTTCTTGATTTTTGCACTCATACTCCTTGATGTATTGTTTAAATATCTCGTAGACTTTTTCGATTGACATTATCCCATTCCTTTATTGTGTTGTTTATCTCTCAAGTGGAGTAATTCGTTTGTTGTTTATCCCAATCCTTTTGTGTTTTGATTTACTCTCAAGTAGAGTTCTTAGATTCGTTGTATTACTCCTCCTGTGTGTTGTTTAAATCTCAAATTGACTTCTCCGTTTGTAATTATCACACTCGTTTATTGTGTTGTTTATCCCACTCCTTATGTTTGTTGTTGAACTCTCAAGTAGTGTTCTTCGTTTGTGATACTCATACTCCTTACATGGAATTGCTTAAATCTCGAATAGACTTCTTGGTTGGACACTATCCCTCCTTTAGTGTGTTTTATCTCTCAAGTGGAGTTGTTACGTATGGTGTTTGACCCACTCCTTTTGTGTTTTGTTTTACTCTCAAATAGAGTTCTTAGTTCGTTATTTTATTTCTCCTCACATGTGTTGTTTAAATCTCAAATTGACTTCTCGTTTGTAATCATCACACTCGTTTATTGTTGTTTATCCCACTCCTTATGTGTGTTGTTGAACTCTCAAGTAGTGTTCTTGATTTTGATACTCATACTCCTTGATGTATTGTTTAAATATCTAATAGACTTCTTAGTTTGACATTATCCTCCTTTATTGTGTTGTTTTCTCTCAATTGGAGTTGTTCATTTTTGTTTATCCTCCTTTTTGTTTTGTTTAACTCTCAAGTAGAGTTCTTACGTTCGTTATTTTATTACTCCTCATGTGTGTTGTTTAAATGTCAAATTGACTTATCCGTTTGTAATTGTCCTCCTTTATTGTGTTGTTTATTCCACTCCTTATGTGTCTTTTTTTAATTCTCAAGTAGTGTTCTTCGATTTTAGCACTCATACTCCTTCAGTGTATTGTTTAAATATCTCATAGACTTCTTCGTTTGACAGTATCCCACTCCTTTATTGTGTTCTTTATCTCTCAAGTGGAGTAATTCGTTTGTTGTTTATCCCACTCCTTTTGTGTTTTGTTTTACTCTCAAGTGGAGTTCTTCGTTCGTTATTTTATTACTCTTCCTATGTGTTGTTTAAATCTCAAATTGACTTCTCCGTTTGTAATTATCCCACTCATTTATAGTGTTGTTTATCAAAGTCCTTATATGTGTTTTTTAACTCTCAAGTAGTGCTCTTCGTTTGTGATACTCATACTCCTTCTGTGAATTGCTTAAATCTCGAATAGACTTCTTCGTTTGACACTATCCCACTCCTTTAGTGTGTTTTTATCTCTCAATTGGAGTTGTTCGTATGTTGTTTGACCCACTCCTTTTGTGTTTTGTTTTACTCTCAAGTAGAGTTCTTCGTTCGTTATTTTATTACTCCTCCTGTGTGTTGTTTAAATCTCAAATTGACTTCTCCGTTTGTAATTATCACACTCGTTTATTGTGTTGTTTATCCCACTCCTTATGTGTGTTGTTGAACTCTCAAGTAGTGTTCTTCGATTTTGATACTCATACTCCTTCAGTGTATTGTTTAAATATCAAATAGACTTCTTCGTTTGACATTATCCCACTCCTTTATTGTGTTGTTTATCTCTCAATTGGAGTTGTTAGTTTTGTTTATCCCACTCCTTTTGTGTTTTGTTTAACTCTCAAGTAGAGTTCTTCGTTCGTTATTTTATTACTCCTCATGTGTATTGTTTAAATCTCAAATTGACTTATCCGTTTGTAATTGTCCCACTCCTTTATTGTGTTGTTTATCCCACTCCTTATGTGTCTTTTTTAATTCTCAAGTAGTGTTCTTGATTTTGCACTCATACTCCTTGATGTATTGTTTAAATATCTCATAGACTTCTTAGTTTGTGATATCCCTCCTTTATTGTGTTGTTTATCTCTCAAGTGGAGTAATTCGTTTGTTGTTTATCCCACTCCTTTTGTGTTTTGTTTTACTCTCAAGTAGATTCTTCCTATGTGTTGTTTAAATCTCAAATTGACTTCTCCGTTTGTAATTATCCCACTCATTTATAGTGTTGTTTTATCAAAGTCCTTATATGTGTTGTTTAACTCTCAAGTAGTGTTCTTCGTTTGTGATACTCATACTCCTTCTGTGAATTGCTTAAATCTCGAATAGACTTCTTCGTTTGACACTATTCCACTCCTTTAGTGTGTTTTTATCTCTCAATTGGAGTTGTTCGTATGTTGTTTGACCCACTCCTTTTGTGTTTTGTTTTACTCTCAAGTAGAGTTGTTCGTTCGTTATTTTATTACTCCTCCTGTGTGTTGTTTAAATCTCAAATTGACTTCTCCGTTTGTAATTATCACACTCGTTTATTGTGTTGTTTATCCCACTCCTTATGTGTGTTGTTGAACTCTCAAGTAGTGTTCTTCGATTTTGATACTCATACTCCTTCAGTGTATTGTTTAAATATCTAATAGACTTCTTGGTTTGACATTATCCTCCTTTATTGTGTTGTTTATCTCACAATTGGAGTTGTTAGTTTTGTTTATCCACTCCTTTTGTGTTTTGTTTAACTCTCAAGTAGAGTTCTTGATGCGTTATTTTATTACTCCTCATGTGTGTTGTTTAAATCTCAAATTGACTTCTCCATTTGTAATTGTCCCACTCCTTTATTGTTGTTTATCCCTCCTTATGTGTCTTTTTTAATTCTCAAGTAGTGTTCTTCAATTTTGACACTCATACTCCTTGATGTATTGTTTAAATATCTCATAGACTTCTTAGTTGATTTCCACTCCTTTATTGTGTTGTTTATCTCTCAAGTGGAGTAATTCGTTTGTTGTTTATCCCACTCCTTTTGTGTTTTGTTTTACTCTCAAGTAGAGTTCTTCGTTCGTTATTTTATTACTATTCCTATGTGTTGTTTAAATCTCAAATTGACTTCTCCGTTTGTAATTATCCCACTCATTTATAGTGTTGTTTATCAAAGCCCTTATATGTGTTGTTTAACTCTCAAGTAGTGTTCTTCGTTTGTGATACTCATACTCCTTCTGTGAATTGCTTAAATCTCGAATAGACTTCTTCGTTTGACACTATCCCACTCCTTTAGTGTGTTTTTATCTCTCAAGTGGAGTTGTTAGTATGTTGTTTTGACACTCCTTTTGTGTTTTGTTTTACTCTCAAGTAGAGTTCTTCGTTCGTTATTTTATTACTCCTCATGTGTGTTGTTTAAATCTCAAATTGACTTCTCCGTTTGTAATTATCACACTCGTTTATTGTGTTGTTTATCACACTCCTTATGTGTGTTGTTGAACTCTCAAGTAGTGTTCTTCGATTTTGATACTCATACACCTTCAGTGTATTGTTTAAATATCTAATAGACTTCTTCGTTTGACATTATCCCACTCCTTTATTGTGTTGTTTATCTCTCAATTGGTGTTAGTTTTGTTTATCCCACTCCTTTTGTGTTTTGTTTAACTCTCAAGTAGAGTTCTTCGTTCGTTATTTTATTACTCCTCATGTGTGTTGTTTAAATCTCAAATTGACTTATCCGTTTGTAATTGTCCCACTCCTTTATTGTGTTGTTTATCCCTCCTTATGTGACTTTTTTAATTCTCAAGTAGTGTTCTTGATTTTAGCACTCATACTCCTTGATGTATTGTTTAAATATCTCATAGACTTCTTAGTTTGTGGTTTCCACTCCTTTATTGTGTTGTTTATCTCTCAAGTGGAGTAATTCGTTTGTTGTTTATCCCACTCCTTTTGTGTTTTGTTTTACTCTCAAGTAGAGTTCTTCGTTCGTTATTTTATTACTATTCCTATGTGTTGTTTAAATCTCAAATTGACTTCTCCGTTTGTAATTATCCCACTCATTTATAGTGTTGTTTATCAAAGTCCTTATGTGTTGTTTAACTCTCAAGTAGTGTTCTTCGTTTGTGATACTCATACTCCTTACATGGTGTTTAAATCTCTAATAGACTTCTTCGTTTGACATTATCCCACTCCTTTATTGTGTTGTTTATCTCTCAAGTGGAGTTGTTCTTCTGTTGTTTGTCCCACTCCTTTTGTGTTTGTTTTACTCTCAAGTAGAGTTCTTCGTTCGTTATTTTATTACTCCTCTTGTGTATTGTTTAAATCTCAAATTGACTTCTCCGTTTCTAATTATCCCACTCGTTTATTGTATTGTTTATCCCACTCCTTATGTGTGTTGTTGATCTCTCAAGTAGTGTTCTTCGATTGTGATATTCATACACCTTGATGTATTGTTTAAATATCTAATAGACTTCTTGGTTTGACATTATCCACTCCTTTATTGTGTTTTATCTCTCAATTGGAGTTGTTAGTTTTGTTTATCCTCCTTTTGTGTTTTGTTTAACTCTCAAGTAGAGTTCTTAGTTCGTTATTTTATTACTCCTCATGTGTGTTGTTTAAATCTCAAATTGACTTATCCGTTTGTATTTGTCCCTCCTTTATTGTTGTTTATCCCACTCCTTATGTGACTTTTTAATTCTCAAGTAGTGTTCTTGATTTTGCACTCATACTCCTTGATGTATTGTTTAAATATCTCATAGACTTCTTCGTTTCACAGTTTCCCACTCCTTTATTGTGTTGTTTATCTCTCAAGTGGAGTAATTCGTTTGTTGTTTATCCCACTCCTTTTGTGTTTTGTTTTACTCTCAAGTAGAGTTCTTCGTTCGTTATTTTATTACTATTCCTATTTTTTGTTTAAATGTAAAATTTACTTATCTGTTTGTAATTATCCCACTCATTTATAGTGTTGTTTATCAAAGTCCTTATATCTGTGTTGTTTAACTCTCAAGTAGTGTTCTTGTATTGTGATACTCATACTCATACTTGAATTGCTTAAATCTCGAATAGAGTTCTTCGTTGGACACTATCCCACTCCTTTAGTGTGTTTTTATCTCTCAATTGGAGTTGTTCGTATGGTGTTTGACCACTCCTTTTGTGTTTTGTTTTACTCTCAAGTAGAGTTCTTCGTTCGTTATTTTATTACTCCTCCTGTGTGTTATTTAAATCTCAAATTGACTTCTCCGTTGTAATCATCACACTCGTTTATCGTGTTGTTTATCCCACTCCTTATGTGTGTTGTTGAACTCTCAAGTAGTGTTCTTGATTTTGATACTCATACACCTTGATTGTATTGTTTAAATATCTAATAGACTTCTTCGTTTGACATTGTCCCATTCCTTTATTGTGTTGTTTATCTCTCAATTGGAGTTGTTCGTTTTTTGTTTATCCCACTCCTTTTGTGTTTTGTTTAACTCTCAAGTAGAGTTCTTCGTTAGTTATTTTATTACTCCTCATGTGTGTTGTTTAAATATCAAATTGACTTATCCGTTTGTAATTTTCCCACTCCTTTATTGTGTTGTTTATCCATCTCCTTATTTGACTTGTTTTAATTCTCAAGTAGTGTTCTTGATTTTAGCACTCATACTCCTTGATGTATTGTTTAAATATCTCATAGACTTCTTAGTTTGACGTTTCACTCCTTTATTGTGTTGTTTATCTCTCAAGTGGAGTAATTCGTTTGTTGTTTATCCCACTCCTTTTGTGTTTTGTTTTACTCTCAAGTAGAGTTCTTCGTTCGTTATTTTATTACTATTCCTATGTGTTGTTTAAATCTCAAATTGACTTCTCCGTTTGTAATTATCCCACTCATTTATAGTGTTGTTTATCAAAGTCCTTATATGTGTTGTTTAACTCTCAAGTAGTGTTCTTCGTTTGTGATACTCATACTCCTTCTGTGAATTGCTTAAATCTCGAATAGACTTCATCGTTGGACACTATCCCACTCATTTAGTTTGTTTTTATCTCTCAATTGGAATTTATGGTGTTTGTTTGACCCTCCTTTACTCCTTTTGTTTTACTCTCAAGTAGAGTTCTTCGTTCGTTATTTTATTTCTCCTCCTGTGTGTTGTTTAAATCTCAAATTGACTTCTCCGTTGTAATCATCACACTCGTTTATCGTGTTGTTTATCCCACTCCTTATGTGTGTTGTTGAACTCTCAAGTAGTGTTCTTCGATTTTGATACTCATACTCCTTCAGTGTATTGTTTAAATATCTAATAGACTTCTTCGTTTGACATTATCCCACTCCTTTATTGTGTTGTTTTTCTCTCAATTGGAGTTGTTCATTTTTTGTTTATCCCACTCCTTTTTTGTTTTGTTTAACTCTCAAGTAGAGTTCTTCGTACGTTATTTTATTACTCCTCATGTGTGTTGTTTAAATCTCAAATTGACTTATCCGTTTGTAATTATCACACTCGTTTATTGTGTTGTTTATCCCACTCCTTATGTGTGTTGTTGAACTCTCAAGTAGTGTTCTTCGTTTGTGATACTCATACTCCTGTGAATTGCTTAAATCTCGAATAGACTTCTTCGTTGGACACTATCCCACTCCTTTAGTGTGTTTTTATCTCTCAAGTGGAGTTGTTCGTATGGTGTTTGACCCACTCCTTTTGTGTTTTGTTTTACTCTCAAATAGAGTTCTTCGTTCGTTATTTTATTTCTCCTCCTGTGTGTTGTTTAAATCTCAAATTGACTTCTCGGTTGTAATTATCACACTCGTTTATTGTGTTGTTTATCCCACTCCTTATGTGTGTTGTTGAACTCTCAAGTAGTGTTCTTCGATTTTAGCACTCATACTCCTTCAGTGTATTGTTTAAATATCTCATAGACTTCTTCGTTTTGACATTTCCCTCCTTTATTGTGTTGTTTATCTCTCAAGTGGAGTAATTCGTTTGTTGTTTATCCCACTCCTTTTGTGTTTTGTTTTACTCTCAAGTAGAGTTCTTCGTTCGTTATTTTATTACTCTTCCTATGTGTTGTTTAAATCTCAAATTGACTTCTCCGTTTGTAATTATCCCACTCATTTATAGTGTTGTTTATCAAAGTCCTTATATGTGTTGTTTAACTCTCAAGTAGTGCTCTTCGTTTGTGATACTCATACTCCTTCTATGAATTGCTTAAATCTCGAATAAATTTCTTCGTTTGACACTATCCCACTCCTTTAGTGTGTTTTTATCTCTCAAGTAGAGTTGTTCGTATGTTGTTTGACACACTCCTTTTGTGTTTTGTTTTACTCTCAAGTAGAGTTCTTCGTTCGTTATTTTATTACTCCTCATGTGTGTTGTTTAAATCTCAAATTGACTTCTCCGTTTGTAATTATCCCACTCATTTATAGTGTTGTTTATCAAAGTCCTTATATGTGTTGTTTAACTCTCAAGTAGTGTTCTTCGTTTGTGATACTCATACTCCTTCTGTGAATTGCTTAAATCTCGAATAGACTTCTTCGTTTGACACTATCCCACTCCTTTAGTGTGTTTTTATCTCTCAAGTGGAGTTGTTCGTATGTTGTTTGACACACTCCTTTTGTGTTTTGTTTTACTCTCAAGTAGAGTTCTTCGTTCGTTATTTTATTACTCCTCATGTGTGTTGTTTAAATCTCAAATTGACTTCTCCGTTTGTAATTATCACACTCGTTTATTGTGTTGTTTATCCCACTCCTTATGTGTGTTGTTGAACTCTCAAGTAGTGTTCTTCGATTTTGATACTCATACTCCTTCAGTGTATTGTTTAAATATCTAATAGACTTCTTCGTTTGACATTATCCCACTCCTTTATTGTGTTGTTTATCTCTCAATTGGTGTTGTTCGTTTTTTGTTTATCCCACTCCTTTTGTGTTTTGTTTAACTCTCAAGTAGAGTTCTTCGTTCGTTATTTTATTACTCCTCATGTGTTTTGTTTAAATCTCAAATTGACTTAACCTTTTGTAATTGTCACACTCCTTATGTGTCTTTTTTAATTCTCAAGTAGTGTTCTTCAATTTTGACACTCATACTCCTTCAGTGTATTGTTTAAATATCTCATACACTTCTTCGTTTGACAGTTTTCCACTCCTTTATTGTGTTGTTTATCTCTCAAGTGGAGTAATTCGTTTGTTGTTTATCCCACTCCTTTTGTGTTTTGTTTTACTCTCAAGTAGAGTTCTTCGTTCGTTATTTTATTACTATTCCTATGTGTTGTTTAAATCTCAAATTGACTTCTCCGTTTGTAATTATCCCACTCATTTATAGTGTTGTTTATCAAAGTCCTTATATGTGTTGTTTAACTCTCAAGTAGTGTTCTTCGTTTGTGATACTCATACTCCTTCTGTGAATTGCTTAAATCTCGAATAGACTTCTTCGTTGGACACTATCCCACTCCTTTAGTGTGTTTTTATCTCACAAGTGGAGTTGTTCGTATGTTGTTTGACACACTCCTTTTGTGTTTTGTTTTACTCTCAAGTAGAGTTCTTCGTTCGTTATTTTATTACTCCTCCTGTGTGTTTTTAAATCTCAAATTGACTTCTCCGTTTGTAATTATCACACTCGTTTATTGTGTTGTTTATCCCACTCCTTATGTGTGTTGTTGAACTCTCAGTAGTGTTCTTGATTTTGATACTCATACTCCTTGATGTATTGTTTAAATATCTAATAGACTTCTTCGTTTGACATTATCCCACTCCTTTATTGTGTTGTTTTTCTCTCAATTGGAGTTGTTCGTTTTTTGTTTATCCCACTCCTTTTGTGTTTTGTTTAACTCTCAAGTAGAGTTCTTCGTTCGTTATTTTATTACTCCTCATGTGTGTTGTTTAAATCTCAAATTGACTTATCTGTTTGTAATTGTCCAACTCCTTTATTGTGTTGTTTATCCCACTCCTTATGTGACTTTTTTTAATTCTCAAGTAGTGTTCTTCGATTTTAGCACTCATACTCCTTCAGTGTATTGTTTAAATATCTCATAGACTTCTTCGTTTGTGATATCCCACTCCTTTATTGTGTTGTTTATCTCTCAAGTGGAGTAATTCGTTTGTTGTTTATCCCACTCCTTTTGTGTTTTGTTTTACTCTCAAGTAGAGTTCTTCGTTCGTTATTTTATTACTCTTCCAATGTGTTGTTTAAATCTCAAATTGACTTCTCCGTTTGTAATTATCCCACTCATTTATAGTGTTGTTTATCAAAGTCCTTATATGTGTTGTTTAACTCTCAAGTAGTGTTCTTCGTTTGTGATACTCATACTCCTTCTGTGAATTGCTTAAATCTCGAATAGACTTCTTCGTTTGACACTATCCCACTCCTTTAGTGTGTTTTTATCTCTCAAGTGGAGTTGTTCGTATGGTGTTTGACCCACTCCTTTTGTGTTTTGTTTTACTCTCAAATAGAGTTCTTCGTTCGTTATTTTATTTCTCCTCCTGTGTGTTGTTTAAATCTCAAATTGACTTCTCGGTTGTAATTATCACACTCGTTTATTGTGTTGTTTATCCCACTCCTTATGTGTGTTGTTGAACTCTCAAGTAGTGTTCTTCGATTTTAGCACTCATACTCCTTCAGTGTATTGTTTAAATATCTCATAGACTTCTTCGTTTGACAGTTTTCCACTCCTTTATTGTGTTGTTTATCTCTCAAGTGGAGTAATTCGTTTGTTGTTTATCCCACTCCTTTTGTGTTTTGTTTTACTCTCAAGTAGAGTTCTTCGTTCGTTATTTTATTACTATTCCTATGTGTTGTTTAAATCTCAAATTGACTTCTCCGTTTGTAATTATCCCACTCATTTATAGTGTTGTTTATCAAAGTCCTTATATGTGTTGTTTAACTCTCAAGTAGTGTTCTTCGTTTGTGATACTCATACTCCTGTGATGGTGCTTAAATCTCGAATAGACTTCTTCGTTGGACACTATCCCACTCCTTTAGTGTGTTTTTATCTCACAAGTGGAGTTGTTCGTATGTTGTTTGACACACTCCTTTTGTGTTTTGTTTTACTCTCAAGTAGAGTTCTTCGTTCGTTATTTTATTACTCCTCATGTGTGTTGTTTAAATCTCAAATTGACTTCTCCGTTTGTAATTATCCCACTCATTTATAGTGTTGTTTATCAAAGTCGTTATATGTGTTGTTTAACTCTCAAGTAGTGTTCTTCGTTTGTGATACTCATACTCCGTATGTGAATTGCTTAAATCTCGAATAGAATTCTTAGTTTGACACTATCACACTACTTTATTCTGTTTTATCTCTGAAGTGGAGTTGTTACTATGTTGTTTGACCCACTCCTTTTGTGTTTTGTTTTACTCTCAAGTAGAGTTCTATGTTCGTTATTTTATTACTCCTCACATGTGTTGTTTAAATCTCAAATTGACTTCTCCGTTTGTAATTATCACTCGTTTATTGTGTTGTTTATCCCACTCCTTATGTGTGTTGTTGAACTCTCAAGTAGTGTTCTTGATTTTGATACTCATACTTCTTGATGTATTGTTTAAATATCTAATAGACTTCTTAGTTTGACATTATCCTCCTTTATTGTGTTGTTTATCTCTCAATTGGAGTTGTTCGTTTTTTGTTTATCCCACTCCTTTTGTGTTTTGTTTAACTCTCAAGTAGAGTTCTTCGTTCGTTATTTTATTACTCCTCATGTGTGTTGTTTAAATCTCAAATTGACTTATCCGTTTGTAATTTTCCCACTCGTTATGTGACTTTTATTAATTCTAAAGTAGTGTTCTTGATTTTGCACTCATACTCCTTGATGTATTGTTTAAATATCTCATAGACTTCTTAGTTTGACATTTCCCACTCCTTTATTGTGTTGTTTATCACTCAAGTGGAGTAAGTAGTTTGTTTTATCCCACTCCTTTTGTGTTTTGTTTTACTCTCAAGTAGAGTTCTTCGTTCGTTATTTTATTACTATTCCTATGTGTTGTTTAAATCTCAAATTGACTTCCGTTTGTAATTATCACTCATTTATAGTGTTGTTTATCAAAGTCCTTATATGTGTTGTTTAACTCTCAAGTAGTGTTCTTAGTTTGTGATACTCATACTCCTTACATGAATTGCTTAAATCTCGAATAGACTTCTTCGTTGGACACTATCCCACTCCTTTAGTGTGTTTTTATCTCTCAAGTGGAGTTGTTCGTATGTTGTTTGACACACTCCTTTTGTGTTTTGTTTTACTCTCAAGTAGAGTTCTTCGTTCGTTATTTTATTACTCCTCATGTGTGTTGTTTAAATCTCAAATTGACTTCTCCGTTTGTAATTATCACACTCGTTTATTGTTTTGTTTATCCCACTCCTTATGTGTGTTGTTGAACTCTCAAGTAGTGTTCTTCGATTTTGATACTCATACTCCTTCAGTGTATTGTTTAAATATTTAATAGACTTCTTCGTTTGACATTATCCCACTCCTTTATTGTGTTGTTTATCTCTCAATTGGAGTTGTTCGTTTTTTGTTTATCCCACTCCTTTTGTGTTTTGTTTAACTCTCAAGTAGAGTTCTTCGTTCGTTATTTTATTACTCCTCATGTGTGTTGTTTAAATCTCAAATTGACTTATCCGTTTGTAATTGTCCCACTCCTTTATTGTGTTGTTTATCCAACTCCTTATGTGTCTTTTTTTAATTCTCAAGTAGTGTTCTTGATTTTGCACTCATACTCCTTGATGTATTGTTTAAATATCTCATAGACTTCTTAGTTTGTGATATCCCACTCCTTTATTGTGTTGTTTATCTCTCAAGTGGAGTAATTCGTTTGTTGTTTATCCCACTCCTTTTGTGTTTTGTTTTACTCTCAAGTAGAGTTCTTCGTTTGTTATTTTATTACTCCTCCTGTGTGTTGTTTAAATCTCAAATTGACTTCTCCGTTTGTAATTATCCCACTCATTTATAGTGTTGTTTATCAAAGTCCTTATATGTGTTGTTTAACTCTCAAGTAGTGTTCTTCGTTTGTGATACTCATACTCCTTCTGTGAATTGCTTAAATCTCGAATAGACTTCTTCGTTTGACACTATCCCACTCCTTTAGTGTGTTTTTATCTCTCAATTGGAGTTGTTAAGTATGTTGTTTGACCCTCCTTTTGTGTTTTGTTTTACTCTCAAGTAGAGTTCTTCGTTCGTTATTTTATTACTCTTCCTATGTGTTGTTTAAATCTCAAATTGACTTCTCCGTTTGTAATTATCACACTCGTTTATTGTGTTGTTTATCCCACTCCTTATGTGTGTTGTTGAACTCTCAAGTAGTGTTCTTCGATTTTGATACTCATACTCCTTCAGTGTATTGTTTAAATATCTAATAGACTTCTTCGTTTGACATTATCCCACTCCTTTATTGTGTTGTTTATCTCTCAATTGGAGTTGTTCGTTTTTTGTTTATCCCACTCCTTTTGTGTTTTGTTTAACTCTCAAGTAGAGTTCTTCGTTCGTTATTTTATTACTCCTCATGTGTGTTGTTTAAATCTCAAATTGACTTATCCGTTTGTAATTGTCCCACTCCTTATGTGACTTTTATTAATTCTCAAGTAGTGTTCTTCGATTTTAGCACTTATACTCCTTCAGTGTATTGTTTAAATATCTCATAGACTTCTTCGTTTGTGATTTCCCCTCCTTTATTGTGTTGTTTATCTCTCAAGTGGAGTAATTCGTTTGTTGTTTATACCACTCCTTTTGTGTTTTGTTTTACTCTCAAGTAGAGTTCTTCGTTCGTTATTTTATTACTATTCCTATGTGTTGTTTAAATCTCAAATTGACTTCTCCGTTTGTAATTATCCCACTCATTTATAGTGTTGTTTATCAAAGTCCTTATATGTGTTGTTTAACTCTCAAGTAGTGTTCTTCGTTTGTGATACTCATACTCCATACATGGAATTGCTTAAATCTCGAATAGACTTCTTCGTTGGACACTATCCCACTCCTTTAGTGTGTTTTTATCTCACAAGTGGAGTTGTTCGTATGTTGTTTGACACACTCCTTTTGTGTTTTGTTTTACTCTCAAGTAGAGTTCTTCGTTCGTTATTTTATTACTCCTCCTGTGTGTTGTTTAAATCTCAAATTGACTTCTCCGTTTGTAATTATCCCATTCGTTTGTTTTGTTGTTTATCCCACTCCTTATGTGTGTTGTTGAACTCTCAAGTAGTGTTCTTCGATTTTGATACTCATACTCCTTCAGTGTATTGTTTAAATATCTAATAGACTTCTTAGTTTGACATTATCCAACTCCTTTATTGTGTTGTTTATCTCTCAATTGGGTTGTTGTTTTGTTTATCCCACTCCATTTGTGTTTTGTTTAACTCTACAGTAGTGTACTACGTTAGTTTATTTAGATCTCCTCATGTTTGTTGTTTATATCTCAAATTGACTTATCCGTTTGTAATTTTCCCAGTCCTTTATTGTGTTGTTTATCCGACTCCTTATGTGACTTTTTTAACTCTCAAGTAGTGTTCTTCGATTTTGCACTCATACTCCTTGATTGTATTGTTTAAATATCTCATAGACTTCTTAGTTTGACATTATCCCATTCCTTTATTGTGTTTTATCTCTCAAGTGGAGTAATTCGTTTGTTGTTTATCCCACATGCAGATTCGTCTCACGTTGTTTCCCAATGAGTGTTCTGTTTTGGAACATTCGGGGTATTGGGAATGCTCCCTCACAAGATATGCTCAAGCATCATGTAGTTTCTACTCGTCCTCGTTGGTTTGCTATTGCGGAACGAAGGTTCCTTCCTCCTCCATACCAGATTCTTATTGGAATGCGATGGGAATGCTTTCTTGGTGAAAATCTGGCCTAACAGTCTTCCTAACTTATGGGTTTTGGAAGATCTCTCTTCTTCTGGTTCTTCTATTATTTTCTCTTCTTCTCAAGTTCTTGTTATTAAATTTTCTTGGCTTCAACAGGACTTCCTATTAGCGTTATTCATGCCCCTGCTGATTATATGTCATCGTCGAGACTTATGGCGTGATTCTTGCTTTTGCGAACACACCTTGCTTTTGGTGGGAGATTTCAATCTTTGTGATTGGTGCACATGAACAATCGAATGGTACTCCTCGATTAAATACGGAAACCATGGATTCGTTCATTTATCAATGATGGGAGTTCTTATCGATTCCTAGTTAAGCTTTTTTTTACTTGAGTGAATAAATCGTTTCTCTGGTGGTTATCTAGAGACACGTATTGATAGACTCTTTCTTCACAATCCTTTTTGGTTATGGGACTCGATGATGGTTCGTGTGGGCTTGCGTGCTTGCTGGGATCACAGCCCCTCTTTGTTTCTGTCTTGTGAACAAGCGCTATCTCGTCCTCGACCATTGATTCCAGCAATGTGGCTTAGTCACGATTCGTTTGAGGAGTTAATTAAGCTTTCTTGGAAAACTCTATTACGACCATGGGCTCTTTTTCTTTGGTTATCCGGAAATTAAAGTTTGAAATCCGCTATCATAGATTGGAATATTAATGTCTTTGGCGAGCTTAATTCTCGTCTTCTTCTTTCGTAATAAAATTTGAGTTGGTTCAGACAATTATCCCTCCATGGTCCGATAAATGATGTTCCTGCCAAAGAACTTGCGATCGCGGACTACAATGATATTACGAATCAGAGGCAACTTTTTGCGTCAAAAGAACCGGGCTGCGTGGTTAAAAAGCGGTGATAGAAATTACGGTTTTTCCATCGTTCTCTAAAGATTACAAAAAGGTATTCTCGGTATTTCCTCTTTGATTATTGATGGCTCTATCAATCATGATGCAATTCGGATCCGGAATCATATGATTTCTTATTGAGAATCTGTTCTCACAAACTCAGCCCGATTGTCTCGTTCGATGAACTAGATGAGCTTATCCATTGTTAGATTACGGATGAACAAAATCAATTGCTAATCGATATTCCTTAGGATGACATCCGTCATGTTGTTTTCGATATGTCACTGATAGTGCTCTGGACGGATGGTTTGAGAAGTTTCTATCAATCTATGTGGCACATTATTGAAGTGCGGAGGTGTCTTTGGCGATTGAGCGTTCTTCCTTCATGGTCATTTCGGCGGTATGAACTCTAGTTTTGTCACTCTTATTCGAAAATCGGAGATCGTTGCGTATTGAAGATTTTCCCCTATTATTCTTGGTAATTTTCTTTATAAGATTATTGCTAAGATTTTAGGCGATCGTTTGGGTCCGATTTTTATCGGGTTGCTCTCCTTTCATCAATTTGGTTTTATTCGGAAGAGCGCATACATGATTGTATTGCCTTAGCCTCTGAAGGAGTTAATAGTCTTGGTCTTCCTTTGTAGTAAGTGTCTGGTGTTGAAGGTTGACATCCGGAAAGCCTTTGATACTCTAAGTGGGACTTTCTTTTGGCGGTTCTCACAAAATATGGTTTCTCTTCTACCTTTGTTGGTTGGATTAATCATATTCTTCACTCGGCAAGCTCTCGGTTACGATTAATGGGGCTCAGGAAGGTACTTTGGGCATTCTCGGGGAGTTCGTCGAGGGATCCTCTTTCCCTCTTCTCTTTTGCATCGCGGAGGAAGTTCTTAGCAAGCTTCTCTCGAAGGTGCCAATTCAGAGAGCTCACTCCTTTATTCATTGGACAATCTCTTACTTTTCCTTCTCACCTTCTTTATGCGGATGATGTGATTATTTTTGCAGGCTACTCTGCGAATTGTCGGACTATTCTTAGGATCTGGAAAAATATCTTTGCTTGGTGGACAACACTTGATCCTCGAAGTCCGGGCTTATCTTAGTACTTTTCTCACCGAGTCGGGAAGAACCACTTGTGCGAGAATCATGGATATTATCGAGGTCACCTTCCTTTCACGTATTTGGGAGTTCCACTTTTCCGTGGGGCACCTCGGACTTGTCATTTACAATCCTTGCGGACTCGATTCTAGAAAAGTTTAGTAAATGGAAGGCACTTCTCTCTCTATGGCGGTCGTTTATGTCTTGTTCAATCGTGATCCGAGATCTTTTGTACACTCTATGATGGTTTATCGTTGGCCTTTGACTCTTCTTAAGCGTATGGATCTTTGGCATTCGTAATTTAAATCAATGGGGATACTCTGAAGAACATCGACTTCTATCTCTTGGAAGCGTTGTTGTGCTCAAAGTCGAGGTGGTCTTGGTATTAGTTCTCTGGTTCTTTGCTAATAAGGTGTATCTTTCTCGTCTTGCTTGGGATATTTGGGGCTGTGAAGGTTCCATATCTAGATATCTTTACTTGACGTTTCTTTGGCATGCTTCCTTACGCTCTTATGTTGCTTCCTCGATTTGGTTTGGATTTAAGTTGTTTCCCCACTTCAATCAAGTCTAGATGGTTAGCGTGTCAAGGCTCTCACTCGTTTACGGCTTGATGATTGGCTTGGCTGATATTGCAGACGGTGGTATTCTATTCATCTTGACATCACTTGAGTTCCCTATTTACGAGTATTGGACTCATTTGGTTGGTTTCTTTTGGATGGGTTCCGTATGGCTTTTCCGGATGTTACTGCGACATTCTCTCCTATCATCATCGCTCCATCTGTTTACGATGTCTGTCTGGTGAATCTCTAAAGGCAGTTCGATTTCTACCAAGCAAACTATCACTCTTTGCGGCGCGTTTCCTTAAGATTATTTGGGGATCTTGGATATGGGCTCCTTTATCCCACCCGTCGTTCTATCCACAGATTTGAAGGCTATTTATGGTGTTCTTCCAACTATTGAAAGCTTGAGGCTCTGGTTTTGTTGGTCCTTTGTGTGTTTTTGCTGTCTTTCTATGGATTGCAAGACCATTTCTTGGTCTCTTGTCCGTTCACTTTCGGACTCGCATACTCTATTTGATCTTTTCGAGTTCCTTTTAGAGATTGCTTTAGTTTTGGAGAGCTTACATTATATGCCATGGGTGACATTTTAGCTCTCGATTCTCTCTTTGTGGCGTCTTGCCTTTGTGGCGGGCATTTGGGTGCTTTGAATTGCTGCATGATCGTTGCTTATTTGATGGTGTTCTGTTTCCGGGCATTCTATTTTGCTTGATTTGGAGTCTTGTGGCGAGGCTAATTCCCACCCTCTTGGTTCTATGGCTAATAATCAAGTTGATTTACAAGTCCTTCATTCTTTTAGTATTCAAGGGTGCCTAAGTCACGAGATATCATTGAGGTCGATGGTATCCCCTCTCCGGGATGGATTAAATGCAACACGGATGGAAGTTCTCTTGCGCTCTGGCTCCTCTCTGCGGGGTTTTTAGAATTCAAATGGTACCGTGATGGGTTGCTTTGTAAATCGTCAATTTGTCGCTTTATGCTTTGAAGCGAGTTACTTGCGGTTATGATTGGCATTGAATTGGCTCACACCAGTGGAATAAGATTTGGTTGGAGCAGATTCTACTTATGTGGCAATTTGCTCTCATGGTACTAACTCGGTCCCATGGAAATTGAACCGTTGGCTATTGACTCTCTCTCATGTCGTGACATGGATTTTGGTGTCTCATATTTTTAAGTGAAAAGCTGACGGTTTGATGCTCTCTCAAAGTTGGATCTGGAGGGTTTACGGACTTCTCCTTTGGATGTCATTCGACCTCACATACAGGGACATGTGGTTTACCTTATTATAGGTTTCCATAGCGCTTCTTTCGAACACTCTTTTCCCGACCATGGGTTTTTCCCCACTAGGTTTTCCATGGCGGGTTTTAACGAGGCCCGCGGTTGCAACCATGGATCACCTTGATCCCGGGTTATGTTATTTTTGTTTCTTTGTTTGTTTCAATTGTTTCGCGTTGTAACCCGCCTGTGGGTTCCATTGTAATCTCTACTTTTACGCTTTGTACTCTTTTACTTTTATTAATATATGCTCTATTTATGAAAAAAAAAAAATTTGAGTTGTTCGTTTTTTTTGTTTATCCCACTCCTTCTGTGTTTTGTTTAACTCTCAAGTAGAGTTCTTCGTTCGTTATTTTATTACTCCTCATGTGCGTTGTTTAAATCTCAAATTGACTTTTCCGTTTGTAATTATCCCACTCCTTTATTGTGTTGTTTATCCCACTCCTTATGTGTGTTGTTTAACTGTCAAGTAGTGTTCTTCGATTGTGATATTCATACTCCTTATGGTGCTTAAATCTCGAATAGACTTCTTCGTTGGACACTATCCCACTCCTTTAGTGTGTTTTTATCTCTTAAGTGGAATTGTTCGTATGGTGTTTGACCCACTCCTTTTGTGTTTTGTTTTACTCTCAAATAGAGTTCTTCGTTCGTTATTTTATTTCTCCTCCTGTGTGTTGTTTAAATCTCAAATTGACTTCTCCGTTTGTAATTATCACACTCGTTTATTGTGTTGTTTATCCCACTCCTTATGTGTGTTGTTGAACTCTCAAGTAGTGTTCTTCGATTTTGATACTCATACTCCTTGATGTATTGTTTAAATATCTAATAGACTTCTTAGTTTGACATTATCCCTCCTTTATTGTGTTGTTTTTCTCTCAATTGGGTTGTTATTTGGTTTATCCCACTCCTTTTGTGTTTTGTTTAACTCTCAAGTAGAGTTCTTCGTTCGTTATTTTATTACTCCTCATGTGTGTTGTTTAAATCTCAAATTGACTTATCCGTTTGTAATTGTCCCACTCCTTTATTGTGTTGTTTATCCCACTCCTTATGTGTCTTTTTTAATTCTCAAGTAGTGTTCTTCATTTTGCACTCATACTCCTTGATTGTATTGTTTAAATATCTCATAGACTTCTTCGTTTGACAGTATCCCACTCCTTTATTGTGTTGTTTATCTCTCAAGTGGAGTAATTCGTTTGTTGTTTATCCCACTCCTTTTGTGTTTTGTTTTACTCTCAAGTAGAGTTCTTCGTTCGTTATTTTATTACTCTTCCAATGTGTTGTTTAAATCTCAAATTGACTTCTCCGTTTGTAATTATCCCACTCATTTATAGTGTTGTTTATCAAAGTCCTTATATGTGTTGTTTAACTCTCAAGTAGTGTTCTTCGTTTGTGATACTCATACTCCTTCTGTGAATTGCTTAAATCTCGAATAGACTTCTTCGTTTGACACTATCCCACTCCTTTAGTGTGTTTTTATCTCTCAATTGGAGTTGTTCGTATGTTGTTTGACCCACTCCTTTTGTGTTTTGTTTTACTCTCAAGTAGAGTTCTTCGTTCGTTATTTTATTACTCCTCCTGTGTGTTGTTTAAATCTCAAATTGACTTTTTTTTTTTTTTCATAAATAGAGCATATATTAATAAAAGTAAAAGAGTACAAATTGACTTCTCCGTTTGTAATTATCACACTCGTTTATTGTGTTGTTTATCCCACTCCTTATGTGTGTTGTTGAAATCTCAAGTAGTGTTCTTCGATTATGATTCTCGTACTCCTTCAGTGTGTTGTTTAAATATCTCATAGACTTCTTCGTTTGACATTATCCCACTCCTTTACTATGTTGTTTATCTCTCAATTGGAGTTGTTCGTTGGTTATTTATCCCACTCCTTTTGTGTGTTGTTTTACTCTCAAGTAGAGTTCTAAGTTCGTTATTTTATTACTCCTCCTGCGTGTTGTTTAAATATCAAATTGACTTCTCCGTTTGTAATTATCCCACTCCTTTATTGTGTTGTTTATCCCACTCCTTATGTGTCTTTTTTTTAATTCTCAAGTAGTGTTCTTGATTTTAGCACTCATACTCCTTGATGTATTGTTTAAATATCTCATAGACTTCTTAGTTTGTGATATCCTCCTTTATTGTGTTGTTTATCTCTCAAGTGGAGTAATTCATTTGTTGTTTATCCCCCTCCTTTTGTGTTTTGTTTTACTCTCAAGTAGAGTTCTTCGTTCGTTATTTTATAACTCCTCCAATGTGTTGTTTAAATCTCAAATTGACTTCTCCGTTTGTAATTATCCCACTCATTTATAGTGTTGTTTATCAAAGTCCTTATATGTGTTGTTTAACTCTCAAGTAGTGTTCTTCGTTTGTTATACTCATACTCCTTCTGTGAATTGCTTAAATCTCGAATAGACTTCTTCATTTGACAGTATCCCACCCCTTTATTGTGTTGTTTATCTCTCATGTGGAGTTGTTTGTTGGTTCTTTATCCCACTCCTTTTGTGTTTTGTTTTACTCTCAAGTAGAGTTCTTCGTTCGTTATTTTATTACCCCTCCTGTGTGTTGTCTTTTTTTTTTTTCATAAATAGAGCATATATTAATAAAAGTAAAAGAGTACAAATTGACTTCTCCGTTTGTAATTATCACACTTTCGTTTATTGTTGTTTATCCCACTCCTTATGTGTGTTGTTGAACTCTCAATTAGTGTTCTTCGATTTTGATACTCATAATAATTCAGTGTATTGGAAAAATATCTAATATCCTTATTAGTTTGTCATTATCCCACTCCTTTATTGTGTTGTTTATCTCTCAATTGGAGTTGTTCGTTTTTTGTTTATCCCACTCCTTTTGTGTTTTGTTTAACTCTCAAGTAGAGTTCTTAGTTCGTTATTTTATTACTCCTCATGTGTGTTGTTTAAATATCAAATTGACTTATCCGTTTGTAATTGTCCCACTCCGTTATGTGTCTTTTTAATTCTCAAGTAGTGTTCTTGATTTTTGCACTCATACTCCTTGATGTATTGTTTAAATATCTCATAGACTTCTTCGTTTGACATTATCCCACTTCTTTATTGTGTTGTTTATCTCTCAAGTGGAGTAATTCGTTTTGTTGTTTATCCACTCCTTTTGTGTTTTGTTTTACTCTAAGTAGAGTTCTTAGTTCGTTATTTTATTACTCTTCCTATGTTTTGTTTAAATCTCAAATTGACTTCTCGTTTGTAATTATCCCACTCATTTATAGTGTTGTTTATCGAAGTCCTTATATACATTGTTTAACTTTCAAGTAGTGTTCTTCGTTTGTGATACTCATACTCCTTCATGAATTGCTTAAATCTCGAATAGACTTCTTGTTTGACACTATCCCTCCTTTAGTGTGTTTTATCACTCAAGTGGAGTTGTTCGTATTTTGTTTCTCCCACTCCTTTTGTGTTTTGTTTTACTCTCAAATAGAGTTCTTACGTACGTTATTTTATTACTCCTCATGTGTTGTTTAAATCTCAAATTGACTTCTCCGTTTGTAATTATCACACTTTCGTTTATTGTTGTTTATCCCACTCCTTATGTGTGTTGAAATCTCAAGTAGTGTTCTTGATTTTGATACTCATACTCCTTGATTGTATTGTTTAAATATCTAATAGACTTCTTCGTTTGACATTATCTCACTCCTTTATTGTGTTGTTTATCTCTCAATTGGAGTTGTTTTTTATTTATCCCTCCTTTTTGTGTTTGTTTAACTCTCAAGTAGAGTTCTTGATTGTTATTTTATTACTCATCATGTGTGTTGTTTAAATCTCAAATTGACTTCTCTGTTTGTAATTGTCCCTCCTTTATTGTGTTGTTTATCCCACTCCTTATGTGTCTTTTTAATTCTCAAGTAGTGTTCTTCAATTTTGACACTCCTACTCCTTGATGTATTGTTTAAATATCTCATAGGCGTCTTAGTTTGACATTATCCTCCTTTATTGTGTTGTTTATCTCTCGAGTGGAGTAATTCGTTTGTTGTTTATCCCACTCCTTTTGTGTTTTGTTTTACTCTCAAGTAGAGTTCTTCGTTCGTTATTTTATTACTCTTCCTATGTGTTGTTTAAATCTCAAATTGACTTCTCGGTTTGTAATTATCGCACTCATTTATAGTGTTGTTTATAAATGTCCTTATATGTTGTTTAACTCTCAGTAGTGTTCTTCGTTTGTGATACTCATACTCATACATGAATTGCTTAAATCTCGAATAGACTTCTTAGTTTGACACTATCCCATTCCTTTAGTGTGTTTTATCTTTCAAGTGGAGTTGTTACATGTTGTTTGACCCACTCCTTTTGTGTTTTGTTTTACTCTCAAGTAGAGTTCTTAGTTCGTTATTTTATTACACCTCATGTGTTGTTTAAATTTCAAATTGACTTCTCCGTTTGTAATTATCACACTCGTTTATTGTATGTTGTTTATCCACTCCTCATGTGTGTTGTTTAACTCACAAGTAGTGTTCTTCGATTGTGATACTCATACTCCTTGAGTGTATTGTTTCAATATCTAATAGACTTTTTCGTTTGGCATTATCCTCCTTTATTGTGTTGTTTATCTCTCAATTGGGTTGTTAGTTTTTTATTTATCCCCTCCTTTTGTGTTTTGTTTAACTCTCAAGTAGAGTTCTTGATGGTTATTTTATTACTCATCATGTGTGTTGTTTAAATCTCAAATTGACTTATCCGTTTGTAATTGTCCTCCTTTATTGTGTTGTTTATCCACTCCTTATGTGTCTTTTTAATTCTCAAGTAGTGTTCTTCAATTTTGACTCCTACTCCTTGATGTATTGTTTAAATATCTCATAGGCGTCTTGTTTGTGATATCCACTCCTTTATTGTGTTGTTTATCTCTCAAGTGGAGTAATTAGTGTGTTGTTTATCCCACTCCTTTCGTGTTTTGTTTTACTCTCAAGTAGAGTTCTTCGTTCGTTATTTTATTACTCTTCCTATGTGTTGTTTAAATCTCAAATTGACTTCTCAGTTTGTAATTATCCCACTCATTTATAGTGTTGTTTATCCAGTCCTTATATACATTGTTTAACTCTCAAGTAGTGTTCTTCGTTTGTGATACTCATACTCCTTCTGTGAATTGCTTAAATCTCGAATAGACTTCTTGGTTTGACACTATCCCATTCCTTTAGTGTGTTTTTATGTTTCAAGTGGAGTTGTTAGTATGTTGTTTGACCCTCCTTTTGTGTATTGTTTTACTCTCAAGTAGAGTTCATAGTTCGTTATTTTATTACTCCTCATGTGTGTTGTTTAAATCTCAAATTGACTTCTCCGTTTGTAATTATCGCTTTTCGTTTATTGTGTTGTTGTCCCACTCCTTATGTGTTGTTGAACTCACAAGTAGTGTTCTTGATTTTGATACTCATACTCCTTGATGTATTGTTTAAATATCTAATAGACTTCTTAGTTTGACACTATCCCACTCCTTTATTGTGTTGTTTATCTCTCAATTGGGTTGTTCGTTTTTTTAATCCCCCTCCTTTTGTGTTACATTTAACTCTCAAGTAGAGTTCTTCGATCGTTATTTTATTACTCATCATGTGTGTTGTTTAAATCTCAAATTGACTTCTCTATTTGTAATTTTCCACTCCTTTATTGTGTTGTTTATCCCACTCCTTATGTGTCTTTTTTAATTCTCAAGTAGTGTTCTTCAATTTTGACCTCCTACTCCTTGATGTATTGTTTAAATATCTCATAGGCGTCTTGGTTTGTGATATCCCACTCATTTATTGTGTTGTTTATCTCTCAAGTGGAGTAATTCGTTTGTTGTTTATCCCACTCCTTTTGTGTTTTGTTTTACTCTCAAGTAGAGTTCTTCGTTAGTTATTTTATTACTCTTCCTATGTGTTGTTTAAATCTCAAATTGACTTCTCGGTTTGTAATTATCCCACTCATTTATAGTGTTGTTTATCCAAGTCCTTATGTGTTGTTTAACTCTCAAGTAGTGTTCTTCGTTTGTGATACTCATACTCCTTGGAATTGCTTAAATCTCGAATAGACTTCTTCTTTTGAAACTATCCCACTCCTTTTGTGTTTTGTTTTATCTCTCAAGTGGAGTTGTTCGTATGTTGTTTGACCCACTCCTTTTGTGTTTTGTTTTACTCTCAAGTAGAGTTCTTCGTTCGTTATTTTATTACTCCTCATGTGTGTTGTTTAAATCTCAAATTGACTTCTCCGTTTGTAATTATCACACTCGTTTATTGTGTTGTTTATCCCACTCCTTATGTGTGTTGTTGAACTCTCAAGTAGTGTTCTTCGATTTTGATACTCATACTCCTTCAGTGTATTGTTTAAATATCTAATAGACTTCTTCGTTTGACATTATCCCACTCCTTTATTGTGTTGTTATCTCTCAAGTGGAGTTGTTCGTTTTTTATTTATCCCACTCCTTTTGTGTTCTGTTTAACTCTCAAGTAGAGTTCTTCGGTTGTTATTTTATTACTCATCATGTGTGTTGTTTAAATCTCAAATTGACTTCTCCGTTTGTAATTGTCCCACTCCTTTATTGTGTTGTTTATCCCACTCCTTATGTGTCTTTTTTAATTCTCAAGTAGTGTTCTTCAATTTTGACACTCCTACTCCTTCAGTGTATTGTTTAAATATCTCATAGACGTCTTCGTTTGACAGTATCCCACTCCTTTATTGTGTTGTTTATCTCTCAAGTGGAGTTGTTCGTTTGTTGTTTATCCCACTCCTTTTGTATTTTGTTTTACTCTCAAGTAGAGTTCTTCGTTCGTTATTTTATTACTCCTTCTGTGTGTTGTTTAAATCTCAAATTGACTTCTCCGTTTGTAATTATCCCACTCGTTTGTTGTATTTTTTTTTCATAAATAGAGCATATATTAATAAAAGTAAAAGAGTACAAAGCGTAAAAGTAGAGATTACAAAGGAACCCACAGGCGGGTTACAACGCGAAACAAGTGAAACAAACAAAGAAACAAAAATAACATAACCCGGGATCAAGGTGATCCATGGTTGCAACCGCGGGCCTCGTTAAAACCCAGTCATGGAAAAACCCAGTGGGAAAAACCCATGGCTGGGAAAAAGAGTGCCTGAGCGTTAGCGTTGCGGAAACCTATAATAAGGTAAACCGTACATGTCCTTGTGTATGTGAGGTCGAATGACATCGAAGGAGAAGTCCGAAACCCTCCGGATCCAACTTTGAGAGCATCGGACCGTGTTGCCTTCACGAAAATATGAGACACCCGAAAATCCATGTCACGCATATGAGAGAGTCAATAGCAACGGTTCGAATTTCCATGGGACGAGTTAGTATCCATGGATAGCAAATTCGCTACATAAGTAGAATCATCTCCAACAAATCTTATTCCGATACAGGTGTGAGCCAATTCAATGCCAATCATAACCGCCGTAATTGACTTCAAAAGCATAAAGCGTGCCGGTGATTTACAAAGCAACCCATCACGGTACCATTTGAATCTCTAAAACCCCCTTGATGAGGAGCCGGGGCGGCAAGAACTTCCATCCGTGTTGCATTTAATCCATCCCGGGAGAGGGGGATACCATCGGACCTCAATGATATCTCGTGACTTAGGCGGGCACCCTTGAATACGAAAAGAATGAAGGACTTGTAAATCAACTTGATTATTAGCCATAGAACCAAGAGGGTGGGAATTAGCCTCCTACAAGACTCAAATCGAAGCAAAATAGAATGCACGAAGCAGAACACCATCAAATAAGCAACGATTGCAGATCAAGCACCCATGCCCGTCACAAAGGCAAGACGCCCTACAGAGAGAATCGAGAGCTAAAATGTTGACCCATGGCATATAACAGAAGCTCTCCAAAACTAAAGCAATCTCGAAAAGGAACCTGAAAAAGATCAAATAGAGTATGCTAGATAGTCCGAGTGAATGGACAAGAGACTAGTAAATGGTCTTGGCAATCCATAGCAGCATAGCAAAAAACACACCGAAGGACCAACAAAACGAGCCCGGTTTCTCAATAGTTGGAAAAACACCATGAATAGCCTTCAAGCGTGATAGAAACGGCGGTGGGATAAAAGGAGCCATATCCACGATCCCGGTCAATCTTAAGGAAGCAGCGGCCAAGAGTGATAGGCTTGCTTAGAAATCGAACGTCTAGAGATTCGGTCCAAATCTGAGTATCGAGAACGGATGGAGCGGATGATAGGAGAGAATGTCGAGTAACATCTGGAAAAGCCATCTGAACCCATCGAAAGAAACCAACCGGAGGTCAATACTCGAAATAGGGAACTTCAGTGATGCAGATGAATAGGAATACCAATTTTGTCCATAATCATAGCCAAGCCAATCATCAAGCGAAGCGTGGCGAGAGCCTTGACACGCTAACCATCTAGACTTGGATTGAAGTGTGGAGAAACAATCCTTAAATCAAACCAAATCGAGGAAGCAACATAAGAGCGCTAAGGAAGCATGCGAGAAAAGCGGCTGGCGAAGATATCTAGATATGGAACCTTCCATTGAATATCCCAAGCAAGGCGAAAGATCGCCTTATTAGCAAGACGGAGAGAATACCAAGACCACCCTCAGACTTTGGAGCACAACAACGCTTCCAAGAGATAGAAGTCGATGCTCTCTTCAGAGTATCCCCAGTTTGGACGAAATTACGAACGCGAGCATCCATACGCTTAAGAAGAGTCAAAGGTCAATGATAAACCATCATAGAGTGTACAAAAGATCCCTGGATCACTGATTGAACAAGACATAAACGACCGGCCATAGAGAGAGAAGTGCCCTTCCATTTACTAAACTTTTCTAGAATCGAGTCCGCAAGGGATTGTAAATGACAAGTCCGAGGTGCCCCACGGAAAAGTGGAACTCCCAAATACGTGAAAGGAAGGTGACCCTCGATAATATCCATGTTTCTGCACAAGTGGTTCTTCCTGACTCGGGTGAGAAAAGTACTAAGATAAGCCCTGGACTTCTGAGGATTGAAGTGTTGTCCCGACCAAGCAGCATATTTTTCCAGGATCCTAAGAATAGTCCGACAATTCGCAGCAATAGCCCTGCAAAAAAATAATCACATCATCCGCATAAAGAAGGTGAGAAGGAAAAGTAAGAGATTGTCCAATGAATAAAGGTAGGCTCCACGAATTGGCGACCTTGAGAAGCTTGCTAAGAACTTCCTCCGATGCAAAGAAGAGGAAAGAGGATCTCCTTGCGAACTCCACGAGAACAGCCAAAGTACCCTTCCGAGCCCCATTAATCGAGAGCTTTGCGGTGAAGAATATGATTAATCCAACCAACAAAGGTAGAAGAGAAACCATATTTTGTGAGAACCGCCAAGAAAGTCCCAATTTAAAGTATCAAAGGCTTTCCGGATGTCAACCTTCAACACCAGTTACCCTTACTACGGTGAAGACCAAGACTATTAACTCCTTCAGAGGCTAAGGCAATACAATCATGTATCGTCTCCCGGAATAAAACCAAATTGATGAAAGGAGAGCAACCCGATAAAATCGGACCCAAACGATCGGCTAAAATCTTAGCAATAATCTTATAAAGAAAATTACCAAGAACAATAGGCGGAAATCTTCAATACATAGCGCATCTCTATTTTCGAATAAGAGTGACAAAACTAGAGTTCATACTGCGGAAATGACCATGAAGGAAGAACGCCCGAATCGCCAAAGAAACCTCCGCATTGATAATGTGCCACATAGATTGATAGAAACTTCCCGAAACCATCCGGTCCGAGCACTATCGGGTGACATCTTGAAAACAACATGACGGATGTCATCCTCGGAAGGAATATCGATTAGCAATTGATTTTGTTCATCCGTAATCGAACAATGGATAAGCTCATCTAGTTCATCGAGCAGAGACAAGCGTAATTTGAGTTTGTGAGATATTCTCATAATAAGAATTCATATGATTCCGGATCCGAATTGCATCATGATTGATAGACCATCAATTATCAAAGAGGAAATACCGAGAATACCTTTGCAAATCTTTAGAAACGATGGAAAAACCGAATTTCTATCACGTCTTTTAACCACGCAGCCGGTTCTTTTGGCCAAAAAAGTTGCCTCTTGATTGAGAATAGCATTGTAGTCGCGGTCGCCTCAAGTTCCTTGCGAGGAATATCATTTATCGGACTATGGAGGGATAATTGCTTTGAACCAACTCCGACTTATTACGGCGGCAAGAAGGCGAAATTAAGCTCACCAAAGACATTAATATTCCAATCTATGATAGCGGTTTGACCTCTTTAATTTCCGGATAACCAAAGAAAAAGAGCCCATGGCCGTAATAGGAGTTTTCCAGGAAAGCTTAATTAACTCGTCAAACAAACTGTGACTAAGCCACATTGCTTGGAATCTGAATGGTCGAGGACGAGATAGCGCTTGTTCATGCGCACAGGAAACAAAGAGGGGGCTGTGATCCGAGCAAGTATGCAAGCCCACACGAACCATCACTGAGTCCCATAAATCCAAAAAGGATTGTGAAGAAAGAGCCCTATCAATACGTGTCTCTAGATAACCACTAGAAAGCGACGATTCGACCAAGTAAAAGCGGCGAACTAGGAATCGATAAGAACTCCCCATCATTGATAAAAGAACGAAAATCCATGGTTTCCAGACGAACTGGAGGAGTACCATTCGATCGTTCATGCGCACCAATCACAGCATTGAAATCTCCCACCAAAAGCAAGGGTGTGTTTGGCAAAAGCAGTAAATCACGCCATAAGTCTCGACGACAGATATAATCAGCATGGGCATGAATAAACGCTAATAGGAAGTCCCGTTGAAGCCAAGAAACTTTAATAACAAGAACTTGAGAAGAAGAAAATTATAGAAGAACCGGAAGAGAGATCTTCCAAAACCCATAAGTTAGGAAGACTGTTAGGGCGCGTATTTTCACCAAGAAAGCGCATTCCCATCGCATTCCAATAAGAGTCTGGTATGGAGGAGGAAGGAACCTTTGGTTCCGCAATAGCAAACCAACGAGGACGAGTAGAAACTACATGATGCTTGAGCATATCTTGTGAGGGAGCATTCCCAATACCCCGAATGTTCCAAAACAGAACATTCATTGGGAAACAACGTGAGAGGAATCTGCATAGCAAGTAGCAGATGTAAGAGTTGTAATATCCAGCAAAGAATTATCATCATTTATATCACCGTCTACTAAGTCTGCCCATCTTGCACCTGCCGCAATCCCCATGGCATTAATAGCGGCAGGCGAGGGAGAATTAGGGGATGAAGAGGCAGCCTTAGTGGCATTAGATGGGTTGTTAATGCGTTCACGCATAATCTCAACTGAATCTTTTATTCACATATTAGCCTCCATAGAATCGTCCAATGAAGATGTGTTACGGCTGTGCGCAATAGGAGTTGAAGGTTGCGTAGGTTGCTGATGCGTAACCGAAACTTGCAAAAGCGAAATCTCAGACTCACCACCCATGTTCTCATCCTCCACCATGTTCGAATCCAACAAGGCAAACCGGTTCGACTCCAACAACGGAGATACAGCCGGCGTAGCAGGCCGTTTAGGCAAATTAACATTACGTCGCGGGAGAAACTTCCTGAATCCCGTAGCATCAGGTGGATTTGAAACCACAACAGTAGAAGTCGCCAATGGACCAGCAGGTGGTAAACGTTCAGATTGTGCGTTTATAACCACTGGCGGAATAGCAACCAAAGTTGATTGTGCTAAGTTAGCATTAGAGTTTGCCCTAGGAGGCGGTGAGCTGGGCCTAGACATCTCCTTATCTTTGTTCCTGCTGCAATTCTCCATTTTATGACCAACAACAAGGCAAGAATGGCAAAAAATAGGTAAATCCTCATAATAAGCTTCAATCCAAATATCACCGACAGGAGTTTCTAGTTGAATCTTTGATTCTAAAGTCGAGAAAGATCAACTTCCACGGGACCTTAACGTAGTTACCAAAGCAATGATCTAAAGAAGGCGTATCAATCCTAATCGGTGTTCCAAGAGCGGCGCAAGTGCCGTAATCATCGATCGATGATGGTGCTCATAAAGCAAACCATATAAGCGAACCCAAACACGCACCGTGTGGATCTTTATTTTGCACAGGCAATTAGGAACCCAAGGCGTAGGTAGAGATTACTGTTGATAGCTTCCATAAGCTCGAGCGAAAAATCGAATCTCTCATTTGCTAGAATCGAAAGACAAAGTATCCGGACGATCGAAAGCATGGACCAAGCCTCCGTATGCAAATCTTTTCAACGTCTCACGTGGGTCATGAAATTTCCATGGTGAGGAACCTTGGGAGAATCAATCGTCCGATAAAGAAGAAGATGAGCAATTAGCAATCGCTCGAATAAAAATCATCATTAAGTTTAACAGATGACGTACCTTCTGAACCGGCTCAAGAGTCGGGCGGAAGTGCCCACAATGGCGGTTGGAAGAATGAAGAAAGTAGTAGCTTCACGCCTTGGCGCGGTATGGTTCCATGGAGGAGACACCACCTCGGCGAAGATCTTTGCAACATGAGCAGCGGCAGCCGGAGCTGAGTTGAATGCAGAAAGTTCGGGAAAAAGAATTTCAGCATCCATCAGAAACCCTAAAATTCGGAACGAAAAACGGCGCAAGCTTGGAAAGGTTGTGTAGAGCGCGTCCGTAGTCCAAAATAATCGATCTTGGTACGCCTGGAAAGATCAGAAAACAAGGAAGAGAAGTAGTAGGCGCGTGCCTACAGTAGTACAACCACCAGAGACTGGTGGCCGGAGGAAAACCGGCTAAAAATTCGGACAAAAAAACGGCGCAAGCTCGGAAAGGATGTGTAGGGCGCGTCCGTGCTCCAAAATAATCTATCTTGGTACGCCTAGAAAGATCAGGAAACAAGGAATAGAAGAAGTAGGCGCGTGCCTAACGTGGTACAACCACCAGAGACTCGTGGCCGGAGGAAAACCGGCTAATATTTAGGGTTTGCATGTTGACTACTCGAGAGATGATCTTACTCTTTTGTGATGATCTTACTCTTTTTGAGTATTGTTTAAATCCTGAATAGACTTCTTCATTCGACATCATCCCTCACCTTTAGTGTGTTGTTTTTTATCTCTCAATTAGAGTTGTTCTTTTGTTGTCTATCCCACTCCTTCCGTGTGTTGTTTAACTCTCAAGTAGATTTATGCGTTTGTTGTTCATCCCCCTCCTTTAGTGTATTGTTTTTATCTCTCAAGTAGTGTTGTTCGATTTTTGTCTATCCCACTCCTTTAGTGTGTAGCTTAACTCTCAAGTAGATTCATACGTTTGTTGTTCATCTCTCTCCTTCAATGTGTTGTTTTTATCTCTCAAGTAGAGTTGTTCGTTTGTTGTCAATCCCACTACTTTTGTGTGTTGTTTCACTCTCAAGTAGATTTATACGTTTGTTGTTCATCCCTCTTCTTTAGTGTGTTGTTTTTATCTCATGTAGTGTTGTTCGTTTGTTGTCTATCCCACTCATTTTGTGTGTTGTTTAACTCTGAAGTAGATTTATACATTTGTTGTTCATCCCTCTCCTTTAGGGTGTTGTTTTTATCTCTCAAGTAGTGTTGTTCGATTGTTGTCTAACCCACTCCTTTAGTGTCTTGCTTAACACTCAAGTAGATTTATACGTTTGTTGTTCATCCCTCTTCTTTAGTGTGTTGTTTTTATCTCACAAGTAGAGTTGTTCGTTTGTTGTCTATAACACTCCTTTAGTGTGTTGTTTAACTCTGAAGTAGATTTATACGTTTGTTGTTCATCCCTCTCCTTTAGGGTGTTGTTTTTATCTGTCAAGTAGTGTTGTTCGATTGTTGTCTAACCCACTCCTTTAGTGTATTGCTTAACACTCAAGTAGATTTATACGTTTGTTGTTCATCCCTCTCCTTTAGTGTGTTGTTTTTATCTCACAAGTAGAGTTGTTCATTTGTTGTCTATCCCACTCCTTTAGTGTGTTGTTTAACTCTGAAGTAGATTTATATGTTTGTTGTTCATCCCTCTCCTTTAAGGTGTTGTTTTTATCTCACTAGTAGTGTTGTTCGATTGTTGTTTAAGCCACTCCTTTAGTGTCTTGCTTAACACTCAAGTAGATTTATACGTTTGTTGTTCATCCCTCTCCTTTAGTGTGTTGTTTTTATCTCTCAAGTTGAGTTGTTCATTTGTTGTCTATCCCACTCTTTTAGTGTGTTGCTTAATCTTCGTGTAGAGGTCTTCGTTCTTTATTTTATTACTAGTCTTGTGTGTTGTTTTAATCTCAAACGGACTTCTCTGTTTGTAATTTTCCCATTCCATTGTTGTGTTGCTTTACTCTCGAATAGAGTTTTACATTTGTTGTTTAAATCTCCAGTAGGGTTCTTCGTTTTTGAGATTCTTACTCCTTCTGTTTATTGTTTAAATCTCAAATAGATTTCTATGTTTGTAACTATCGCACTCCTTTATTGTGTTGCTTAACCCTCATGTATAGTTTTCCATTTGTTGTTTATCTCACTCCTTATTTGTGTTGTTTAACACTCAAGTTAAGTTCGTCGTTTGTGATAATCTTACTCCTTTTGAGTATTGTTTAAATCTTGAATAGACTTCTTCATTCGACATTATCCCACTCCGCTAGTGTGTTGTTTAACTCTCAAGTAGAGTTATTCGTTTGTTGATCATCCCTCACCTTTAGTGTGTTGTTTTTTATCTCTAAAGTAGAGCTTTTCTTTTGTTGTCTATCCAACTCCTTCCGTGTGTTGTTTAACTCTCAAGTAGATTTATACGTTTGTTGTTCATCCCTCTCCTTTAGTGTATTGTTTTTATCTCTCAAGTAGTGTTGTTCGATTTTTGTCTATCCCACTCCTTTAGTGTGTAGCTTAACTCTCAAGTAGATTCATACGTTTGTTGTTCATCTCTCTCCTTCAATGTGTTGTTTTTATCTCTCAAGTAGAGTTGTTCGTTTGTTGTCAATCCCACTACTTTTGTGTGTTGTTTCACTCTCAAGTAGATTTATACGTTTGTTGTTCATCCCTCTTCTTTAGTGTGTTGTTTTTATCTCAAGTAGTGTTGTTCGTTTGTTGTCTATCCCACTCATTTTGTGTGTTGTTTAACTCTGAAGTAGATTTATACATTTGTTGTTCATCCCTCTCCTTTAGGGTGTTGTTTTTATCTCTCAAGTAGTGTTGTTCGATTGTTGTCTAACCCACTCCTTTAGTGTCTTGCTTAACACTCAAGTAGATTTATACGTTTGTTGTTCATCCCTCTTCTTTAGTGTGTTGTTTTTATCTCACAAGTAGAGTTGTTCGTTTGTTGTCTATAACACTCCTTTAGTGTGTTGTTTAACTCTGAAGTAGATTTATACGTTTGTTGTTCATCCCTCTCCTTTAGGGTGTTGTTTTTATCTGTCAAGTAGTGTTGTTCGATTGTTGTCTAACCCACTCCTTTAGTGTATTGCTTAACACTCAAGTAGATTTATACGTTTGTTGTTCATCCATGTCCTTTAGTGTGTTGTTTTTATCTCACAAGTAGAGTTGTTCATTTGTTGTCTATCCCACTCCTTTAGTGTGCTGTTTAACTCTGAAGTAGATTTATACGTTTGTTGTTTATCCCTCTCCTTTAGGGTGTTTTTTTATCTCTCTAGTAGTGTTGTTCGATTGTTGTCTAACCCACTCCTTTAGTGCGTTGCATAACTCTCAAGTTGTTCATCCCTCTCCTTTAGTGTGTTGTTTTTATCTCACAAGTAGAGTTGTTCATTTGTTGTCTATCCCACTCCTTTAGTGTGTTGTTTAACTCTGAAGTAGATTTATACGTTTGTTGTTCATCCCTCTCCTTTAGGGTGTTGTTTTTATCTCTCTAGTAGTGTTGTTCGATTGTTGTCTAACCCACTCATTCAGTGTCTTGCTTAACACTCAAGTAGATTTATACGTTTGTTGTTCATCCCTCTCCTTTAGTGTGTTGTTTTTATCTCTCAAGTTGAGTTGTTCATTTGTTGTCTATCCCATTCCTTTAGTGTGTTGCGTAACTCTCATGTAGCGGTCTTCGTTCTTTATTTTATTACTCGTCTTGTGTGTTGTTTAATCTCAATCGGACTTCTCTGTTTGTAATTTTCCCATTCCATTATTGTGTTGCTTTACTTTCAAATAGAGTTTTACATTTGTTGTTTATCTCAGTCCTTATGTGTGTTGTTTAAATCTCCAGTAGGGTTCTTCGTTTTTGATACTCTTACTCCTTCCGTTTATTGTTTAAATCTCAAATAGATTTCTATGTTTGTAAGTATCCCACTCCTTTATTGTGTTGCTTAACCCTCATGTATAGTTTTACATTTGTTGTTTATCTCACTCCTTATTTGTGTTGTTTAACTCTCAAGTAGAGTTCGTCGTTTGTGATAATCTTACTCCTTTTGAGTATTGTTTAAATCTTGAATAGACTTCTTCATTCGACATTATCCCACTCCGCTAGTGTGTTGTTTAACTCTCAAGTAGAGTTATTCGTTTGTTGATCATCCCTCACCTTTAGTGTGTTGTTTTTTATCTCTAAAGTAGAGATTTTCTTTTGTTATCTATCCCACTCCTTCCGTGTGTTGTTTAACTCTCAAGTAGATTTATACGTTTGTTGTTCATCCCTCTCCTTTAGCGTATTGTTTTTTATCTCTCAAGTAGTGTTGTTCGATTTTTGTCTATCCCACTCCTTTAGTGTGTAGCTTAACTCTCAAGTAGATTCATACGTTTGTTGTTCATCTCTCTCCTTCAATGTGTTGTTTTTATCTCTCAAGTAGAGTTGTACGTTTGTTGTCAATCCCACTACTTTTATGTGTTGTTTCACTCTCAAGTAGATTTATATGTTTGTTGTTCATCCCTCTTCTTTAGTGTGTTATTTTTATCTCACAAGTAGAGTTGTTCGTTTGTTCTCTATAACACTCCTTTAGTGTGTTGTTTAACTCTGAAGTAGATTTATACGTTTGTTGTTCATCCCTCTCCTTTAGTGTGTTGTTTTTATCTCTCAAGTAGAGTTGTTCTTTTGTTGTCTATCCCACTCCTTTAGTGTGTTGCATAACTCTCAAGTCGATTTATACTTTTGTTGTTCATCCCTCTCCTTTAGTGTGTTGTTTTTATCTCACAAGTAGAGTTGTTCATTTGTTGTCTATCCCACTCCTTTAGTGTGTTGTTTAACTCTGAAGTAGATTTATACGTTTGTTGTTCATCCCTCTCCTTTAGGGTGTTGTTTTTATCTCTCTAGTAGTGTTTTTATCCGTCAAGTAGTGTTGTTCGATTGTTGTCTAACCCACTCCTTTAGTGTATTGCTTAACACTCAAGTAGATTTATACGTTTGTTGTTCCTCCCTCTCCTTTAGTGTGTTGTTTTTATCTCACAAGTAGAGTTATTCGTTTGTTGTCCATCCCACCCCTTTAGTGTGTTGTTGAACTCCGAAGTAGATTTATACTTTTGTTGTTCATCCGTCTCCTTTAGGGTGATGTTTTTATCTCTCAAGTACAGTTGTTCTTTTGTTGCCTATCCCACTCCTTTTTTTTCATAAATAGAGCATATATTAATAAAAGTAAAAGAGTACAAAGCGTAAAAGTAGAGATTACAAAGGAACCCACAGGCGGGTTACAACGCGAAACAAGTGAAACAAACAAAGAAACAAAAATAACATAACCCGGGATCAAGGTGATCCATGGTTGCAACCGCGGGCCTCGTTAAAACCCAGTCATCGAAAAACCCAGTGGGAAAAACCCATGGCTGGGAAAAAGAGTGCCTGAGCGTTAGGGTTGCGGAAACCTATAATAAGGTAAACCATACATGTCCCTGTGTATGTGAGGTCGAATGACATCCAAAGGAGAAGTCCAGAAACCCTCCAGATCCAACTTTGAGAGAGCATCAGCGACCGTGTTGCCTTCACGAAAAATATGAGACACCCGAAAATCCATGTCACGCATATGAGAGAGTCAATAATAGCGGTTCCGGAATTTCCATGGGACCGAGTTAGTACCCGCGGAGAGCAAATTCGCTACATAAGTAGAATCTGTCTCCAACCAAATCTTATTCCATTACAGGTGTGAGCAATTCAATGCCAATCATAACCGCAAGTAACTCGGCTTCAAAAGCATAAAGCGTGCCGGTGATTTACAAAGCAACCCATCACGGTACCATTTGAATCTCTAAAACCCGGCCCTAGATGGAGCCAGAGCAAGAGAACTTCCATCGTGTTGCATTTAATCCATCCGGAGAGGGGATACCATCGGACCTCAATGATATCTCGTGACTTAGGCGGCACCCTTGAATCTGAAAAGAATGAAGGACTTGTAAATCAAGTTGATTATTAGCCATAGAACCAAGAGTGTGGGAATTAGCCTCGCCTGAAGACTCTAAATCGAAGCAAAATAGAATGCACGAAGCAGAACACCATCAAATAAGCAACGATTGCAAGTCAAAGCACCCAAATGCCGTCACAAAGGCAAGACGCCACAAAGAGAGAATCGAGAGCTAAAATGTTGACCCATGGCATATAATGAAGCTCTCCAAAACTAAAGCAATCTCGAAAAGGAACCTGGACAAGATCAAAGAGAGTATGCCAGATAGTCCGAGTGAACGGACAAGAGACCCGTAAATGCTCTTGGCAATCCATAGCAGCATAGCAAAAAACACACACCGAAGGACCAACAAAACCAGAGCCCCGCAGTTTCTCAATAGTTGGAAAAACACCATGAATAGCCTTCCACACTGTGATAGAACGACGGGGTGGGATAAAAGGAGCCCATATCCAAGATCCCGTCAATCTTAAGGAAGCGGCAAGAAAAGTGATAGGCTTGCTTGGTAGAAATCGAACCGTCTAGAGATTCGGTCAAATCTGAGTATCGAACCGGATGGAGCGGATGATAGGAGAGAATGTCGCGAGTAACATCTGGAAAAGCCATACGGAACCCATCCAAAAGAAACCAACCAACGAGTCCAATACTCGAAATAGGAAACTTCAGTGATGCGAAGATGAATAGGAATACCAATTACATCGCACATCAGAGCCAAGCCAATCATCAAGCTAAATGTAGTAGAGCCTTGACACGCTAACCATCTAGACTTGGATTGAAGTGTGGGGAAACAATCCTTAAATCCAAACCAAATCGAGGAAGCAACATAAGAGCGCAAGGAAGCATGCCGAAAGAAACGCTGGCGAAAGATATCTTGATATGGAACCTTCACAGCCCAAATATCCCAAGCAAGACGAGACAGATACGCCTTATTAGCAGCAACCAGAGACCGAATACCAAGACCACCCTCGGACTTTGGAGCACAACAACGCTTCGAGAGATAGAAGTCGATGCTCTCTTGAGTATCCCGGTTTGACGAAATTACGACGCGAGCATCCATACGCTTAAGAAGAGTCAAAGGCCAACGATAAACCATCATAGAGTGTACAAAGATCCTGGATCACCGATTGAACAAGACGTAAACGACCGGCCATAGAGAGAAGTGCCCTTCCATTTACTAAACTTTTCTAGAATCGAGTCCGAGGGATTGTAAATGACAAGTCCGAGGTGCCCCAGGAAAAGTGGAACTCCCAAATACGTGAAAGGAAGGTGACCTCGATAATATCCATGTTTACGCACAAGTGGTTCTTCCTGACACGGGTGAGACATGTACTAAGATAATCCCTGGACATCAGAGGAGTGAAGTGTTGTCCCGACCAAGCAGCATATATTTCCCGGATCCTAAGACTAGTACGACAATTCGCAGCAGTAGACCTGCAAAAAATAATCACATCATCCGCATAAAGAAGGTGAGAAGGAAAAGTAAGAGATTGTCCAATGAATAAAGGTGAGCTCCCTGAATTGGCGACCTTCGAGAGAAGCTTGCTAAGAACTTCCTCCTCCGATGCAAAAGAGAAGAGGGGAAGAGGATCTTCTTGACGAACTCCACGAGAACAGCCAAAGTACCCTTCCGGAGCCCCATTAATCAGAACCGAGAGCTTTGCTGAGTGAAGAATATGATTAATCCAACCAACAAAGGTAGAAGAGAAACCATATTTTGTGAGAACCGCCAAAAGAAAGTCCCAATTTAGAGTATCAAAGGCTTTTCGGATGTCAACCTTCAACACCAGATTACCCTTACTACAGTGAAGACCAAGACTATTAACTCCTTCAGAGGCCAAGGCAATACAATCATGTATGCGTCTCCCCGGAATAAAACCAAATTGATGAAAGGAGAGCAACCCTGATAAAATCGGACCCAACGATCGGCTAAAATCTTAGCAATAATCTTATAAAGAAAATTACCAAGAACAATAGGGCGGAAATCTTCATAGCGCATCTCGATTTTGAATAAGAGTGACAAAACTAGAGTTCATACCTGCCGGGAAATGACCATGAAGGAAGAACGCCCGAATCGCCAAAGACACCTCCGCACCAATAATGTGCCACATAGATTGATAGAAACTGCCCCCGAAACCATCCGGTCCAGGAGCACTATCAGGTGACATACTGAAAACAACATGACGGATGTCATCCTCGGAAGGAATATCGATTAGCAATTGATTTTGTTCATCCGTAATCGAACAATGGATAAGCTCATCTAGTTCATCGAACGAGACAACTGTGGGCTGAGTTTGTGAGAACAGATTCTCATAATAAGAAATCATATGATTCCGGATCCGAATTGCATCATGATTGATAGAGCCATCAATTATCAAAGAGGAAATACCGAGAATACCTTTGCGAATCTTTAGAGAACGATGGAAAAAACCAGAATTTCTATCACCGTCTTTTAACCACGCAGCCCGGTTCTTTTGACGCAAAAAAGTTGCCTCTTGATTCAGAATAGCATTGTAGTCCGCGATCGCCTCAAGTTCCTTGCGAGGAATATCATTTATCGGACCATGGAGGGATAATTGCTGCTGAACCAACTCCAGCTTATTACGAGCAGCAAGAAGACGAGAATTAAGCTCACCAAAGACATTAATATTCCAATCTATGATAGCGGATTTCAGCCTCTTTAATTTCCGGATAACCAAAGAAAAAGAGCCCATGGCCGTAATAGGAGTTTTCCAGGAAAGCTTAATTAACTCCTCAAACGAACTGTGACTAAGCCACATTGCTTGGAATCTGAATGGTCGAGGACGAGATAGCGCTTGTTCATGCGCACAGGAAACAAAGAGGGGGCTGTGATCCGAGCAAGTACGCAAGCCCACACGAACCATCACTGAGTCCCATAAATCCAAAAAGGATTGTGAAGAAAGAGCCCTATCAATACGTGTCTCTAGATAACCACTAGAGAAACGACGATTCGACCAAGTAAAGAAGCAGCCAGAACTAGGAATCGATAAGAACTCCCCATCATTGATAAAAGAACGGAAATCCATGGTTTCCAGACGAACTGGAGGAGTACCATTCGATCGTTCATGCGCACCAATCACAGCATTGAAATCTCCCACCAAAAGCAAGGGTGTGTTTGGCAAAAGCAGTAAATCACGCCATAAGTCTCGACGACAGATATAATCAGCATGGGCATGAATAAACGCTAATAGGAAGTCCCGTTGAAGCCAAGAAACTTTAATAACAAGAACTTGAGAAGAAGAGAAAATTATAGAAGAACGAGAAGAAGAGAGATCTTCCAAAACCCATAAGTTAGGAAGACTGTTAGGGCGCGTATTTTCACCAAGAAAGCGCATTCCCATCGCATTCCAATAAGAGTCTGGTATGGAGGAGGAAGGAACCTTTGGTTCCGCAATAGCAAACCAAACCAAGGACGAGTAGAAACTACATGATGCTTGAGCATATCTTGTGAGGGAGCATTCCCAATACCCCGAATGTTCCAAAACAGAACATTCATTGGGAAACAACGTGAGAGGAATCTGCATAGCAAGTAGCAGATGTAAGAGTTGTAATATCCAGCAAAGAATTATCATCGTTTATATCACCGTCTACTAAGTCTGCCCATCTTGCACCTGCCGCAATCCCCATGGCATTAATAGCGGCAGGCGAGGGAGAATTAGGGGATGAAGAGGCAGCCTTAGTGGCATTAGATGGGTTGTTAATGCGTTCACGCATAATCTCAACTGAATCTTTTATTCGCATATTAGCCTCCATAGAATCGTCCAATGAAGATGTGTTACGGCTGTGCGTAATAGGAGTTGAAGGTTGCGTAGGTTGCTGATGCGTAACCGATACTTGCAAAAGCGAAATCTCAGACTCACCACCCAAGTTGTCATCCTCCACCATGTTCGAATCCAACAAGGCAAACCGGTTCGACTCCAACAACGGAGATACAGCCGGCGTAGTAGGCCGTTTAGGCAAATTAACATTACGTCGCGGGAGAAACTTCCTGAATCCCGTAGCATCAGGTGGATTTGAAACCACAACAGTAGAAGTCGCCAATGGACCAGCAGGTGGTAAACGTTCAGATTGTGCGTTTATAACCACTGGTGGAATAGCAACCAAAGTTGATTGTGCTAAGTTAGCATTAGAGTTTGCCCTAGGAGGCGGTGAGCTGGGCCTAGACATCTCCTTATCTTTGTTCCTGCTGCAATTCTCCATTTTATGACCAACAACAAGGCAAGAATGGCAAAAAACAGGTAAATCCTCATAATAAGCTTCAATCCAAATATCACCGACAGGAGTTTCTAGTTGAATCTTTGATTCTAAAGCTTGAGAAAGATCAACTTCCACCAGGACCTTAACGTAGTTACCAAAACAGCGATCTAAAGAAGGCGTATCAATCCTAATCGGTGTTCCAAGAGCGTACAAGTGCCATAATCACTGATCGATGATGGTGCTCATAAAGCAAACCATATAAACGAACCCAAACACGCACCCGTGTGGATGCTGTTTTGCCTGGAACGAAATTAGGAACCCAAGGCTGTAGGTAGAGATTACCTGTTGATAGCTTCCATAAGCTCGAACGAAAAATCGAATCTCTCATTTGCTTGGAATAGAACTGAAAGACAAAGTATCCCAGACCAATCGAAAGCATGGACCAAGCCTCCGTATGACAAATCTTTTTCAACGTCTCACGTAGGTCATGAAATTTCCATGGTGAGGAACCCTTGGGCAGAATCAATCGTCCGATAAAAGAAGAAGATGGGCAATTAGCAATCTGCTCAGAATAAAAATCATCACTAAGTTTAACGGACAGAAACGTACCTTTACGAACCGGCTCAAGAGTCGGGCCCGGAAGTGCCCACAATGGCCGGTTCGGAAGAGAATGAACAGCCGTAGTAGCTTCTTGCCTTGGCGCGGTATGGTTCCATGGAGGAGACACCACCTCAGCAGCCGAAGATGCTGCAACATGAGCAGTGGCAGCCGGAGCTAAGTTGAATGTAGAAAGTTCGGGAAAAAGAATTTCAGCATCCATCAGAAACCCTAAAATTCGGAACGAAAAACGGCGCAAGCTTGGAAAGGTTGTGTAGAGCGCGTCCGTAGTCCAAAATAATCGATCTTGGTACGCCTGGAAAGATGAGAAAACAAGGAAGAGAAGTAGTAGGCGCGTGCCTACAGTAGTACAACCACCAGAGATTGGTGGCCGGAGAAAAACCGGCTAAAAATTCGGACAAAAAAACGGCGCAAGCTCGGAAAGGATGTGTAGGGTGCGTCCGTGATCCAAAATAATCTATCTTGGTACGACTGGAAAGATCAGGAAACAAGGAATAGAAGAAGTAGGCGCGTGCCTAACGTGGTACAACCACCAGAGACTGGTGGCCGGAGGAAAACCGGCTATTATTTAGGGTTTGCATGTTGACTACTCGAGAGAGTTCTAGGAGTGGGATGATCTCACACCTTATTTGTGTTGTTTAACTCTCAAGTAGAGTTCGTCGTTTGTGATGATCTTACTCTTTTTGAGTATTGTTTAAATCCTGAATAGACTTCTTCATTCGACATCATCCCTCACCTTTAGTGTGTTGTTTTTTATCTCTCAATTAGAGTTGTTCTTTTGTTGTCTATCCCACTCCTTCCGTGTGTTGTTTAACTCTCAAGTAGATTTATGCGTTTGTTGTTCATCCCCCTCCTTTAGTGTATTGTTTTTATCTCTCAAGTAGTGTTGTTCGATTTTTGTCTATCCCACTCCTTTAGTGTGTAGCTTAACTCTCAAGTAGATTCATACGTTTGTTGTTCATCTCTCTCCTTCAATGTGTTGTTTTTATCTCTCAAGTAGAGTTGTTCGTTTGTTGTCAATCCCACTACTTTTGTGTGTTGTTTCACTCTCAAGTAGATTTATACGTTTGTTGTTCATCCCTCTTCTTTAGTGTGTTGTTTTTATCTCATGTAGTGTTGTTCGTTTGTTGTCTATCCCACTCATTTTGTGTGTTGTTTAACTCTGAAGTAGATTTATATATTTGTTGTTCATGCCTCTCCTTTAGGGCGTTATTTTTATCTCTCAAGTAGTGTTGTTCGATTGTTGTCTAACCCACTCCTTTAGTGTCTTGCTTAACACTCAAGTAGATTTATACGTTTGTTGTTCATCCCTCTTCTTTAGTGTGTTGTTTTTATCTCACAAGTAGAGTTGTTCGTTTGTTGTCTATAACACTCCTTTAGTGTGTTGTTTAACTCTGAAGTAGATTTATACGTTTGTTGTTCATCCCTCTCCTTTAGGGTGTTGTTTTTATCTGTCAAGTAGTGTTGTTCGATTGTTGTCTAACCCACTCCTTTAGTGTATTGCTTAACACTCAAGTAGATTTATACGTTTGTTGTTCATCCCTCTCCTTTAGTGTGTTGTTTTTATCTCACAAGTAGAGTTGTTCATTTGTTGTCTATCCCACTCCTTTAGTGTGTTGTTTAACTCTGAAGTAGATTTATACGTTTGTTGTTCATCCCTCTCCTTTAGGGTGTTGTTTTTATCTCTCTAGTAGTGTTGTTCGATTGTTGTTTAACCCACTCCTTTAGTGTCTTGCTTAACACTCAAGTAGATTTATACGTTTGTTGTTCATCCCTCTCCTTTAGTGTGTTGTTTTTATCTCTCAAGTTGAGTTGTTCATTTGTTGTCTATCCCACTCTTTTAGTGTGTTGCTTAACCCTCGTGTAGGGGTCTTCGTTCTTTATTTTATTACTCGTCTTGTGTGTTGTTTTAATCTCAAACGGACTTCTCTGTTTGTAATTTTCCCATTCCATTGTTGTGTTGCTTTACTCTCGAATAGAGTTTCACATTTGTTGTTTATCTCAGTCCTTATGTGTGTTGTTTAAATCTCCAGTAGGATTCTTCGTTTTTGATACTCTAACTCCTTCCGTTTATTGTTTAAATCTCAAATAGATTTCTATGTTTGTATGTATCACACTCCTTTATTGTGTTGCTTAACCCTCATGTATAGTTTTACATTTGTTGTTTATCTCACTCCTTATTTGTGTTGTTTAACTCTCAAGTACAGTTCGTCGTTTGTGATAATCTTACTCCTTTTGAGTATTGTTTAAATCTTGAATAGACTTCTTCATTCGACATTATCCCACTCCGCTAGTGTGTTGTTTAACTCTCAAGCAGAGTTATTCGTTTGTTGATCATCCCTCACCTTTAGCGTGTTGTTTTTTATCTCTAAAGTAGAGCTGTTCTTTTGTTGACTATCCCACTCCTTCCGTGTGTTGTTTAACTCTCAAGTAGATTTATACGTTTGTTGTTCATCCCTCTCCTTTAGTGTATTGTTTTTATTTCTCAAGTAGTGTTGCTCGATTTGTCTATCCCACTCCTTTAGTGTGTAGCTTAACTCTCAAGTAGATTCATACGTTTGTTGTTCATCTCTCTCCTTCAATGTGTTGTTTTTATCTCTCAAGTAGAGTTGTTCGTTTGTTGTCAATCCCACTACTTTTGTGTGTTGTTTCACTCTCAAGTAGATTTATACGTTTGTTGTTCATCCCTCTTCTTTAGTGTGTTGTTTTTATCTCATGTAGTGTTGTTCGTTTGTTGTCTATCCCACTCATTTTGTGTGTTGTTTAACTCTGAAGTAGATTTATACGTTTGTTGTTCATCCCTCTCCTTTAGGGTGTTGTTTTTATCTCTCTAGTAGTGTTGTTCGATTGTTGTTTAACCCACTCCTTTAGTGTCTTGCTTAACACTCAAGTAGATTTATACGTTTGTTGTTCATCCCTCTTCTTTAGTGTGTTGTTTTTATCTCACAAATAGAGTTGTTCGTTTGTTGTCTATAACACTCCTTTAGTGTGTTGTTTAACTCTGATGTGGATTTATACGGTTGTTGTTCATCCCTCTCCTTTAGGGTGTTGTTTTTATCTGTCAAGTAGTGTTGTTCGATTGTTGTCTAACCCACTCCTTTAGTGTCTTGCTTAACACTCAAGTAGATTTATACGTTTGTTGTTCATCCCTCTCCTTTAGTGTGTTGTTTTTATCTCACAAGTAGAGTTGTTCGTTTGTTGTCTATAACACTCCTTTAGTGTGTTGTTTAACACTCAAGTCGATTTATACTTTTGTTGTTCATCCCTCTCCTTTAGTGTGTTGTTTTTATCCCACAAGTAGAGTAGTTTTTGTTGTCTATCCCACTCCTTTAGTGTGTTGTTTAACTCTGAAGTAGATTTATACGTTTGTTGTTCATCCCTCTCATTTAGGGTGTTATTTTTATCTCTCAAGTAGAGTTGTTCTTTTGTTGTCTATCCCACTCCTTTAGTGTGTTGCATAACTCTCAAGTCGATTTATACTTTTGTTGTTCATCCCTCTCCTTTAGTGTGTTGTTTTTATCTCACAAGTAGAGTTGTTCGTTTGTTGTCCATCCCACTCCTTTAGTGTGTTGTTTAACTACGAAGTAGATTTATACGTTTGTTGTTCATCCCTCTCCTTTAGGGTGTTATTTTTATCTCTCAAGTACAGTTGTTCTTTTGTTGCCTATCCCACTCCTTTAGTGTGTTGTAAAACTCTCAAGTCGATTTATGCGTTTGTTGTTCATCCCTCTCCTTTAGTGTGTTGTTTTTATCTCACAAGTAGAGTTGTTCATTTGTTGTCTATCCCACTCCTTTAGTGTGTTGTTTAACTCTGAAGTAGATTTATACGTTTGTTGTTCATCCCTCTCCTTTAGGGTGTTGTTTTTATCTCACTAGTAGTGTTGTTTAATTGTTGTCTAACCCACTCATTCAGTGTCTTGCTTAACACTCAAGTAGATTTATACGTTTGTTGTTCATCCCTCTCCTTTAGTGTGTTGTTTTTATCTCTCAAGTTGAGTTGTTCATTTGTTGTCTATCCCACTCCTTTAGTGTGTTGCTTAACTCTCATGTAGAGGTCTTCGTTCTTTATTTTATTACTCGTCTTGTGTGTTGTTTTAATCTCAAACGGACTTCTCTGTTTGTAATTTTCCCATTCCATTGTTGTGTTGCTTTACTCTCGAATAGAGTTTTACATTTGTTGTTTATCTCAGTCCTTATGTGTGTTGTTTAAATCTCCAGTAGGGTTCTTCGTTTTTGAGACTCTTACTCCTTCTATTTATTGTTTAAATCTCAAATAGATTTCTATGTTTGTAAGTATCCCACTCCTTTATTGTGTTGCTTAACCCTCATGTATAGTTTTACATTTGTTGTTTATCTCACTCCTTATTTGTGTTGTTTAACACTCAAGTAGAGTTCGTCGTTTGTGATAATCTTACTCCTTTTGCGTATTGTTTAAATCTTGAATAGACTTCTTCAATCGACATTATCCCACTCCGCTAGTGTGTTGTTTTTTTATCTCTCAAGTAGAGTTGTTCTTTTGTTGTCTATCCCACTCCTTCCGTGTGTTGTTTAACTCTCAAGTAGATTTATATGTTTGTTGTTCATCCCTCTCCTTTAGTGTATTGTTTTTATCTCCCAAGTAGTGTTGTTCGCTTTTTGTCTATCCCACTCTTTTAGTGTGTAGCTTATCTCTCAAGAAGATTCATATGTTTGTTGTTCATCTCTCTCCTTCAATGTGTTGTTTTTATCTCTCAAGTAGAGTTGTACGTTTGTTGTCAATCCCACTACTTTTATGTGTTGTTTAACTCTCAAGTAGATTTATATGTTTGTTGTTCATCCCTCTTCTTTAGTGTGTTGTTTTTATCTCACAAGTAGAGTTGTTCGTTTGTTGCCTATAACACTCCTTCAGTGTGTTGTTTAACTCTGAAGTAGATTTATACGTTTGTTGTTCATCCCTCTCCTTTAGTGTGTTATTTTTATCTCTCAAGTAGTGTTGTTAGATTGTTGTCTAACCCACTCCTTTAGTGTATTGCTTAACACTCAAGTAGATTTATATGTTTGTTGTTCATCCCTCTCCTTTAGTGTGTTGTTTTTATCTCACAAGTAGAGTTGTTCGTTTGTTGTCCATCCCACTCCTTTAGTGTGTTGTTTAACTCTGAAGTAGATATATACGTTTGTTGTTCATCCCTCTCCTTTAGGGTGTTGTTTTTATCTCTCAAGTACAGTTGTTCTTTTGTTGTCTATCCCACTCCTTTAGTGTGTTGTTTAACTCTGAAGTAGATTTATACGTTTGTTGTTCATCCCTCTCCTTTAGTGTGTTGTTTTTATCTCACAAGTAGAGTTGTTCATTTGTTGTCTATCCCACTCCTTTAGTGTGTTGTTTAACTCTGAAGTAGATTTATACGTTTGTTGTTCATCCCTCTCCTTTAGGGTGTTGTTTTTATCTCTCTAGTAGTGTTTTTATCCGTCAAGTAGTGTTGTTCGATTGTTGTCTAACCCACTCCTTTAGTGTATTGCTTAACACTCAAGTAGATTTATACGTTTGTTGTTCATCCCTCTCCTTTAGTGTGTTGTTTTTATCTCACAAGTAGAGTTGTTCATTTGTTGTCTATCCCACTCCTTTAGTGTGTTGTTTAACTCTGAAGTAGATTTATACGTTTGTTGTTCATCCCTCTCCTTTAGGGTGTTGTTTTTATCTCTCAAGTAGAGTTGTTCTTTTGTTGTCTATCCCACTCCTTTAGTGTGTTGCATAACTCTCAAGTCGATTTATACTTTTGTTGTTCATCCCTCTCCTTTAGTGTGTTGTTTTTATCTCACAAGTAGAGTTGTTCATTTGTTGTCTATCCCACTCCTTTAGTGTGTTGTTTAACTCTGAAGTAGATTTATACGTTTGTTGTTCATCCCTCTCCTTTAGGGTGTTGTTTTTATCTCAGTAGTAGTGTTGTTTAATTGTTGTCTAACCCACTCATTTAGTGTCTTGCTTAACACTCAAGTAGATTTATACGTTTGTTGTTCATCCCTCTCCTTTAGTGTGTTGTTTTTATCTCAGTAGTAGTGTTGTTTAATTGTTGTCTAACCCACTCCTTCCGTGTTTTTTTTAACTCTCAAGTAGATTTATATGTTTGTTGTTCATCCCTCTCCTTTAGTGTATTGTTTTTATCTCCCAATTAGTGTTGTTCGATTTTTGTCTATCCCACTCCTTTAGTGTGTAGCTTAACTCTCAAGAAGATTCATACGTTTGTTGTTCATCTCTCTTCTTCAATGTGTTGTTTTTATCTCTAAAGTAGAGTTGTACGTTTGTTGTCAATCCCACTACTTTTATGTGTTGTTTCACTCTCAAGTAGATTTATATGTTTGTTGTTCATCCCTCTTCTTTAGTGTGTAATTTTTATCTCACAAGTAGAGTTGTTCGTTTGTTGTCTATAACACTCCTTTAGTGTGTTGTTTGACTCTGAAGTAGATTTATACGTTTGTTGTTCATCGCTCTCCTTCAGTGTGTTATTTTTATCTCTCAAGTAGTGTTGTTCGATTGTTGTCTAACCCACTCCTTTAGTGTATTGCTTAACACTCAAGTAGATTTATACGTTTGTTGTTCATCCCTCTCCTTTAGTGTGTTGTTTTTATCTCACAAGTAGAGTTGTTCGTTTGTTGTCTATCCCACTCCTTTAGTGTGTTGTTTAACTCTGAAGTAGATTTATACGTTTGTTGTTCATCCCTCTCCTTTAGGGTGTTGTTTTTATCTCTCAAGTAGAGTTGTTCTTTTGTTGTCTATCCCACTCCTTTAGTGTGTTGCATAACTCTCAAGTCGATTTATACTTTTGTTGTTCATCCCTCTCCTTTAGTGTGTTGTTTTTATCTCACAAGTAGAGTTGTTCATTTGTTGTCTATCCCACTCCTTTAGTGTGTTGTTTAACTCTGAAGTAGATTTATACGTTTGTTGTTCATCCCTCTCCTTTAGGGTGTTGTTTTTATCTCTCTAGTAGTGTTGTTCGATTGTTGTCTAACCCACTCCTTTAGTGTCTTGCTTAACACTCAAGTAGATTTATACGTTTGTTGTTCATCCCTCTCCTTTAGTGTGTTGTTTTTATCTCTCAAGTTGAGTTGTTCATTTGTTGTCTATCCCACTCCTTTAGTGTGTTGCTTAACTCTCATGTAGAGGTCTTCGTTCTTTATTTTATTACTCGTCTTGTGTGTTGTTTTAATCTCAAACGGACTTCTCTGTTTGTAATTTTCCCATTCCATTGTTGTGTTGCTTTACTCTCGAATAGAGTTTTACATTTGTTGTTTATCTCAGTCCTTATGTGTGTTGTTTAAATCTCCAGTAGGGTTCTTCGTTTTTGATACTCTTACTCCTTCCGTTTATTGTTTAAATCTCAAATAGATTTCTATGTTTGTAAGTATCCCACTCCTGTATTGTGTTGCATAACCCTCATGTATAGTTTTACATTTGTTGTTTATCTCACTCCTTATTTGTGTTGTTGAACACTCAAGTAGAGTTCGTTGTTTGTGACAAACTTACTCCTTTTGAGTATTGTTTAAATCTTGAATAGACTTCTTCAATCGACATTATCCCACTCCGCTAGTGTGTTGTTTAACTCTCAAGTAGAGTTATTCGTTTGTTGTTCATCCCTCACCTTTAGTGTGTTGTTTTTTTATCTCTCAAGTAGAGTTGTTCTTTTGTTGTCTATCCCACTCCTTCCGTGTTTTGTTTAACTCTCAAGTAGATTTATATGTTTGTTGTTCATCCCTCTCCTTTAGCGTATTGTTTTTATGTCCCAATTAGTGTTGTTCGATTTTTGTCTATCCCACTCCTTTAGTGTGTAGCTTAACTCTCAAGAAGATTCATACGTTTGTTGTTCATCTCTCTTCTTCAATGTGTTGTTTTTATCTCTAAAGTAGAGTTGTACGTTTGTTGTCAATCCCACTACTTTTATGTGTTGTTTCACTCTCAAGTAGATTTATACGTTTGTTGTTCATCCCTCTCCTTTAGGGTGTTGTTTTTATCTCTCAAGTACAGTTGTTCTTTTGTTGCCTATCCCACTCCTTTAGTTTGTTGCATAACTCTCAAGTCGATTTATACGTTTGTTGTTCATCCCTCTCCTTTAGTGTGTTGTTATTATCTCACAAGTAGAGTTGTTCATTTGTTGTCTATCCCACTCCTTTAGTGTGTTGTTTAACTCTGAAGTAGATTTATACGTTTGTTGTTCATCCCTCTCCTTTAGGGTGTTGTTTTTATCTCAGTAGTAGTGTTGTTTAATTGTTGTCTAACCCACTCATTTAGTGTCTTGCTTAACACTCAAGTAGATTTATACGTTTGTTGTTCATCCCTCTCCTTTAGTGTGTTGTTTTTATCTCTCAAGTTGATTTGTTCATTTGTTGTCTATCCCACTCCTTTAGTGTGTTGCTTAACTCTCATGTAGAGGTCTTCGTTCGTTATTTTATTACTCGTCTTGTGTGTTGTTTTAATCTCAAACGGACTTCTCTGTTTGTAATTTTTCCATTCCATTGTTGTGTTGCTTTACTCTCGAATAGAGTTTTACGTTTGTTGTTTGTCTCAGTCCTTATGTGTGTTGTTTAAATCTCCAGTAGGGTTCTTCGTTTTTGATACTCTTACTCCTTCCGTTTATTGTTTAAATCTCAAATAGATTTCTATGTTTGTAAGTATCCCACTCCTGTATTGTGTTGCATAACCCTCATGTATAGTTTTACATTTGTTGTTTATCTCACTCCTTATTTGTGTTGTTGAACACTCAAGTAGAGTTCGTTGTTTGTGACAAACTTACTCCTTTTGAGTATTGTTTAAATCTTGAATAGACTTCTTCAATCGACATTATCCCACTCCGCTAGTGTGTTGTTTAACTCTCAAGTAGAGTTATTCGTTTGTTGTTCATCCCTCACCTTTAGTGTGTTGTTTTTTTATCTCTCAAGTAGAGTTGTTCTTTTGTTGTCTATCCCACTCCTTCCGTGTTTTGTTTAACTCTCAAGTAGATTTATATGTTTGTTGTTCATCCCTCTCCTTTAGCGTATTGTTTTTATGTCCCAATTAGTGTTGTTCGATTTTTGTCTATCCCACTCCTTTAGTGTGTAGCTTAACTCTCAAGAAGATTCATACGTTTGTTGTTCATCTCTCTTCTTCAATGTGTTGTTTTTATCTCTAAAGTAGAGTTGTACGTTTGTTGTCAATCCCACTACTTTTATGTGTTGTTTCACTCTCAAGTAGATTTATATGTTTGTTGTTCATCCCTCTTCTTTAGTGTGTTGTTTTTATCTCACAAGTAGAGTTGTTCGTTTGTTGTCTATAACACTCCTTTAGTGTGTTGTTTAACTCTGAAGTAGATTTATACGTTTGTTGTTCATCCCTCTCCTTTAGGGTGTTGTTTTTATCTGTCAAGTAGTGTTGTTCGATTGTTGTCTAACCCACTCCTTTAGTGTATTGCTTAACACTCAAGTAGATTTATACGTTTGTTGTTCATCCCTCTCCTTTAGTGTGTTGTTTTTATCTCACAAGTAGAGTTGTTCATTTGTTGTCTATCCCACTCCTTTAGTGTGTTGTTTAACTCTGAAGTAGATTTATACGTTTGTTGTTCATCCCTCTCCTTTAGGGTGTTGTTTTTATCTCTCAAGTAGAGTTGTTCTTTTGTTGTCTATCCCACTCCTTTAGTGTGTTGCATAACTCTCAAGTCGATTTATACTTTTGTTGTTCATCCCTCTCCTTTAGTGTGTTGTTTTTATCTCACAAGTAGAGTTGTTCATTTGTTGTCTATCCCACTCCTTTAGTGTGTTATTTAACTCTAAAGTAGATTTATACGTTTGTTGTTCATCCCTCTCCTTTAGGGTGTTGTTTTTATCTCTCTAGTAGTGTTTTTATCCGTCAAGTAGTGTTGTTCGATTGTTGTCTAACCCACTCCTTTAGTGTATTGCTTAACACTCAAGTAGATTTATACGTTTGTTGTTCCTCCCTCTCATTTAGTGTGTTGTTTTTATCTCACAAGTAGAGTTGTTCGTTTGTTGTCCATCCCACTCCTTTAGTGTGTTGTTTAACTCCGAAGTAGATTTATACGTTTGTTGTTCATCCCTCTCCTTTAGGGTGTTGTTTTTATCTCTCAAGTAGAGTTGTTCTTTTGTTGTCTATCCCACTCCTTTAGTGTGTTGCATAACTCTCAAGTCGATTTATACTTTTGTTGTTCATCCCTCTCCTTTAGTGTGTTGTTTTTATCTCACAAGTAGAGTTGTTCATTTGTTGTCTATCCCACTCCTTTAGTGTGTTGTTTAACTCTGAAGTAGATTTATACGTTTGTTGTTCATCCCTCTCCTTTAGGGTGTTGTTTTTATCTCTCTAGTAGTGTTGTTCGATTGTTGTCTAACCCACTCCTTTAGTGTCTTGCTTAACACTCAAGTAGATTTATACGTTTGTTGTTCATCCCTCTCCTTTAGTGTGTTGTTTTTATCTCTCAAGTTGAGTTGTTCATTTGTTGTCTATCCCACTCCTTTAGTGTGTTGCTTAACTCTCATGTAGAGGTCTTCGTTCTTTATTTTATTACTCGTCTTGTGTGTTGTTTTAATCTCAAACGGACTTCTCTGTTTGTAATTTTCCCATTCCATTGTTGTGTTGCTTTACTCTCGAATAGAGTTTTACATTTGTTGTTTATCTCAGTCCTTATGTGTGTTGTTTAAATCTCCAGTAGGGTTCTTCGTTTTTGAGACTCTTACTCCTTCTGTTTATTGTTTAAATCTCAAATAGATTTCTATGTTTGTAAGTATCCCACTCCTTTATTGTGTTGCTTAACCCTCATGTATAGTTTTACATTTGTTGTTTATCTCACTCCTTATTTGTGTTGTTTAACTCTCAAGTAGAGTTCGTCGTTTGTGATGATCTTACTCTTTTTGAGTATTGTTTAAATCTTGAATAGACTTCTTCATTCGACATCATCCCTCACCTGTAGTGTGTTGTTTTTTATCTCTCAATTAGAGTTGTTCTTTTGTTGTCTATCCCACTCCTTCCGTGTGTTGTTTAACTCTCAAGTAGATTTATACGTTTGTTGTTCATCCCTCTCCTTTAGTGTATTGTTTTTATCTCTCAAGTAGTGTTGTTCGATTTTTGTCTATCCCACTCCTTTAGTGTGTAGCTTAACTCTCAAGTAGATTCATACGTTTGTTGTTCATCTCTCTCCTTCAATGTGTTGTTTTTATCTCTCAAGTAGAGTTGTTCGTTTGTTGTCAATCCCACTACTTTTGTGTGTTGTTTCACTCTCAAGTAGATTTATACGTTTGTTGTTCATCCCTCTTCTTTAGTGTGTTGTTTTTATCTCAAGTAGTGTTGTTCGTTTGTTGTCTATCCCACTCATTTTGTGTGTTGTTTAACTCTGAAGTAGATTTATACGTTTGTTGTTCATCCCTCTCCTTTAGGGTGTTGTTTTTATCTCTCTAGTAGTGTTGTTCGATTGTTGTCTAACCCACTCCTTTAGTGTCTTGCTTAACACTCAAGTAGATTTATACGTTTGTTGTTCATCCCTCTCCTTTAGTGTGTTGTTTTTATCTCACAAGTAGAGTTGTTCATTTGTTGTCTATCCCACTCCTTCTGTGTTTTTATTTTTTATTTTTTTATTTTTTTTTTAATAAAGAGCTAGTGCTCTCGGACGTTTTATATCACTGAATCATGGCGGTTTATGAGAACCCGCAAACACCAAGTACCTTTTACATTTTACATCCCAACAATGAGCCCAAAACAGTAACCAAAAACTAATCCTGATATGATTTACAAAAGTCCTAATCAAAGCCATATAGTAGCCAAAGGATTGTATGCCAATGAGCCGACAAAGCTGCACCCAGTCCGTGCCATGTCTATACGCACCATTTATGCGCCGTATACGTACATGCCATCTGTACTAAGTCGATGCAAGCTCGAATGCCATAGTTGTGCTTGACCTTGCAGATATGATCTTGGTAGTCCTCCAAAATGCATACAAAGAGAACAAACCTACTTGCTATTACATTCCAATAGCTAAAGAGGCTAGGAAATACAGTATGCTTGGCCTCTATTACACAAAAATTCAAAAGGAGTTTTATACATTTTCCACAAGTTAGGAAGTTAGAAGGGTCAGTTAGTAAATTAGCATCACCACCACCTTTTTTGTTAACCCAACCATAGTATACAACCTGCCAGAAGATTAGCAACAGAAAGAGACATACAATAGACATAATACATATAATGTATCCTCCAAGGCAAGATCCTATGAGAGGATATAAAATATGTATAAGCTACCAGCTCAAGATAGCACAGATAGATATGAGGGATGTTTAAGACTGTTTCCAGTTCAAATACAGCCAAATCATATCTATCTAAGCCCTGGACAAGGCAATACAGACTGAACCAAGGGGGGACAAAGATACTAATAATCCATAGTAAATGTGCACAGGGGTGAAGCAAAGCTAAAAGCTTGTATCCAACAACAGGGGGATCATGACATAGAAGCCACATACTAGAGGGGAGCAAGGAAATGCTACCAATTCTACTATGACAGAGGAGCATCACTTCTCCTTGATACAGATACCATGGATTATCAATACAAGCAATCCTACGATCTAAAAGAAGGGGGTAATAGAGGGGAAAGGAAGGTGGATCAGATCAAAACCATCATCATTTCCAGGGACTACTCTGAGACCAAGGATCTCAGAATAGTCAGGGGATGAGAAATTATACCTGCCAGGTTCTGAGGAATGTACATTAGACAGGATGCCTTCTCTATCTAAGGAGAGTTGCAAACCTTTCCTTTCATTGTAACTTTGCTTACTCCTCAGCTTACTTATTCTCCAAGCATCAGGTCTGCTGATCCTGGTCCTTCTTCCTGCACAAGATAGAGCACAAACCATAGTTAAGGACTTCATTTAGGTATTCTCAAATAAGGTATGCCAGTATTATCAGAGAAAATCATTTGTTTAACCAAAGAGTTGCACTCTCCAATTAACACTTCCCTGTTCAAATTAAGTTTGAGAGCTTCCTTGGCCAGGGAGTCTGCAACTGAATTACCTTCCCTATCTATGTGTTGAAAGAGGATCTCCATTTCCTGTCTGTAAGCCAGGATCTTCTGAAAAGAGTGCACAGATTTCCAATGTACCATGACCTTGGCAGAATTCAATGTGTGGATCACACTCAGAGCATCTGATTCAACAATGACTTTATAGTTCTCCAGATGTTTACACACCTGTAGTCCTAAAAAGATTGCTTCCATTTCTGCTTCAAAGGCATTCTTTCTGCCTAACTTTTTTTGATATACTCTGAGTACCCTCCCATTATTACACCTGATTAATCCTGCAGCTGCTGCACTGTTGTTCACAGGATTCACAGAAGCATCTGTGTTGAGTTTCACCCACAGTGCAGGTGGCCTCTTCCAGTATACTAGTATCAGTGGCTTAGGAACAGTTCTTGTCACTTGAATTCCCCAGTGTTTCCCCAAGGATACATCTCCTTTCCATATGGGAGCAGGAATGTTGAACGCATGATGCATGAGATGCAGATGTTTCATAACAAGAGTTATGATTTTCACAGATGTAATCTTTATATCTCTGTGTTTGGCCTCATTCTTAGCTTTCCAGGCATACCATGCCAAAAGCAATGGTATTAGGCATCTGATATGATCTTTTTTTGCCCAATCAGAGGATTTTCTCCATGCCACAATTCTAGTAACCACTGTATGCTGAGATAGACAAGGGACAAGAAACAAGTTAGAAAACCATTGCCAAGCTTTATGTACTTCTGGATTGTGTAGAAGTACATGTTCCATAGTTTCAAGCTGCCTGCAGCATTGACATTTAGATGCCAGCACCACTCCTTTTCTTTGTATAATACAATCAACTGGTAGCCATCCTTGCAAGATTTTCCACCAAAAGATAGAAATTGTAGGAGAGATGTAGGGACTCCAAATTATCTCAAACACAGAGTTTTCAGGTTTAACTCTTCTTACAATGTTCCTTGCAGAAGAGGTGCTGAACAACCCATCTTGGGTAAGCTTCCAAATTGGGAAAGCTTTTTCATTTAGATTGCAGGGAATTTGCAAGACTATGTGAGCTCTTGCTTGCAAAGATAGATCATTCAATTTTGACATATCCCAATTTCCCCCAACTATCCGAGTTGTATAAGGGAATGGTCTATGGTGCCTGCTGACAAACAATTTTTCAATTCCTGAACAGACAAGTTAGGTTTCCAATGATCATGCCAGAAATAAGCCATACCAAAGCCAGGTAGCCAAAACATATTATCTTGAGTAAGAGTGCTCACACCAAATAATCTTCTCCACATGGGAGAATCAGCAGGTTTAGGAGTTCTAGAACCAGGATAAATATTGCTCCCATATTTTGCATGCATAAAAGAAGCCCACAAAGATTGATTTTCTCTAAACCTAAACCACAACTTCATAGTGAAAGCATGAGACATATCTTGTAAACTACAGACATTCAGGCCAGTTTCCTTGTAAGGAAAACATAAATTCCCCCATTTAGTCCAGTGAATTTTCCTAGTACCATGCAGTGATCCCCAGAAAAACTTGGAAAAAATTTGTTCCATCTCATAAAACACAGACTTGGGGGGCTGCAGTACTTGTAATAGATAAACAGGTAAAGCATTGGGCACACTTTTTATCAGAGTCAGCTTACCACCTTGAGACATATAATCCAAGTTCCAACCTAAGAATTTAGCCCTAATTTTACTGAGAAGAGGCAAATACAAGCACTTTTTCTTATTTCCTTTAGCTATAGGAGCTCCTAAATAGGTAAAGGGTAAAGCCAGGGCAGGCATATTGAGCATATTCAAAATCACATTATGATCAGCACTTTTCCCAGTTAAACAACCACTCTTACTCAGGTTTATTCTTTCACCAGATTGAGACTCAAATAAGCACAAGAACTGATGTAGCAAAGTTATACTATCCACAGAGCCATTGCAAAAAATCACACAATCATCTGCATAAGCAAGATGAGTAATGGGGAGACCCTTAGGAACTTTGTAATACATGAAAGGATTTTGAACAAACAGTTCATTCAAAGATCTAGTCAAATATTCATTCATCAAAATAAAGAGGGCAGGAGAGATAGGATCTCCTTGCCTCAATCCCTGTTTTGCCTGTATGAAACCACAAGGTTCCCCATTAATAAGCACACTATAGTGACAATTAGTAACAATCTTCATAACCAGAGCAATCCACATGTTGGCAAATCCAAAAGAGTGTAACATGAGTTCCAAAAATGACCAATGAACCCTATCATATGCTTTCAGCATGTCCAGTTTAACTATCACATTCGCCCCTTTTACTTTGTTATCTACAGCATGCACTAGTTCTTGAACCAGCAAAATGTTATCCACAATAGCCCTACCTTTTACAAAACCAGATTGATTATGAGAAATAAGCTTAGGAAGAAAAACAGCTAATCTATCATTAAGGATCTTAGAGATTTTTTTTGGACATTTGAGCATAAACTAATAGGTCTATAATCACTCCATTCCTGAGGACTATCCTTTTTGGGGATAAGAGCAAGTAAAGTGTGAGTAAAACCTAAAGGAATTAACCCTCCTGAGAAAAAATCAATAACAGCCTCAAGCAAATCAAATTTGATCACTTCCCAAGTTACCTGGAAGAATTTACCAGTGAAACCATCTGGCCCTGGTGCAGAGTCAGCCTTCAACCCTTTAACTACAGAGTGTAGTTCCTCCATAGTGGGTAGCTTACAGAGTTCCTCATTTTGTTCCACAGAGATTTCCTGTCTAGGTAGCACCAGAGAAGGGCTTGCTAGCACTGGAGTATGACCTGCATAATGATTAGAGAAAAAATCCACAACAGAGTTCTTTATATTAGCAGCATCTGATATTTCTTCACCAAGATAGGTAATGGAATTAATGCTCATTCTTGCTTTCTTTCTCTTAGCCATGACATGAAATAACTTGGTATTTCTTTCACCTAGAGTACACCAGTTTGAGGAAGCTTTTTGTTTCCAATATTCTTCCTCTTGATCAAGTGCAATGTCAAACAGACCCTGTTTTCTTTTCAGCTCAGCTTTTGTTATGAAACAAGGGTTAGTTAGTGCAGCTTGTTCAGCTAACAAGACCTCAACTTCAAGTTTTTTAACTCTCTCAAACACATTCCCAAAAGTTTTCCTGTTCCAATATTGGAGGAATTGTTTCAGTCTAAACAATTTTTCTTTGATTTTTCTAAGGCCACTATTCCTGGCTGGCATCTTCCAATTAGAATCAACTTCTTTAAGAAAATCAGGACGCAAGGTCCACATATTTAAAAACCTGAAAGAAGTTTTGGATTTATCCATACAGGTAAAGAATTTTAGGAGTAAAGGTCTATGATCTGATTCTTTTAAAAGGCCATGAGATATGGAAGTTTGAAAAAAGGAATCAGTCCAATAGTTGTTGAAGAGCAGTCTATCTAACCTTTGTTTCATCCCATTAGCCTGTTCCCAGGTGAGAGGAACACCAGAGTATCCCAAGTCCATCAGACCATTAACACAAATAAAATCATTGAAGTCTGCCATAGCATTCAAGTTAGGCAAAGAACCACCCTCCCTCTCACTAGGTGTGGTGATGATTTTGAAATCACCTCCCACACACCAAGGGGAATGAATTGTGGCCCCCAGAGCTGAGATACCTTCCCATAAAGCATATCTCTCCCTTCTAGTGCATTTTGCATAAATGAAAGTTGCAATAAAAGAGAAGCTACCATCTGCTGCAGTAATGTTACAATGCAAAAACTGCTCTTCATCTACCAGAACTTGTATTTTAAAGGAAGTGGAGTGGCAAACCCAAATTTTATTATTTTCATTTTTAATAATAGTATCATAGCCCAATAATCTACAAAACTGAGGGTTATTCAAGTCCACAAGGGGCTCTAATAGAACTAGTTGCTGGGATTGGGGATTCCCAACTCCTCTAATGTTCCAGATTTGTAAGATCATTGAATACTAGCAAAGTCAGAGTTCACAGTACCAGCTCTAGCTGAAGTTCTAGTAGTTCTAGCAGTAGTTTGAATCTGTAAAGAAGCAGTTGCAGCTAATTTCTTTGCTAACTTTTGTTTTTTTTTTTTCCAAATTCCTTTTTGCACTAGAAGAGTAGCTTTTACTCAGAGAGGGCTCAGAGTTTTGTGAGGAGGTAGAAGATACCTGCCTTCCTGCAGTGTCACTCAGAGCCTCTATGTTGGTCTGATCAGTCTCCTCTTGCAAGTGTGTGAGATTATCCATAGAGTACCTTCTGGAATCCTGCAAAATAGATGGTTCAGGGACTGCATTCACAAAATCTGAGCAAAGAGGTATAGGTGAAAGTAAGACTTCAACTTCCCTCTCCTTTAGTGTGTTGTTTAACTCTGAAGTAGATTTATACGTTTGTTGTTCATCCCTCTCCTTTAGGGTGTTGTTTCCTTTAGTGTGTTGTTTAACTCTAAAGTAGATTTATACGTTTGTTGTTCATCCCTCTCCTTTAGTGTGTTGTTTTTATCTCTCAAGTTGAGTTGTTCATTTGTTGTCTATCCCACTCCTTTAGTGTGTTGCTTATCTCTCATGTAGAGGTCTTCGTTCTTTATTTTATTACTCGTCTTGTGTGTTGTTTTAATCTCAATCGGACTTCTCTGTTTGTAATTTTCCCATTCCATTATTGTGTTGCTTTACTTTCGAATAGAGTTTTACATTTGTTGTTTATCTCAGTCCTTATGTGTGTTGTTTAAATCTCCAGTAGGGTTCTTCGTTTTTGATACTCTTACTCCTTCCGTTTATTGTTTAAATCTCAAATAGATTTCTATGTTTGTAAGTATCCCACTCCTTTATTGTGTTGCTTAACCCTCATGTATAGTTTTACATTTGTTGTTTATCTCACTCCTTATTTGTGTTGTTTAACTCTCAAGTAGAGTTCGTCGTTTGTGATAATCTTACTCCTTTTGAGTATTGTTTAAATCTTGAATAGACTTCTTCATTCGACATTATCCCACTCCGTTAGTGTGTTGTTTAACTCTCAAGTAGAGTTATTCGTTTGTTGTTCATCCCTCACCTTTAGTGTGTTGGTTTTTATCTTTCAAGTTTAGTTGTTCATTTGTTGTCTATCCCACTCCTTTAGTGTGTTGCTTATCTCTCATGTAGAGGTCTTCGTTCTTTATTTTATTACTCGTCTTGTGTGTTGTTTTAATCTCAATCGGACTTCTCTGTTTGTAATTTTCCCATTGCATTATTGTGTTGCTTTAATTTCGAATAGAGTTTTACATTTGTAGTTTATCACGGTCCTTATGTGTGTTGTTTAAATCTCCAGTAGGGTTCTTCGTTTTTGATACTCTTACTTCTTCCGTTTATTGTTTAAATCTCAAATAGATTTCTATGTTTGTAAGTATCCCACTCCTTTATTGTGTTGCTTAACCCTCATGTATAGTTTTACATTTGTTGTTTATCTCACTCCTTGTTTGTGTTGTTTAACTCTCAAGTAGAGTTCGTCGTTTGAGATAATCTTACTCCTTTTGAGTATTGTTTAAATCTTGAATAGACTTCTTCATTCGACATTATCCCACTCCGCTAGTGTGTTGTTTAACTATCAAGTAGAGTTATTCGTTTGTTGATCATCCCTCACCTTTAGTGTGTTTGTTTTGATCTTTCAAGTTTAGTTGTTCATTTGTTGTCTATCCCGCTCCTTTAGTGTGTTGCTTAACTCCCATGTAGTGGTCTTCGTTCTTTATTTTATTACTCGTCTTGTGTGTTGTTTTAATCTCAAACGGACTTCTCTGTTTGTAATTTTCCCTTTCCATTATTGTGTTGCTTTACTCTTGAATAGCGTTTTACATTTGTTGTTTATCTCAGTCCTTATGTGTGTTGTTTAAATCTCCAGTAGGGTTCTTCGTTTTTGGTACTCTTACTCCTTCCGTTTATTGTTTAAATCTCAAATAGATTTCTATGTTTGTAAGTATCCCACTCCTTTATTGTGTTGCTTAACCCTCATGTATAGTTTTACATTTGTTGTTTATCTCACTCCTTATTTGTGTTGTTTAACTCTCAAGTAGAGTTCGTCGTTTGTGATAATCTTACTCCTTTTGAGTATTGTTTAAATCTTGAATAGACTTCTTCATTCGACATTATCCCACTCCATTAGTGTGTTGTTTAACTTTCAAGTAGAGTTATTAGTTTGTTGTTGATCCCTCACCTTTAGTGTGTTGTTTTTTATCTCTCAAGTACAGTTGTTCTTTTGTTGTCTATCCCACTCCTTCCGTGTGTTGTTTAACTCTCAAGTAGATTTATACGTTTGTTGTTCATCCCTCTCCTTTAGTGTATTGTTTTTATCTCTCAAGTAGTGTTGTTCGATTTTTGTCTATCCCACTCCTTTAGTGTGTAGCTTAACTCTCAAGTAGATTCATACGTTTGTTGTTCATCTCTCTCCTTCAATGTGTTGTTTTTATCTCTCAAGTAGAGTTGTTCGTTTGTTGTCAATCCCACTACTTTTGTGTGTTGTTTCACTCTCAAGTAGATTTATACGTTTGTTGTTCATCCCTCTTCTTTAGTGTGTTGTTTTTATCTCAAGTAGTGTTGTTCATTTGTTGTCTATACCACTCATTTTGTGTGATGTTTAACTCTGAAGTAGATTTATACATTTGTTGTTCATCCCTCTCCTTTAGGGTGTTGTTTTTATCTCTCAAGTAGTGTTGTTCGATTGTTGTCTAACCCACTCCTTTAGTGTCTTGCTTAACACTCAAGTAGATTTATACGTTTGTTGTTCATCCCTCTCCTTTAGTGTGTTGTTTTTATCTCACAAGTAGAGTTGTTCATTTGTTGTCTATCCCACTCCTTTAGTGTGTTGTTTAACTCTGAAGTAGATTTATACGTTTGTTGTTCATCCCTCTCCTTTAGGGTGTTGTTTTTATCTCTCAAGTAGAGTTGTTCTTTTGTTGTCTATCCCACTCCTTTAGTGTGTTGCATAACTCTCAAGTCGATTTATATGTTTGTTGTTCATCCCTCTCCTTTAGGGTGTTGTTTTTATTTCTCAAGTAGAGTTGTTCTTTTGTTGTCTATCCCACTCCTTTAGTGTGTTGCATAACTCTCAAGTCGATTTATATGTTTGTTGTTCATCCCTCACCTTTAGTGCGTTGTTTTTTATCTCTCAAGTAGAGTTGTTCTTTTGTTGTCTATCCCACTCCTTTCGTGTGTTGTTTGACTCTCAAGTAGATTTATACGGTTGTTGTTCATCCCTCTCCTTTAGTGTATTGTTTTTATCTCTCAAGTAGTGTTGTTCGATTGATGTCTATCCCACTCATTTTGTGAGTTGTTTAACTCTGAAGTAGATTTATACATTTGTTGTTCATCCCTCTCCTTTAGGGTGTTGTTTTTATCTCTCAAGAAGTGTTTTTCGATTGTTGTCTAACCCACTCCTTTAGTGTCTTGCTTAACACTCAAGTAGATTTATACGTTTGTTGTTCATCCCTCTCCTTTAGTGTGTTGTTTTTATCTCACAAGTAGAGTTGTTCATTTGTTGTCTATCCCACTCCTTTAGTGTGTTGTTTAACTCTGAAGTAGATTTATATGTTTGTTGTTCATCCCTCTCCTTTAGGGTGTTGTTTTTATCTCTCAAGTAGAGTTTTTCTTTTGTTGTCTATCCCACTCCTTTAGTGTGTTGCATAATTCTCAAGTCGATTTATATGTTTGTTGTTCATCCCTCTCCTTTAGGGTGTTGTTTTTATCTCTCAAGTAGAGTTGTTCTTTTGTTGTCTATCCCACTCCTTTAGTGTGTTGCATAACTCTCAAGTCGATTTATACTTTTGTTGTTCATCCCTCTCCTTTAGTGTGTTGTTTTTATCTCACAAGTAGTGTTGTTGGATTTTTGTCTATCCCACTCATTTTAGTGTGTAGCTTAACTCTCAAGTAGATTCATACGTTTGTTGTTCATCTCTCTCCTTCAATGTGTTGTTTTTATCTCTCAAGTAGAGTTCAAGCCCTAAATATTAGCCGGTTTTCTTCCGGCCACCAGTCTCTGGTGGTTGTACCACGTTAGGCACGCGCCTACTTCTTCTCTTCCTTAATTCTTGATCTTTTCAGGCGTACCAAGATCGATTATTTTGGAGCACGGACGCGCCCTACACATCCTTTCCGAGCTTGCGCCGTTTTTTTTGTCCGAATTTTTAGCCGGTTTTCCTCCGGCCACCAGTCTCTGGTGGTTGTACTACTGTAGGCACGCACCTACTAAGTCTCTTCCTTGTTTTCTGATCTTTCCAGGCGTACCAAGATCGATTATTTTGGACTACGGACGCGATCTACACAACCTTTCCAAGCTTGCGCCGTTTTTCGTTCCGAATTTTAGGGTTTCTGATGGATGCTGAAATTCTTTTTCCCGAACTTTCTGCATTCAACTTAGCTCCGGCTGCCGCTGCTCATGTTGCAGCATCTTCGGTCTTGGTGGTGTCTCCTCCATGGAACCATACCGCGCCAAGGCGTGAAGCTATCATGCGCTCTTCATTCTCTTCCGAACCGGCCATTGTGGGCACTTCGGGCCGACTCTTGAGCCGTTCAGAAGGTACGTTCTGTCCGTTAAACTTAATGATGATTTGTATTCGAGCGATTGCTAATTGCTCATCTTCTTCTTTATCGGACGATTGATTACGCCCAAGGTTCCTCACCATGGAAATTTCATGACCTACGTGAGACGTTGAAAAGATTTGGCATACGGAGGCTTGGTCCATGCTTTGATTGATGCAGGATACTTTGTCTTTCGGTTCTATTCCAAGCAAGCGAGATTCGATTTTTCGTTCGAGCTTATGGAAGCTATCAACAGGTAATCTCTACCTACAGCCTTGGGTTCCTAATTTCGTTCCAGGCAAAACAGCATCCACACGGGTGCGTGTTTGGGTTCGTTTATATGGTTTGCTTTATGAGCACCATCATCGATCAGTGATTATGGCACTTGCTGCTCTTGGAACACCGATTAGGATTGATACGCCTTCTTTAGATCGCTGTTTTGGTAACTACGTTAAGGTCCTGGTGGAAGTTGATCTTTCTCAAGCTTTAGAATCAAAGATTCAACTAGAAACTCCTGTCAGTGATATTTGGATTGAAGCTTATTATGAGGATTTACCTGTTTTTTGCCATTCTTGCCTTGTTGTTGGTCATAAAATGGAGAATTGCAGCAGGAACAAAGATAAGGAGATGTCTAGGCCCAGCTCACTGCCTCCTAGGGCAAACTCTAATGCTAACTTAGCACAATCAACTTTGGTTGCTATTCCGCCGGTGGTTATAAACGCACAATCTGAACGTTTACCACTGCCGTCCATTGGCGACTTCTACTGTTGTTGTTTCAAATCCACCTGATGCTACGGGATTCAGGAAGTTTCTCCCGCGACGTAATGTTAATTTGCCTAAACGGCCTGCTACGCCGGCTGTATCTCCGTTGTTGGAGTCGAACCGGTTTGCCTTGTTGGATTCGAACTTGGTGGACGATGAGAACTTGGGTGGTGAGTCTGAGATTTCGCTTTTGCAAGATTCGATTACGCATCAGCAGCCTACCCAACCTTCAACTCCTATTGCGCACAGCCCTAACACATCTTCATTGGACGATTCTATGGAGGCTAATATGCGAATAAAAGATTCAGTTGAGATTATGCGTGAACGCATTAACAACCCATCTAATGCCACTAAGGCTGCCTCTTCATCCCTAATTCTCCCTACTTTGCTATTAATGCCATGGGGATTGCGGCAGGTGCAAGATGGGCAGACTTAGTAGACGGTGATATAAATGATGATAATTCTTTGCTGGATATTACAACTCTTACATCTGCTACTTGCCATGCTCCTCTCACGTTGTTTCCCAATGAATGTTCTGTTTTGGAACATTCGGTATGGAATGCTCCCTCACAAGATATGCTCAAGCATCATGTAGTTTCTACTCGTCCTCGTTGGTTTGCTATTGCGGAACCAAAGGTTCCTTCCTCCTCCATACCAGATTCTTATTGGAATGCGATGGGAATGCGCTTTCTTGGTGAAAATACGCGCCCTAACAATCTTCCTAACTTATGGGTTTTGGAAGATCTCTCTTCTTCTGGTTCTTCTATAATTTTCTCTTCTTCTCAAGTTCTTGTTATTAAAGTTTCTTGGCTTCAACGGGACTTCCTATTAGCGTTTATCCATGCCCATGCTGATTATATCTGCGTCGAGACTTATGGCGTGATTTATCGCTTTTGCCAAACACACCTTGCTTTTGGTGGGAGATTTCAATCTTTGTGATTGTGCAGGAACGATCGAATGGTACTCCTCCGGTTAAATGCGAAACCATGGATTTCGTTCTTTTATCAATGATGGGGAGTTCTTATCGATTCCTAGTTCTGGCTGCTTTTTTACTTGGTCGAATCGTCATTTCTCTAGTGGTTATCTAGAGACACGTATTGATAGGGCTCTTTCTTCACAATCCTTTTTGGATTTATGGGACTCAGTGATGGTTCGTGTGGGCTTGCGTACTTGCTCGGATCACAGCCCCCTCTTTGTTTCCTATGCGCATGAACAAGCGCTATCTCGTCCTCGACCATTCAGATTCCAAGCAATGTGGCTTAGTCACAGTTCGTTTGAGGAGTTAATTAAGCTTTCCTGGAAAACTCCTATTACGGCCATGGGCTCTTTTTCTTTGGTTATCCGGAAATTAAAGAGGATGAAATCCTATCATAGATTGGAATATTAATGTCTTTGGTGAGCTTAATTCTCGTCTTCTTCTTTTCGTAATAAGTCGAGTTGGTTCAGACAATTATCCCTCCATGGTCCGATAAATGATATTCCTCGCAAGGAACTTGAGGCGATCGCGACTACAATGCTATTCTCAATCAAGAGGCAACTTTTTGCGTCAAAAGAACCGGCTTGGTTAAAAGACGGTGATAGAAATTCTGGTTTTTTCCATCGTTCTCTAAAGATTCGCAAAGGTATTCTCGGTATTTCCTCTTTGATAATTGATGGCTCTATCAATCATGATGCAATTCGGATCCGGAATCATATGATTTCTTATTATGAGAATCTGTTCTCACAAACTCAGCCCACAGTTGTCTCGTTCGATGAACTAGATGAGCTTATCCATTGTTCGATTACGGATGAACAAAATCAATTGCTAATCGATATTCCTTCCGAGGATGACATCCGTCATGTTGTTTTCAGTATGTCACCTGATAGTGCTCCTGGACCGGATGGTTTCGGGGCGCTTTCTATCAATCTATGGCACATTATTGGTGCGGAGGTGTCTTTGGCGATTCGGGCGTTCTTCCTTCATGGTCATTTCCCGGCAGGTATGAACTCTAGTTTTGTCACTCTTATTCCGAAAATCAGAGATGCGTTGCGTATTGAAGATTTCCGCCCTATTGTTCTTGGTAATTTTCTTTATAAGATTATTGCTAAGATTTTAGCTGATCGTTTGGGTCCGATTTTATCGGGGTTGCTCTCCTTTCATCAATTTGGTTTTATTCCGGGGAGACGCATACATGATTGTATTGCCTTAGCCTCTGAAGGAGTTAATAGTCTTGGTCTTCACTGTAGTAAGGGTAATCTGGTGTTGAAGGTTGACATCCGGAAAGCCTTTGATACTCTAAATTGGGACTTTCTTTTGGCGGTTCTCACAAAATATGGTTTCTCTTCTACCTTTGTTGGTTGTTTTAATCATATTCTTCATTCGGCAAAGCTCTCGGTTCTGATTAATGGGGCTCCGGAAGGGTACTTTGGCTGTTCTCAGGGAGTTCGTCAAGGGGATCCTCTTTCCCCTCTTCTCTTTTGCATCGCGGAGGAAGTTCTTAGCAAGCTTCTCTCGAAGGCTGCCAATTCAGGGGAGCTCACTCCTTTATTCATTGGACAATCTCTTACTTTTCCTTCTCACCTTCTTTATGCGGATGATGTGATTATTTTTTGCGGAGACTCTTTGCGAATTGTCGGACTATTCTTAGGATCCCGGAAAAATATGCTTTGCTTGGACAACACTTCAATCCTCGAAGTCCGTGGCTTATCTTAGTACTTTTCTCACCCAGTCGAAGAACCACTTGTGCAGAATCATGGATATTATCGAGGGTCACCTTCCTTTCACGTATTTGGGAGTTCCACTTTTCCGTGGGGCACCTCGGACTTGTCATTTACAATTCCTTGCGGACTCGATTATAGAAAAGTTTAGTAAATGGAAGGGCACTTCTCTCTCTATGGTCGGTCGTTTATGTCTTGTTCAATCAGTGATCCAGGGATCTTTTGTACACTCTATGATGGTTTATCATTGGCCTTTGACTCTTCTTAAGCGTATGGATGCTCGCATTCGTAATTTCGTCCAAACTGGGGATACTCTGAAGAGAGCATCGACTTCTATCTCTTGGAAGCATTGTTGTGCTCCAAAGTCTGAGGGTGGTCTTGGTATTCGTTCTCTGGTTGCTGCTAATAAGGCGTATCTTTGTCGTCTTGCTTGGGATATTTGGGCTGTGAAGGCTCCATATCTAGATATCTTTCGCCAGCGTTTCTTTCGGCATGCTTCCTTGCGCTCTTATGTTGCTTCCTCGATTTAGTTTGGATTTAAGGATTGTTTCCCCACACTTCAATCCAAGTCTAGATGGTTAGCGTGTCAAGGCTCTCAGCTTTCGCTTGATGATTGGCTTGGCTCTGATATTGCAGATGTAATTGGTATTCCTATTCATCTTCGACATCACTTCGAGTTCCCTATCTCTGAGTATTGGACTCCGGCTGGTTGGTTTCTTTTGGATGGGTTCCGTATGGCTTTTCCAGATGTTACTCGCGACATTCTCTCCTATCAACTGGCTCCATCTGGTTCTGATACTCGTATATCTAGATATCTGGACTGAATCTCTAGACGGTTCGATTTCTACCAAGCAAGCCTATCACTCTTTGCGGCCGTGTTTCCTTAAGATTGACTGGGGATCTTGGATATGGGCTCCTTTTATCCCACCCCGTCGTTCTATCACAGTTTGGAAGGCTATTCATGGTGTTCTTCCAACTATTTGAAAGCTCAGGCTCTGGTTTTGTTGGTCCTTCGGTGTGTGTGTTTTGCTATGCTGCTATGGATTGCCAAGACCATTTACTGGTCTCTTGTCCGTTCACTCGGACTAACTGGCATACTCTATTTGATCTTTTCCAGGTTCCTTTTCGAGATTGCTTTAGTTTTGGAGAGCTTCTGTTATATGCCATGGGTCAACATTTTAGCTCTCAGATTCTCTCTTTGTGGCGTCTTGCCTTTGTGACGGGCATTTGGGTGCTTTGAATTGCCTTGAATCGTTGCTTATTTGATGGTGTTCCTGTTTCCAGGCATTCTATTTTGCTTCTGATTTGGAGTCTTGTAGGTGAGGCTAATTCCCACCCTCTTGGTTCTATGGCTAATAATCAAGTTGATTTACAAGTCCTTCATTCTTTTCGTATTCAAGGGTGCCCGCCTAAGTCACGAGATATCATTGAGGTCCGATGGTATCCCCCTCTCCCGGGATGGATTAAATGCAACACGGATGGAAGTTCTCTTGCCGCTCCTGGCTCCTCTACTGCGGCTGGGGTTTTTAGAGATTCAAATGGTACCGTGATGGGTTGCTTTGTAAATCAGTGGTACGCTTTATGCTTTTGAAGCCAATTACTTGCGGTTATGATTGGCATTGAATTGGCTCACACCCAGGGCTGGAATAAGATTTGGTTGGAGACAGATTCTACTTATGTAGCGAATTTGCTCTCCGCGGGTACTAACTCGGTCCCATGGAAATTCCGGAACCGTTGGCTATTGACTCTCTCTCATATGCGTGACATGGATTTTCGGGTGTCTCATATTTTTCGTGAAGGCAACACGGTCGCTGATGCTCTCTCAAAGTTGGATCTGGAGGGTTTCTGGACTTCTCCTTTGGATGTCATTCGACCTCACATACACAGGGACATGTACGGTTTACCTTATTATAGGTTTCCGCAACGCTAACGCTCAGGCACTCTTTTTCCCAGCCATGGGTTTTTCCCACTGGGTTTTTCCATGACTGGGTTTTAACGAGGCCCGCGGTTGCAACCATGGATCACCTTGATTCCGGGTTATGTTATTTTTGTTTCTTTGTTTGTTTCACTTGTTTCGCGTTGTAACCCGCCTGTGGGTTCCTTTGTAATCTCTACTTTTTCGCTTTGTACTCTTTTACTTTTATTAATATATGCTCTATTTATGAAAAAAAAAATCTCTCAAGTAGAGTTGTATGTTTGTTGTCAATCCCACTTCTTTTATGTGTTGTTTCACTCTCAAGTAGATTTATATGTTTGTTGTTCATCCCTCTTCTTTAGTGTGTTATTTTTATCTCAGGTAGTGTTCTTCGTTTGTTGTCTATCCCACTCATTTTGTGTGTTGTTTAACTCTGAAGTAGATTTATACGTTTGTTGTTCATCCCTCTCCTTTAGTGTGTTGTTTTTATCTCTCAAGTAGTGTTGTTCGATTGTTGTCTAACCCACTCCTTTAGTGTCTTGCTTAACACTCAAGTAGATTTATATGTTTGTTGTTCATCCCTCTTCTGTGTGTTGTTTTTATCTCACTAGTAGAGTTGTTCATTTTGTCTATAACATTCCTTTAGTGTGTGGTTTAACTCTGAAGTAGATTTATACGTTTGTTGTTCATCCCTCTCCTTTAGGGTGTTGTTTTTATCTGTCAAGTAGTGCTGTTCGATTGTTGTCTAACCCACTCCTTTAGTGTCTTGCTTAACACTCAAGCAGATTTATACGTTTGTTGTTCATCCCTCTCCTTTAGTGTGCTGTTTTTATCTCACAAGTAGAGTTGTTCATTTGATGTCTATCCCACTCCTTTAGTGTGTTGTTTAACTCTGAAGTAGATTTATACGTTTGTTGTTCATCCCTCTCCTTTAGGGTGTTGTTTTTATCTCTCAAGTAGAATTGTTCTTTTGTTGTCTATCCCACTCCTTTAGTGTGTTGCATGACTCTCAAGTCGATTTATACGTTTGTTGTTCATCCCTCTCCTTTAGTGTGTTGTATTTATCTCTCAAGTTGAGTTGTTCATTTGTTGTCTATCCCACTTCTTTAGTGTGTTGCTTAACACTCATGTAGAGGTCTTCGTTCTTTATTTTATTACTCGTCTTGTGTGTTGTTTTAATCTCAAACGGATTTCTCTGTTCGTAATTTTTCCATTCCATTATTGTGTTGCTTTACTCTCGAATAGTGTTTTATATTAGTTGTTTATCTCAGTCCTTATGTGTGTTGTTTAAATCTCCAGTAGCGTTCTTCGTTTTTGATACTCTTACTCCTTCCGTTTATTGTTTAAATCTCAAATAGATTTCTATGTTTGTAAGTATCCCACTCCTTAATTGTGTTGCTTAACCCTCATGTATAGTTTTACATTTGTTGTTTATCTCACTCCATATTTGTGTTGTTCAACTCTTAAGTAGAGTGGGTCGTTTGTGATAATCTTACTCCTTTTGAGTATTGTTTAAATCTTGAATAGACTTCTTCATTCGACATTATCCCACTCCGTTAGTGTGTTGTTTAACTCTCAAGTAGAGTTATTAGTTTGTTGTTCATCCCTCACCTTTAGTGTGTTGTTTTTTATCTCTCAAGTAGAGTTGTTCTTTTGTTGTCTATCCCACTCCTTCCGTGTGTTGTTTAACTCTCAAGTAGATTTATACGGTTGTTGTTCATCCCTCTCCTTTAGTGTATTGTTCTTATCTCTCAAGTAGTGTTGTTCGATTTTTGTCTATCCCACTCGTTTAGTGTGTAGCTTAACTCTCAAGTAGATTCATACATTTGTTGTACATCTCTCTCCTTCAATGTGTTGTTTATATCTCTCAAGGAGTGTTGTTCGATTGTTGTCTAACCCACTCCTTTAGTGTCTTGCTTAACACTCAATTAGATTTATACATTTGTTGTTCATCCCTCTCCTTTAGTGTGTTGTTTTTATCTCTCAAGTAGAGTTGTTCTTTTGTTGTCTATCCCACTCCTTTAGTGTGTTGCATAACTCTCAAGTCGATTTATACTTTTGTTGTTCATCCCTCTCCTTTAGTGTGTTGTTTTTATCTCTCAAGTTGAGTTGTTCATTTGTTGTCTATCCCACTCGTTTAGTCTGTAGCTTAACTCTCAAGTAGATTCATACATTTGTTGGTCATCTCTCTCCTTCAATGTGTTGTTTTTATCTCGCAAGTAGTGTTGTTCGATTGTTGTCTAACCCACTCCTTTAGTGTCTTGCTTAACACTCAAGTAGATTTATACGTTTGTTGTTCATCCCTCTTCTGTGTGTTGTTTTTATCTCACTAGTAGAGTTGTTCGTTTTTGTCTATAACATTCCTTTAGTGTGTTGTTTAACTCTGAAGTAGATTTATACGTTTGTTGTTCATCCCTCTCCTTTAGGGTGTTGTTTTTATCTGTCAAGTAGTGTTGTTCGATTGTTGTCTAACCCACTCCTTTAGTGTCTTGCTTAACACTCAAGTAGATTTATACGTTTGTTGTTCATCCCTCTCCTTTAGTGTGTTGTTTTTATCTCACAAGTAGAGTTGTTCATTTGTTGTCTATCCCACTCCTTTAGTGTGTTGTTTAACTCTGAAGTAGATTTATACGTTTGTTGTTCATCCCTCTCCTTTAGGGTGTTGTTTTTATCTCTCAAGTAGAGTTAATCGTTTGTTGTTCATCCCTCACCTTTAGTGTGTTGTTTTTTATCTCTCAAGTTGAGTTGTTCATTTGTTGTCTATCCCACTCCTTTAGTGTGTTGCTTAACTCTCATGTAGTGGTTTTCGTTCTTTATTTTATTACTCGTCTTGTGTGTTGTTTTAATCTCAAACGGACTTCTCTGTTTGTAATTTTCCCATTCCATTGTTGTGTTGCTTTACTGTCGAATAGAGTTTTACATTTGTTGTTTGTCTCAGTCCTTATGTGTGTTCTTCAAATCTCCAGTAGGGTTCTTCATTTTTCATACTCATACTCCTTCCGTTTGTTGTTTAAATCTCAAATAGATTTCTATGTTTGTAAGTATCCCACTCCTTTATTGTGTTGCTTAACCCTGATGTATAGTTTTACATTTGTTGTTTATCTCACTCCTTATTTGTGTTGTTTAACTCTCAAGTAGAGTTCATCGTTTGTGATAATCTTACTCCTTTTGAGTATTGTTTAAATCTTGAATAGACTTCTTCATTCGACATTATTCCACTCCGTTAGTGTGTTGTTTAACTCTCAAGTAGAGTTATTAGTTTCTTGTTCATCCCTCACCTTTAGTGCGTTGTTTTTTATCTCTCAAGTAGAGTTGTTCTTTTGTTGTCTATCCCACTCCTTTCGTGTGTTGTTTGACTCTCAAGTAGATTTATACGGTTGTTGTTCATCCCTCTCCTTTAGTGTATTGTTTTTATCTCTCAAGTAGTGTTGTTCGATTTTTGTCTATCCCACTCGTTTAGTGAGTAGCTTAACTCTCAAGTAGATTCATACGTTTGTTGTTCATCTCTCTCCTTCAATGTGTTGTTTTTATCTCTCAAGTAGTGTTGTTCGATTGTTGTCTAACCCACTCCTTTAGTGTCTTGCTTAACACTCAAGTAGATTTATACGTTTGTTGTTCATCCCTCTTCTTTAGTGTGTTGTTTTTATCTCACAAGTAGAGTTGTTCATTTGTTGTCTATCCCACTCCTTTAGTGTGTTGTTTAACTCTGAATTAGATTTATACGTTTGTTGTTCATCCCTCTCCTTTAGGGTGTTGTTTTTATCTCTCAAGTAGAGTTAATCGTTTGTTGTTCATCCCTCACCTTTAGTGTGTTGTTTTTTATCTCTCAAGTTGAGTTGTTCATTTGTTGTCTATCCCACTCCTTTAGTGTGTTGCTTAACTCTCATGTAGAGGTCTTCGTTCTTTATTTTATTACTCGTCTTGTGTGTTGTTTTAATCTCAAACGGACTTCTCTGTTTGTAATTTTCCCATTCCATTGTTGTGTTGCTTTACTGTCGAATAGAGTTTTACATTTGTTGTTTGTCTCAGTCCTTATGTGTGTTCTTCAAATCTCCAGTAGGGTTCTTCATTTTTCATACTCTTACTCCTTCCGTTTGTTGTTTAAATCTCAAATAGATTTCTATGTTTGTAAGTATCCCACTCCTTTATTGTGTTGCTTAACCTCATGTATAGTTTTACATTTGTTGTTTATCTCACTCCTTATTTGTGTTGTTTAACTCTCAAGTTAAGTTCGTCGTTTGTGATAATCTTACTCCTTTTGAGTATTGTTTAAATCTTGAATAGACTTCTTCATTCGACATTATCCCACTCCGCTAGTGTGTTGTTTAACTCTCAAGTAGAGTTATTCGTTTGTTGATCATCCCTCACCTTTAGTGTGTTGTTTTTTATCTCTAAAGTAGAGCTTTTCTTTTGTTGTCTATCCCACTCCTTCCGTGTGTTGTTTAACTCTCAAGTAGAGTTATTCGTTTGTTGTTCATCCCTCACCTTTAGTGTGTTGTTTTATATCTCTCAAGTAGAGTTGTTCTTTTGCTGTCTATCCCACTCCTTCCGTGTGTTGTTTAACTCTCAAGTAGATTTATACGTTTGTTGTTCATCCCTCTCCTTTAGTGTATTGTTTTTATCTCTCAAGTAGTGTTGTTCGATTTTTGTCTATCCCACTCCTTTAGTGTGTAGCTTAACTCTCAAGTAGATTCATACGTTTGTTGTTCATCTCTCTCCTTCAATGTGTTGTTTTTATCTCTCAAGTAGAGTTGTTCGTTTGTTGTCAATCCCACTACTTTTGTGTGTTGTTTCACTCTCAAGTAGATTTATACGTTTGTTGTTCATCCCTCTCCTTTAGGGTGTTGTTTTTATCTCTCAAGTAGTGTTGTTCGATTGTTGTCTAACCCACTCCTTTAGTGTCTTGCTTAACACTCAAGTAGATTTATACGTTTGTTGTTCATCCCTCTTCTTTAGTGTGTTGTTTTTATCTCACAAGTAGAGTTGTTCGTTTGTTGTCTATAACACTCCTTTAGTGTGTTGTTTAACTCTGAAGTAGATTTATACGTTTGTTGTTCATCCCTCTCCTTTAGGGTGTTGTTTTTCTCCGTCAAATAGTGTTGTTCATTTGTTGTCTATACCACTCATTTTGTGTGATGTTTAACTCTGAAGTAGATTTATACATTTGTTGTTCATCCCTCTCCTTTAGGTTGTTGTTTTTATCTCAAGTAGTGTTGTTCATTTGTTGTCTATCCTACTCATTTTGTGTGATGTTTAACTCTGAAGTAGATTTATACATTTGTTGTTCTTCCCTCTCCTTTAGGGTGTTGTTTTTATCTGTCAAGTAGTGTTGTTCGTTTGTTGACAATCCCACTCATTTTGTGTGTTGTTTAAGTCTCAAGTAGATTTATACGTTTGTTGTTCATCCCACTCCTTTAGTGTGTTGTTTTTATCTCTCAAGTAGAGTGGAATCTTCTCTCTACTTTGGTTTTGTCTCTACTGTTGTAATCCTAATCCCTTTTTTCTTTGCCTCTTCTGTCAGCCTCTTGCTGCCTTAGTTTCTTCCTTTTCCTCCCGTTTTGGTTTTCGTCAGATCTCATGATGGATCATTCTAGCGAGGAGGAGTGCCTTCCTCCTCCCTTGCCTAACCCGGTTGTTCCTTCTTTAACCTTTCCTATTCCTACTTCTAACCTTGGCTCTGCTCTTGCTCCTCCCGTCTCTTCTTCTTCCGACCCTAGCCGCTCGGCCGTTGTGGTCGATAAACCCTCTTTTGCCTCTATGGATGCTGCTCCGTCCTTGAACCTCCGTCAGACAGCCCCGGCGTCGAAGATGCGCCGTCCTCTTTCGGCTCAGCATGTGTACCCCTTTACTGACATGGATGCTTCTCGCAATGTGGTCTCTCCTAAAGCCCAATCTTCCTTCAATGGTATGCCCTCTCTTACCTTCTCTGATTTAGAAGTTGAATTGCTTTCAAAACCTTTGGATCTGGCTCTGGTAGGTAAATTCTCTTTTGGTATCCCAAATTTTTTTGATGTTACGGAAATGCTTAGAGATCAAAAACTCAAAACTGGCTTCACAGTTAGCTTTCTGGATACAAGGAATGTTTTAATTAAACTTTTTTGTGAGAAAGATTTTAACCAACTATGGTTGCTTGATTCCCCTAATGTACAAGGATTTGCTCTTCGAATTTTCAAATGGTCACCTCTTTTCTCTATAGAGGACGAATCTCCGATTGTTCCTGTTTGGGTCTCTTTTGAAAAACTTCCTATGTTTCTATTTGACAAAGAAGCTCTTTATGAGATAGGCATATTAATTGGTAAACCGGTAAAACTGAATGGTTATACTGCTAACAGAAGTAAGTTAAACCAGGCCACAATTTGCATTGAAGTGGACGTTTCTATGCCTTTGGTTAGACATGCTTGGTTGCAGGTTCTACGCAAAGGTGTGGCCATTAAGGTTAGCTATTCTAAGATCCCTCACTTTTGCAGCTCTTGCAAGAAGCTAGGCCATCTGGATACCAACTGCCTTGGCCTTGTTAATCGAGTGGAAGATGTTGACTTGGCTAAAGGTTTGGGGGAGGAGCCTTCTCGGCCAGTGGCTCCTTCTTTGGGGGAGGTTTCAACTGATTCCATCCTAGGAAGAGGTCCTACCTCCTTCGTTCCTAGAAGGGGGAGATGGACTGGTGGAAGAGGGGCTGGTGGGAGAGGAGGCCGAGGTGGTAGAGGTGACTTTAGTGTGAATTTTTCCACTAACCCCCCTACTGCTCCTGTTTCCTCTGCTGTGATGCAACCACTGCCTCCCACTGGTAACTCTTTTTCTATCTTAGGTGATCAAGGTACTGAAGAGGTGAATCCTGTTCTTTCGGATGCTTTTTGAATGAATCGAACTTGTATTAAAAAAAAAAGAAAAGAAAAGAAGAAAAGAAAAGAAAAAAGTCAGGTAGACTCTCAAGCTGATCCCACATGCGGGCAGTCAAGAGAGAAACCAAAGTGAAAGCACAGTAAACAAAACTTCACAATGACCCGTTGGCGAGAAATGCCCACGGTTGCAACCGCAGGCCTCGTTAAAACCCTACCATAGAAAAACCCAGTGGGAAAAAACCTATGGCAGGGAATAAGAGTGCCCAAGCATTAATGTTGCGTAAACCTGTAAAAAGGCCGACAAGACATATCTCTACAAATATGAGAAGGAATGCAATCCGGTGATGAGGACCAAAACCCGTCGATATTTTGATTAGTAGAGCATCTGCAACAGCATTCCCCTCACGAAAAATATGCGAGACCCGAAAATCCATGTCCTCCAAGAGAGAAAGAACCAACAACCAGCGATTCCGATATCTCCAAGGGACAGTTCTCGCTCTGAATTGGAGAAGTTCTACCACGTAGGTTGAATCCGTTTCCAACCAAAGAATCCTCCAGCCTTCAGCATGAGCAATTTCGATACCAGTCATAGCTGCAATCAATTCTGCTTCAAAGGCATACAAGCAACCTAGCTGAGAGACAAAGCATCCTTGAACAAAGCCCCTGCAATTGCGAAAAATGCCGGCTGCCGTAGAATCACCTGGAGCTCCTTTTGAACTGCCATCCGTGTTGCATTTCGTCCAACCTGGTAGGGGAGGTTGCCAATGAACCTCTATAATCTGCGGAGACTTTCGAGGACAACCACGGATTCAAAAAGAGTGCAAAATCTGCAAATCTATCTGAGAATTAAACATAGTGCCTAGAGGAAGTGAATTGGCCTCCCCAACAAGACCCCAAATAGTAGTCAAGATCGAACGGCGGGAGAAATAAACACCATCAAAAATCCACTTGTTCCTGGTTTGCCAGAGCACCCAAATAACAGTAATAATAGTAAGTCGCCAAAGGGAAAGGATCTGGGGACTAAAAACTCTGTCTATCGCAAACAAAAGGAGCTCGTTTATACTCGCAAAATCCCGATAGGACTCACAGAAAGTGCCAAAAAGGCGGGCCCATATAGTCTGAATAAAGGGGCAAGAAACCAAGAGGTGATCCATGCATTCATCTGCAGCTCTGCAATAAACACAAAAGGATGGACCCACAAAACCAATAAGACGAAGTCTATCCATGGATGGGAGCTTACCGTGGATGGCCCTCCAAGTCGTTATAGACCGACGGGGTGGAATGAAATGTGCCCAAATCCAATCACCGCATTTCACCTGTAGATAAGAAATACGAACCTTATGATACATTTGTTTGGAGGAGACTGAACCATCAATGGAATTTTTCCAAACCCTGACATCAGAATTTGCAGGACCCAAATGATAAGAAATGATGTCCCTAGAAACCTCTGGAAAAGCTAAATGAAATTCATCCAGAAGCACCCATTTTCCTTGAATCCAATATAGTCTGATATCGGATGTTCAAACTGATGCCGAAGATGCGATGGAATCTGAACTCTATCGGCAATACAATAACCAAGCCAATTATCCAACCAAAAACGAATACCTGAGCCTTGACTTGCCAGCCACCAGGAGTTGAGTTCCAGGGTGGGATAACAGAATTTAAACCCAAACCAGATCGAAGAGGCTACCCGAGATCGCAAATTCTGATGAAGAAAAAACCGACGACGAAAGATGTCCAAATAATGTTCCTTTGCAGTCCAAATGTCCCAGCTTAGTCGAGAGAGATAAGCCTCATTAGATGCCACAAGAGATCGAATGCCAAGGCCACCCTCAGATTTTGGAACACAACACCTCTTCCAGGATACAGAAATAGCCCCTTTCTTATGAATATCACCAGTCCACACAAAATTCCGTATATGAAAATCCAAACGTTTAAGAAGGGTGGTCGGCCATCGGTAAAGCATCATTGAATGAACAAAGGACCCCTGTATAACTGATTGAACTAGAAAAATGCGTCCAGCCATAGATAAAGAAGTACCTTTCCATTTTGTAAATTTGTCCATAATGGAGTCGGCAATGGATTGCAAATGAATTGCCCGTGGTGCACCACGAAATAACGGCACTCTAAGATAATTAAACGGAAGAGTACCTTCAGTAATTCCCAGCGTTCGCCGCATCCTGTATTTCCTGGCATTCGAGACGAAGGAGCCAAAATAGACCCGCGACTTCTGTGGATTAAAGTGCTGGCCAGACCAAGAAGCATAATGCTCTAGAATCTTAAGGATCGCCCTGCAATTATTATTGGAGGCCCTGCAAAAAATGATAACGTCATCTGCATAAAGAAGATGAGAAGGAAAATCAATATTGCGGCCAATGAACAAAGACGAGATCTCCCCTGTTTCAAATTTGCGAGATAACGCTACTAAGAACTTCTTCGCCATACGAATAGAAGAGGAGAAAGTGGATCCCTTGTCGACTCCTTGAGAGCAACCAAAATAGCCCGAGCACCATTACTCGTAATAGAGAGCACGGCAGTGCAAAATATGATGGATCCAACCCACAAAAGTGTGCGAAAAACCCCATTGTGATAAGACAGCCAGCAAAAAATTCCAGTTTAGTGTGTCAAAGGCTTTCCGAATATCCACTTTAAGCACCAGATTACTTTCTTGGGAACGAATCCCTAAGCTATTAACACCCTCAGAGGCTAAAGCGATGCAATCATGTATACGACGACCCGGAATGAAACCGAACTGGTGAAAGGAGATTATCCCAGAAAGGATGTGCCCTAAACGATCAGCCAGAACTTTGGCAATAATCTTATACAAAAAGTTACCTAGAACAATGGGACGAAAGTCCTCAATACGCAAGGCTTCCCTAATCTTCGGAATTAGAGTGACAAAACTGGCATTCATATCTGAAGGAAACTGGCCATGAATGAAAAAGGTGCGTACTGCACTTATCACATCAGCCGCAATAACATGCCACATAGACTGATAGAAACGACCTCCAAACCCATCTGGACCTGGAGCACTATCCGGGCACATTCCAAACACCACAAGACGAATCTCATCGCCTGTAGGGATGCGAAGTAGGTCCGCATTCTGCTCAGCGGTTATTGCACACGGAATAAGATCAGCAAGTCCATCAAAAATAGTCGTGGTCGGTTGTGATTGTGCGAAAAGGCCTTCATAGTAAGCAAGCATATGATCACGTATAGTCTGCCTATCCTGAGTAACAATACCATCAATTAGAAGGGAGGAGACACCAAACCGACCTTTATTAACCTGTAAGCTGCGATGAAAGAAAGCGGAATTCCTATCACCATCCCGCAGCCAATGTTCCCTGCTTTTCTGTCTCAAGAAAGTCGTTTGCTGAGCTAAAATACTGTTATACTCAGAAAGGGCTGCTAATTCCTCACAAGGAATGTCATCAGTAGGTCCCAAGATACTGAGACGATCCTGTACCTCCTGGAGGCGATTCTGAGCCGCTTGAAGACGAATCTGCAGGTTCCCAAAAACAGTGAAATTCCACTGTTTAAGTACACCCTTTAGACGCTTCAACTTACCAATAACCACTGAGAAAGCACTTGTAGCTGAAATAGACAAATTCCACGAAGAACTAACAACGTCAGAGAAAGAATCATGACTCAACCACATGCTCTGGAAACGAAAAGGACGAGGCCTGCCAACCTCTTGTTCCCGTGTACAATGAACATACAGAGGACTATGATCAGAGCAATTTTGAATCCCAATATGAAATCTAACAGTGTCCCATAAATCCAGAAAAGAAGCCGTTGAGAGAACCCTATCAATCCTAGTCTCCAAATAACCACTGGAAAATCTTCTATTCGACCAAGTAAACTGATACCCTGTACTAGGAGATTCAATAAAGTTACCATTGTTAATGAAAGAGGAGAAATCAAGAACCTCATGCCACGCCGGAGGCCTTCCATCCGATCTCTCATGAGCCCCCAGGACCGAATTAAAATCACCAACAAGAATCCACGGACCAGCAGGAATATTAAGAATATCACGCCAAAGTTCCCGTCGCCGAAGATAATCAGCATGTGCATGAATAAAAGCCAAGTAAAAACTTTGTTGAAATAAAGAAACTTGCAGAACTATAACTTGACTTGAACTGAAAAAGATAGAGGTACCTGACAAAGATGCATCCTCTAGAATCCAAAGATTAGGCAAACTTCTAGTACGTGAATTTTCCCCAACAAAACGCAAACCCAAAGAGTTCCAGTAAGCATTTGAGATAGAACTCGAATGCATTTTAGGTTCCGCAATAGCAAGCCAATGAGGCCGAGTAGAAACACAATGCTGATGAAGCATAGTTTGCGAAGGCACATTGCCTATTCCGCGAATGTTCCAAAAAAGAACATTCATGAGGAAACATTAGGAGAAGGGACGGCCATGGCGTCGGATCGGTCGAGATGTATGGTGATCAAGTGGATGAAAGTCTGACTTCGTGAAGGATAGAATCATCCTCTGCCAAATCAGCCCAAGAACTCCGAGCAACAACCTGCATAGCTTTAAGAGCATCTGTGGAAGCCTCAGTTTCCATAATAGGATCCGAAGAACTAGCCAACCTATTTAGACGACAACGAGTCATCTCCATAGAGTCCTGAATATGAGAATCCGCAACAATAGTCTTTTCCGTAGAAGACAAAGAGTTCACTGAAGAAGAGCGAGCCAAAGAGCGGGGGACTTGTGTATGGGATGGGGAACCAGTAGCTATAGTGATTTGCGGCGCAATAACTTGAGCAGGAGGGGAAGCATTTTCCTCCAGTAAATTAATCTCATCAGAAGATAACACAGAAAAACGATTGCCAGAAACCTCAGTACTCTTAACGACATCATGATCCCTAAAAAAACCAGAAGAGACAGGAAGAAAACCTGTACGACGGGGTAGTACATTACGTCTTGGCAACACAGGAATAAATCCAACCACATCCTGTGTATTCTTCCCATTGCGACTTGTGAGCCCAGGAACAGAGACATTCGCAACTCCTTTATCCTTTCCATTCAATCTTGCTCTGGAATTTTGGTGATCATTAGAAGGAGTAGTGACCTGTGCATCAACTTTAGTACGACCACAATCAGCAGTGAAATGCCCGATTGCAAGGCATGACGTGCAAAAAGGTGGAACATCCTCAAACTAAGATTCAATCCAAAGGCTGTAAAAAGGTGTTTCCAATTGCACTTTAGTCTCCAAAGGTTGTGAAAGTTCAACCTCAACCAACACCCTCACATAATTTCCAAAACTACGATCCAGAGAAGGAGTATCAATTTTAATTGGTTTGCTAAACGCCGAAGCCAAACCCATAATAACAGAAGCATGGAGATGTTCAAAGCCAAGACCATATAGATGCACCCATAACTTTACCAAAGGAGAAGAAGCTTTTGAGGGAACAAAATTTGGCACCTAAGGCTGAAGATAAAAATTACCCACTTTGAGCTTCCAAAATCCTTTCCCAAAAATGGAATCACGAGCCTGCTCTGTATGAAAGTGAAAGACAAAATAGCCGCAACCAATAGAAAGCATCCTCCAAGAATCAGTCTTCCACAAGCTCTTGAGATGCTCACGCAAATCTTGAAACCTCCAAGGAGTAGAGCCCTTCGGCAATATTAACCGACCAATAAAGGAAAAACGCAAGCAGTTATCACTCTTTCAAAATAAAAATCGTTATTTAACACAACGGAAAGATGATTACCTTTTCGAACCGGCTCAAATGTTGGGCCTTTCAAGACCCAAGCTGTCCGGTTCGATACAATATGATGAGCGTCAAGTCCCAAATTGTCAGCAGAATCCTTCAAATCATTAAGACTCAATCGAGCTGCCATTGTGGGTTCAAGAGGGGCGATGGACTCAGTGAAACCCGACGGTGTCGTGCGTGCGATGACATGCACATGTGGAACAGAAATTTCTGGGAAAAGAATTGAAGCATCCATAGCTAGAAACTGGAAACCGCCTATAAACTCAACCAGAAAACCTAAGTGATATCGCGAGCAAATTCGAAAAATCCTCCAGGGCGCGTCCGTGCTTCAAATAGCTCGTTGGATTCGTCTTAAACGGAGGAATATTAAAAGGTGGTGCGTGTTTCTCAAAGATAAGTAACCAGAGAGTTATAATCGCCGGAAACTTCCTGCAAAACTCAGCCAGAAAACATTAATTGATATCGCGAGCAGATTCGAAAAACTCTCCAGGGCGCGTCCGTGCTTCAATTAGTCCAATGATAGCTCGTTGGATTCGTCTCGAACTGAGGAATATGAATAAGTGGCACGTGTAACTCACGAGTAAGAAACCAGAGAGTTATAATCACCGGAAACTTCCACCAAATCTCAGCCAGAAAACACTAATTGATATCGCGAGCAGATTCGAAAAAATCTCCAGGGCGCGTCCGTGCTTCAAATTACGTGTACGATAGCTCGTTGGATTCGTCTTGAAGAGAGGAACACATAAAGGTGGCGCGTGAGATATTCCAAAGTGTCACCGGACAGATATGGTCGTCGAAAAGCGAAGACCAAAAACCTAGGCGGAAAACAAAAGACTCCGATTTTTTATGAGTTCCCCATCCTGTTGAGATATGTTCGATTGTTGTCTATTCCACGGATGCTGATGATGTTGAAGTGGTGTTTGAAGAAAGCTCTAATATCCATCCTGTGAGGGAAGTTCCTGTCTCTCCTGTTACTTCTCTTTCTCCTTCTATCCCTTCTTCCTCTATTCCTGGGGTTCCTGAATTTGAACCAATTTTACTTAATTCTACAAGAAGAAGATCTTTAGATCTAACTCAAGCTGTTGTTCCTACTCTCCACAAGTCTGGATCATTCTCTCAAGCTGAAAGTGATAATAAAGTGATCAAATGGGCATCTGTTACAACTGATCTTAGTAGAGAGGAGGAAGAGGAGCCCTTTGAGGAATCTGAGGAGGACAATTTCTCTGTGGTCGCAAAAGTTATTTTACTTTAGCCTTTGGTTGATCTGGATGCCTTCTTTTTTTGTAAAAATGTTTAAAATGGATAAAGTAGTTTCTAACTGTTATAATCAAATTTGGGTTTTTTCCTCTCCTTCTTTCTCTGTTGATGTTGTTGTGGACCATGCTCAGTTTATCCATTGTATGATTTCCTCTAACCAACATCCCAGTCCTATCTATATTTTTTTTTCATAAATAGAGCATATATTAATAAAAGTAAAAGAGTACAAAGCGTAAAAGTAGAGATTACAAAGGAACCCACAGGCGGGTTACAACGCGAAACAAGTGAAATAAACAAAGAAACAAAAATAACATAACCCGGGATCAAGGTGATCCATGGTTGCAACCGCGGGCCTCGTTAAAACCCAGTCATGGAAAAACCCAGTGGGAAAAACCCATGGCTAGGAAAAAGAGTGCCTGAGCATTAGCGTTGCGGAAACCTATAATAAGGTAAACCGTACATGTCCCTGTGTATGTGAGGTCGAATGACATCCAAAGGAGAAGTCCAGAAACCCTCCAGATCCAACTTTGAGAGAGCATCGGTAGTGTTGCCTTCACGAAAAATATGAGACACCCGAAAATCCATGTCACGCATATGAGAGAGAGTCAATAGCCAACGGTTCCGGAATTTCCATGGGACCGAGTTAGTACCCGCGGAGAGAAAATTCGCTACATAAGTAGAATCTGTCTCCAACCAAATCTTATTCCAGCCCTGGGTGTGAGCCAATTCAATGCCAATCATAACCGCAAGTAACTCGGCTTCAAAAGCATAAAGCGTACCCAGCTGATTTACAAAGCAACCCATCACGGTACCATTTGAATCTCTAAAAACCCCAGCCGCAGTAGAGGAGCCAGGAGCGGCAAGAGAACTTCCATCCGTGTTGCATTTAATCCATCCCGGGAGAGGGGGATACCATCGGACCTCAATGATATCTCGTGACTTAGGCGGGCACCCTTGAATACGAAAGAATGAAGGACTTGTAAATCAACTTGATTATTAGCCATAGAACCAAGAGGGTGGGAATTAGCCTACAAGACTCCAAATCGAAGCAAAATAGAATGCGGAAGCAGAACACCATCAAATAAGCAACGATTGCGCGCAGTCCAAAGCACCCAAATGCCCTTCACAAAGGCAAGACGCCACAAAGAGAGAATCTGAGAGCTAAAATGTTGACCCATGGCATATAACAGAAGCTCTCCAAAACTAAAGCAATCTCGAAAAGGAACCTGGAAAAGATCAAATAGAGTATGCCAGATAGTCCGAGTGAACGGACAAGAGACCAGTAAATGGTCTTGGCAATCCATAGCAGCATAGCAAAAAACACACACCGAAGGACCAACAAAACCAGAGCCCCGCAGTTTCTCAATAGTTGGAAGAACACCATGAATAGCCTTCCAAACTGTGATAGAACGACGGGGTGGGATAAAAGGAGCCCATATCCAAGATCCCCAGTCAATCTTAAGGAAATGCGGCCGCAAAGAGTGATAGGCTTGCTTGGTAGAAATCGAACCTTCTAGAGATTCAGTCCAGATACGAGTATCAGAACCAGATGGAGCTAGATGATAGGAGAGAATGTCGCGAGTAACATCTGGAAAAGCCATCTGAACCCATCCAAAAGAAACCAACCGGTAGAGTCAATACTCGAAATAGGGAACTCAAGTGATGCGAAGATGAATAGGAATACCAATTACATCCATAATCAGAGCCAAGCCAATCATCAAGCGAAACGTGGTAGAGCCTTGACACGCTAACCATCTAGACTTGGATTGAAGTGTGGGGAAACAATCCTTAAATCCAAACCAAATCGAGGAAGCAACATAAGAGCGCAAGGAAGCATACCGAAAGAAACGCTGGTGAAAGATATCTAGATATGGAACCTTCACATTAAATATCCCAAGCAAGACGAAAGATCGCCTTATTAGCAAAGAACGAGCGAATACCAAGACCACCCTCGGACTTTGGAGCACAACAACGCTTCCAAGAGATAGAAGTCGATGCTCTCTTGAGTATCCCGGTTTGACGAAATTACGAATGCGAGCATCCATACGCTTAAGAAGAGTCAAAGGCCAACGATAAACCATCATAGAGTGTACAAAAGATCCCTGGATCACTGATTGAACAAGACATAAACGACCGGCCATAGAGAGAGAAGTACCCTTCCATTTACTAAACTTTTCTAGAATCGAGTCCGCAAGGGATTGTAAATGACAAGTCCGAGGTGCCCCACGAAAAAGTGGAACTCCCAAATACGTGAAAGGAAGGTGACCCTCGATAATATCCATGATTCTGCACAAGTGGTTCTTCCTGACTCGGGTGAGAAAAGTACTAAGATAAGCCCTGGACTTCTGAGGATTGAAGTGTTGTCCCGACCAAGCAGCATATTTTTCCAGGATCCTAAGAATAGTCCAACAATTCGCAGCAGTAGCCCTGCAAAAAATAATCACATCATCCGCATAAAAAGGTGAGAAGGGAAAGTAAGAGATTGTCCAATGAATAAAGGAGTGAGCTCCCCTGAATTGGCAGCCTTCGAGAGAACTTGCTAAGAACTTCCTCCGCGATGCAAAAGAGAAGAGGGGAAAGAGGATCCCCTTGACGAACTCCCTGAGAACAGCCAAAGTACCCTTCCGGAGCCCCATTAATCAGAACTTAGAGCTTTGCCGAGTGAAGAATATGATTAATCCAACCAACAAAGGTAGAAGAGAAACCATATTTTGTGAGAACCGCCAAAAGAAAGTCCCAATTTAGAGTATCAAAGGCTTTCCGGATGTCAACCTTCAACACCAGATTACCCTTACTACAGTGAAGACCAAGACTATTAACTCCTTCAGAGGCTAAGGCAATACAATCATGTATGCGTCTCCCCGGAATAAAACCAAATTGATGAAAGGAGAGCAACCCCGATAAAATCGGACCCAAACGATCAGCTAAAATCTTAGCAATAATCTTATAAAGAAAATTACCAAGAACAATAGGGCGGAAATCTTCAATACGCAACGCATCTCTGATTTTCGGAATAAGAGTGACAAAACTAGAGTTCATACCTGCCCGAATCCCCAAAGACACCTCCGCACCAATAATGTGCCACATAGATTGATAGAAACTGCCCCCGAAACCATCCGGTCCAGGAGCACTATCAGGTGACATACTGAAAACAACATGACGGATGTCATCCTCGGAAGGAATATCGATTAGCAATTGATTTTGTTCATCCGTAATCGAACAATGGATAAGCTCATCTAGTTCATCGAGCAGAGACAAGCGTAAATTGAGTTTGTGATTACAGATTCTCATAATAAGAAATCATATGATTCCGGATCCGAATTGCATCATGATTGATAGAGCCATCAATTATCAAAGAGGAAATACCGAGAATACCTTTGCGAATCTTTAGAGAACGATGGAAAAAACCAGAATTTCTATCACCGTCTTTTAACCACGCAACCCGGTTCTTTTGACGCAAAAAAGTTGCCACTTGATTTAGAATAGCATTGTAGTCCGCGATCGCCTCAAGTTCCTTGCGAGGAATATCATTTATCGGACCATGGAGGGATAATTGCTGCTGAACCAACTCCAGCTTATTACGAGCAGCAAGAAGACGAGAATTAAGCTCACCAAAGACATTAATATTCCAATCTATGATAGCGGATTTCAGCCTCTTTAATTTCCGGATAACCAAAGAAAAAGAGCCCATGGCCGTAATAGGAGTTTTCCAGGAAAGCTTAATTAACTCCTCAAACGAACTGTGACTAAGCCACATTGCTTGGAATCTGAATGGTTGAGGACGAGATAGTGCTTGTTCATGCGCACAGGAAACAAAGAGGGGGCTGTGATCCGAGCAACTACGCAAGCCCACACGAACCATCACTGAGTCCCATAAATCCAAAAAGGATTGTGAAGAAAGAGCCCTATCAATACGTGTCTCTAGATAACCACTAAAGCGGCGATTCGACCAATTAAAAAGCGCGGCGAACTAGGAATCGATAAGAACTCCCCATCATTGATAAAAGAACGGAAATCCATGGTTTCCAGACGAACTGGAGGAGTACCATTCGATCGTTCATGCGCACCAATCACAGCATTGAAATCTCCCACCAAAAGCAAGGGTGTGTTTGGCAAAAGTAGTAAATCACGCCATAAGTCTCGACGACAGATATAATCAGCATGGGCATGAATAAACGCTAATAGGAAGTCCCGTTGAAGCCAAGAAACTTTAATAACAAGAACTTGAGAAGAAGAGAAGATTATGGAAGAACCAGAAGAAGAGAGATCTTCCAAAACCCATAAGTTAGGAAGACTGTTAGGGCGCATATTTTCACCAAGAAAGCGCATTCCCATCGCATTCCAATAAGAATCTGGTATGGAGGAGGAAGGAACCTTTGGTTCCGCAATAGCAAACCAACGAGGACGAGTAGAAACTACATGATGCTTGAGCATATCTTGCCTTGTCGGATGCTAAATGCAATAGGAGGGATAGATATGTTATGTCGGATGGTTTAAGGAATATTACCTTGTCTGATCAACCCTGGTGTGTGGGAGGGGATTTTAATGTGATTCTTACTAGTAGTGAAAGACAAGGTGGTTCTCCTCCTAATCTTGCTGCTATGAATGATTTTGGCTCTTGTGTTGAGGATTGTGGTCTAAATGACATTCCCTTTGATGGTCTACCTTTCACTTGGCAGTGGAGGGAGACTAAACAAAGATTGGATAGACTACGTTTCAATTTTAAGTGGCTGGATATGTTTAGTGAATGTAAGGTATCCCATGGGGTGAGGAGGTGCTCAGATCATAGACCCCTTGTCTTATCTTCTGGCATTTCTTCCTCTCCTAGGGCACCTCCTTTCAGATTCCAGAACATGTGGCTTTTGCATCCTCTTTGTATTCCAGGAATTGTTTCCCATTGGGGTCTTCCTGCTAGGAATACTGGTTTAAAAAAGTTGTGGGAAAAGATGTTGAGACTTAAACAACACCTGAAATGGTGGAATAAACATGTCTTTGGTAATGTCTTTGACAGTTTAAAAAAGGCTGAGGAAGCTGTTGCCTTGGCTGAAGAATCTTATCATCTGGATTCTAATGATGTCAATTTTGAGAATTTAAGTGTTTGCTCTGCTACCTTTCATTCTTTGCTTGATATGGAAGAGACCTTTTGGAGGTAAAAAACTAGTTGTTCCTGGAATCTACATGGGGATAGGAATACTAAGCTTTTTCATAATTGGGTTAAGAGGAAAAGACTAAAAGGCCAAATCTTAAGTATTGTCTCTGAGGGTCAGTTAATTTCAAACCCTAATGACATTCATGATTCGGCCGTGGCCTATTTTGAAAATACTCTCACTAGTACTTATCCTGTTTCTGATGAGGCTTTCAATGTCCCTATTCCTCAGTTTTAATGATGAAATTAATGAGTCTATTTGTGAAGCCCCTAACTTAGAGGAGGTTTAGAGAGCAGTCTTTGGTTTAAACAAAGATGCATCTGCAGGTCCAGATGGCTTTACTGCTCAGTTCTTTCAATCTTGTTGGGACTTTATTTGTGAGGATCTTTTAGAGGTTGTAGTGGACTTCTTTCAGGGTGCAGAAATACCAAAGGGACTTACTGATACTTTTTTAGCTCTAATCCCTAAAGTGGACTCCCCTGAATCTTGGAGTGACTACAGACCTGTGAGTCTTTGTAACTTCTCTCACAAAATTTTGTCTAAAATCCTAAATGATAGAATGGGTGTTGTGCTTCCTTGTCTGATTTCTGAAAATCAAAGTGGTTTCTTAAAACGGAGACTCATTTTTTATAACATCCTCCTTGCTTAGGAAATGGTTCACTCTTTGAATGCCAAGACTAGAGGCTCTAACATAGTCATCAAAATTGATATGTTCAAAGCCTTTGACAGATTGGACTGGTCTTTTTTAAGAAAAATGTTAAGGGCTTTTGGTTTTTCTCAAACTTGGATTCATTTGCTTTTGAGAACTGTGACTAATAACCATTTTGGGGTGATTGTGAATGGGGTTTCTAAGGGCTTTTTCAAGTCTCTTGTTGGATTAAGGCAAGGTGATCCTTTGTCACCGGCCTTATTCAATTTAGCAGGAGAGTACCTTTCTAGAGGACTCAATGATCGTTTTGCTAATGACCCTAGTCTGTACTTTGATACTAAGAGAGGCATTCTTCTTAGCCATCTGGCTTATGCTGATGATCTTATTCTTTTCACTAGGGGTAGTAACAAGAGAGGTCTGGAAAAGATAATGATGTTCTTAAAGCACAATGAGAGAATATCTGGTCAAAAAATCAATTTTTCAAAGAGTAATCTATTTGTGGAAAGGAATGCCAATGATAACATGATTCAGTCTCATACTGGTTTTACTCTGTCTGAATTACCTTTTTATTACTTGAGAGCTCCCATCTCTAAAGGTAAAAAAACCATTGAACTCTTTGTTCCTTTAATTGAGAAAATCAAAAGAAGAGTTTCAGGGTGAAACCTGAATATGTTGTCTCAAGGAGGAAGATGGATTCTGAATAAAAGTGTTTTATCTTCTCTACCTGTTTATCTGTTATAGGTTACTAACCCCCCTATTACTGTGCTTAAAATAATTGATTTTATCCTATCCAAGTTCTTTTGGGGCTCTACTGATCAGGGAAAGAAGATCCACTGGTCCAGGTGGAAACCTATTCGTCTCCCTTAAGCAGAACGGGGTAATGGTATTAGAAACTTAAGTGATATTTGTAAAGCTTTTTCTGTTAAGCTTTGATTTAGGTTTAGGTGCCAGGATACTCTCTGGGCTAAGTGTCTTTCTGTTAAATATGTCAAGAACTCCTTTACTGGTACCATATCTGCTAAATATGGGGATTCTCTGATTTGGAAAAGAATTGTTAAATCTAAACAAATTGCTGAGTCTAACTTATTTTGGAAAATTGGTTTTGGTGATTGTTATTTTTGGGAAGACAGCTGGTCTGGCTTGGGAATCTTGTCTAGTCTTGCTACTGGTCTTATTGATAACTTGGCTCTAGTTCAGGATTTTGGTTCTAATGGTGCTTGGGATTTGGGCAAACTTTCTGAAAATCTCCCTCTTCCCCTGGTGGTAAAACTCTCTTTGATCTGTTTTCCTGCCTCTTCAGTTTTTGCTAGACCTATTTGAAAACCTTCCAGTGATGGAATATTTCAAACTAAGTCTGCCTGGAATCTGGTTAGATAAAAGGAACCTGTTAAAAAGATTTTTTCCTGTTGTTGGAACTCTAGAATCCCCTCTACTATCTCCCTGTTTTGGTGGAAACTCTTACATAACTGGTTGCCTGTGGATGATATTATTCAAACTAGAGGTATATATGTGGTTTCTAAGTGTTAGTGCTACACTAGTTCTGAGTCTATCTCCCGTGTTATTCTTGCAAATACTGAGGTGGCCAAGGTCTGGGTTTGGTATGCTAGGATTTTCCAGGTTCCTTTTAACCCCATAGCAAGTGTGGCTATGAATCTGAATTTTTGGATTAATTCTAGTGATGATGTGGGTATCAATCATATCAGAATTCTTGTGCCTGTTTTAATTAGGTGCTTTGTCTGGCTGGCTAGAAATGATGCTAAGTATCATAATGTAGTGATTAGTTCTAAAAAAATCATTTTCAAAATCTCTTCTTTTTTAAAGCTATCCCAAATGGCAAAACCTTTTACTAGATCTTTTTGACATGGTGATCTCCAGATTGCTGAAATGTGGGATATTACCCTCCCTCCTACCCCTATTCCTAAAGTTGTTATCGTTTTTTGGAATAGACCCCCTTCCTCTTGGGTCAAAATTAATACTGATGGGGCTTTTTGTCATATTTCAAAAAGGGCAGGTTCAGTGGGAGTAATAAGGGATGTGGATGGCAGGATTCTTAGATGCTACCATTCCTTTATTGGCTCTTCCTATGGCTCTGTGTTGTATGCTGAACTGACTAGTATTTGGAAAGGTCTAAGCATTGCTAAAGATATGGGTTGTCTAAACATCATTGTGGAATCTGACTCTCAAGTTGCCCTGCAACTGATTCAAAAAGAAAGTCTGAACTGGCATTGGAAACTCACCATTATTCTGTCAAAAATCTGCTCTTTATGTGCAGATAGAACTGTGAGATTTCAACATATCTATAGAGAAGGTAATGTTGTGGCTGATTGGCTTACCACTCTGGCACTAACAGAAAGATCCAATATGATCTATGACCCAGGTGATGTCCCTATCACGGCCAGGCAACTTGCCTATGGTGACAAAACAGGTTTGGGGTACTTAAGAAAAACCAAGTGATGATTGTTTCCCTGATGGTTTCCTTCCTCCCTCCCTCCTCCTCCGATCTACCTTCTTATCTTTGGATTGGTCTGTGTAACATTATTCTGGGAGAAGTGATGCTCCCCTGTCATTTCAGAATAGGTAGCAGCTTTCTTATGCTCCCCTCTAGTATGAGGCTTCTATGTCATGAGCCCCCTGTTGTTGGATACAAGCTTTATACTTTGCTTCACCCCAGCTTTAATGTGATATGGATCAATTGGGCCTATTCTGTCCCCCTAGGTCCTTTATTTTATTAGACACTTATAGAGAAGATTTGATAGTACTTGTTATGGAAACATTCTTGAACTTCCCTCTTCTTTATTTGTTTGGTCTAGAGCTGGCTGCAGCTACATATTGTAGATCTTCTTACAGGGTTGTTGGACATACAAATGCCTGAGTTTGTGTGCACCATTTAAACCTTGGAAGACAAATAGTATGTATCATGTTCTGGTCATGTCTCTTCATGCTAATTCTGTTCTACAGGTTCTGTTTTTTAAAGTGGTTGGCATGGCCTTTGGTACTATCCCACTCCTTTTGTATGTTGTTTAACTCTCGAGTAGATTTATACGTTTGTTGTTCATCCCTCTCCTTTAGTGTGCTGTTTTTATCTCTCAAGTAGAGTTGTTCGTTTGTTGTCTATCCCACTCCGTTAGTGTATTGCTTAACTCTCAAGTAGATTTATACGTTTGTTGTTCATCTCTCTCCTTTAGTGTGTTATTTTTATCTCTCAAGTAGAGTTGTTCATTTGTTGACAATCCCACTCCTTTAGTGAGTTGCTTTATAGATTTATACGTTTGTTGTTCATCCCTCTCCTTTAGTGTGTTGTTTTTATCTCTCAAGTAGTGTTGTTTGATTGTTGTCCATACCACTCCTTTAGTGCGTAGCTTAACTCTCAAGTAGATTTATACGTTTTATGTTCAACCCTCTCCTTTAGTGTGTTGTTTTTATCTCTCAAGTAGAGTTGTTCGTTTGTTGCCTATCCCACTCCTTTAGTGTGTTGCTTAATAGATTTATACGTTTGTTCTTCATCCCTCTCCTTTAGTGTGTTATTTTTATCTCTCAAGTAGAGTTGTTCGTTTGTTGTCTATCCCACTCCTTTAGTGTGTTGCTTAACTCTCAAGTAGATTTATACGTTTGTTGTTCATCCCTCTCCTTTAGTGTGTTGTTTTTATCTCTCAAGTAGAGTTGTTCGTTTGTTGTCTATCCCACTCATTTTGTGTGTTGTTTAACTCTCAAGTAGATTTATACGTTTGTTGTTCATCCCTCTCCTTTAGTGTGTTGTTTTTATCTCTCAAGTAGAGTTGTTCGTTTGATGACAATCCCACTCCTTTAGTATGTCGTTTAACTCTCAAGTAGATTTATACGTTTGTTGTTCATCACTGTCCTTTAGTGTGTTTTTTTATCTCTCAAGTAAAGTTGTTCGTTTGTTGTCGATCCCACTACTTTAGTGTGTTGTTTAACTCTGAAGTAGATTTATACTTTTGTTGTTCATCCCTCTCCTTTGGGGTGTTGTTTTTATCTCTCTAGTAGTGTTGTTCGATTGTTGTCTATCCCACTCCTTTAGTGTGTTGCATAACTCTCAAGTCGATTTATACTTTTGTTGTTCATCCCTCTCCTTTAGTGTGTTGTTTTTATCTCTCAAGTAGAGTTGTTCGTTTGTTGTCAATCCCACTACTTTTGTGTGTTGTTTCACTCTCAAGTAGATTTATACGTTTGTTGTTCATCCCTCTCCTTTAGTGTGTTGTTTTTATCTCTCAAGTAGAGTTGTTCGTTTGTTGTCTATCCCACTCCTTTTTTGTGTTGTTTAACTCTCAAGTAGATTTATACGTTTGTTGTTCATCCCTCTCCTTTAATGTGTTGTTTTTATCTCTCAAGTAGAGTTGTTCGGTTGTTGTCAATCCCACTACTTTTGTGTGTTGTTTCACTCACAAGTAGATTTATACGTTTGTTGTTCATCCCTCTCCTTTAGTGTGTTGTTTTTATCTCTCAAGTAGAGTTGTTCGTTTGTTGTCTATCCCACTCCTTTTGTGTGTTGTTTAACTCTCAAGTAGATTTATACGTTTGTTGTTCATCCCTCTCCTTTAGTGTGCTGTTTTTATCTCTCAAGTAGAGTTGTTCGTTTGTTGTCTATCCCACTCCGTTAGTGTATTGCATAACTCTCAAGTAGATTTATACGTTTGTTGTTCATCCCTCTCCTTTCGTGTGTTATTTTTCTCTCTCAGGTAGAGTTGTTCGTTTGTTGGCAATCCCACTCCTTTTGTGTGTTGTTTAACTCTCAAGTAGATTTATACGTTTTATGTTCAACCCTCTCCTTTAGTGTGTTGTTTTTATCTCTCAAGTAGAGTTGTTCGTTTGTTGTGTATCCCACTCCGTTAGTGTGTTGTTTTTATCCCTCAAGTAGTGTTGTTCGTTTGTTGTCTATCCCACTCCTTTTGTGTGTTGTTTAACTCTCAAGTAGATTTATACGTTTGTTGTTCATCCCTCTCCTTTCGTGTGTTATTTTTCTCTCTCAGGTAGAGTTGTTCGTTTGTTGGCAATCCCACTCCTTTTGTGTGTTGTTTAACTCTCAAGTAGATTTATACGTTTTATGTTCAACCCTCTCCTTTAGTGTGTTGTTTTTATCTCTCAAGTAGAGTTGTTCGTTTGTTGTCTATCCCACTCCTTTAGTGTGTTGCTTAATAGATTTATACGTTTGTTCTTCATCCCTCTCCTTTAGTGTGTTGTTTTTATCCCTCAAGTAGTGTTGTTCGATTGTTGTCTATCCCACTCCTTTAGTGTTTAGCTTAACTCTCCAGTAGATTCATACGTTTGTTGTTCATCTCTCTCCTTTAGTGTGTTGTTTTTATCTCTCAAGTAGAGTTGTTCGTTTGTTGTCAATCCCACTACTTTTGTGTGTTGTTTCACTCTCAAGTAGATTTATACGTTTGTTGTTCATCCCTCTCCTTTAGTGTGTTGTTTTTATCTCTCAAGTAGAGTTGTTCGTTTGTTGTCTATCCCACTCCTTTTTTGTGTTGTTTAACTCTCAAGTAGATTTATACATTTGTTGTTCATCCCTCTCCTTTAATGTGTTGTTTTTATCTCTCAAGTAGAGTTGTTCGGTTGTTGTCAATCCCACTACTTTTGTGTGTTGTTTCACTCACAAGTAGATTTATACGTTTGTTGTTCATCCCTCTCCTTTAGTGTGTTGTTTTTATCTCTCAAGTAGAGTTGTTCGTTTGTTGTCTATCCCACTCCTTTTGTGTGTTGTTTAACTCTCAAGTAGATTTATACGTTTGTTGTTCATCCCTCTCCTTTAGTGTGCTGTTTTTATCTCTCAAGTAGAGTTGTTCGTTTGTTGTGTATCCCACTCCGTTAGTGTGTTGCTTAACTCTCAAGTAGATTTATACGTTTGTTGTTCATCCCTCTCCTTTCGTGTGTTATTTTTATCTCTCAGGTAGAGTTGTTCGTTTGTTGACAATCCCACTCCTTTTGTGTGTTGTTTAACTCACAAGTAGATTTATACGTTTTATGTTCATCCCTCTCCTTTAGTGTGTTGTTTTTATCTCTCAAGTAGAGTTGTTCGTTTGTTGTCTATCCCACTCCTTTAGTGTGTTGCTTAATAGATTTATACGTTTGTTCTTCATCCCTCTCCTTTTGTGTGTTGTTTTTATCCCTCAAGTAGTGTTGTTCGATTGTTGTCTATCCCACTCCTTTAGTGTGTAGCTTAACTCTCAAGTAGATTCATACATTTGTTGTTCATCCCTCTCCTTTAGTGTGTTGTTTTTATCTCTCAAGTAGAGTTGTTCGTTTGTTGTCAATCCCACTACTTTTGTGTGTTGTTTCACTCTCAAGTAGATTTATACGTTTGTTGTTCATCCCTCTCCTTTAGTGTGTTGTTTTTATCTCTCAAGTAGAGTTGTTCGTTTGTTGTCTATCCCACTCCTTTTTTGTGTTGTTTAACTCTCAAGTAGATTTATACATTTGTTGTTCATCCCTCTCCTTTAGTGTGTTGTTTTTATCTCTCAAGTAGAGTTGTTCGTTTGTTGTCAATCCCACTACTTTTGTGTGTTGTTTCACTCACAAGTAGATTTATACGTTTGTTGTTCGTTTGTTCGTTTGTTGGCAATCCCACTCCTTTTGTGTGTTGTTTAACTCTAAAGTAAATTTATACGTTTTATGTTCAACCCTCTCCTTTAGTGTGTTGTTTTTATCTCTCAAGTAGAGTTGTTCGTTTGTTGTCTATCCCACTCCTTTAGTGTGTTGCTTAATAGATTTATACGTTTGTTCTTCATCCCTCTCCTTTAGTGTGTTGTTTTTATCTCTCAAGTAGTGTTGTTCGATTGTTGTCTATCCCACTCCTTTAGTGTGTTGCTTAACTCTCAAGTAGATTTATACGTTTGTTGTTCATCCCTCTCCTTTAGTGTGTTGTTTTTATCTCTCAAGTAGAGTTGTTCGTTTGTTGTCAATCCCACTACTTTTGTGTGTTGTTTCACTCTCAAGTAGATTTATACGTTTGTTGTTCATCCCTCTCCTTTAGTGTGTTGTTTTTATCTCTCAAGTAGAGTTGTTCGTTTGTTGTCTATCCCACTCCTTTTTTGTGTTGTTTAACTCTCAAGTAGATTTATACATTTGTTGTTCATCCCTCTCCTTTAATGTGTTGTTTTTATCTCTCAAGTAGAGTTGTTCGGTTGTTGTCAATCCCACTACTTTTGTGTGTTGTTTCACTCACAAGTAGATTTATACGTTTGTTGTTCATCCCTCTCCTTTAGTGTGTTGTTTTTATCTCTCAAGTAGAGTTGTTCGTTTGTTGTCAATCCCACTCCTTTTGTGTGTTGTTTAACTCTCAAGTAGATTTATACGTTTGTTGTTCATCCCTCTCCTTTAGTGTGTTGTTTTTATCTCTCAAGTAGAGTTGTTCGTTTGTTGCCTATCCCACTCCTTTAGTGTGTTGCTTAATAGATTTATACGTTTGTTCTTCATCCCTCTCCTTTAGTGTGTTGTTTTTATCTCTCAAGTAGAGTTGTTCGTTTGTTTTCTATCCAGTCCTTTTGTGTGTTGTTTAACTCTCAAGTAGATTTATATGTTTGTTGTTCATCCCTCTCCTTTAGTGTGCTGTTTTTATCTCTCAAGTAGAGTTGTTCGTTTGTTGTCTATCCCACTCCTTTTGTGTGCTGTTTAACTCTCAAGTAGATTTATACGTTTGTTGTTCATCCCTCTCCTTTAGTGTGCTGTTTTTATCTCTCAAGTAGAGTTGTTCGTTTGTTGTCTATCCCACTCCTTTTGTGTGTTGTTTAACTCTCAAGTAGATTTATACGTTTGTTGTTCATCCCTCTCCTTTCGTGTGTTATTTTTCTCTCTCAGGTAGAGTTGTTCGTTTGTTGGCAATCCCACTCCTTTTGTGTGTTGTTTAACTCTCAAGTAGATTTATATGTTTTATGTTCAACCCTCTCCTTTAGTGTGTTGTTTTTATCTCTCAAGTAGAGTTGTTCGTTTGTTGCCTATCCCACTCCTTTAGTGTGTTGCTTAATAGATTTATACGTTTGTTCTTCATCCCTCTCCTTTAGTGTGCTGTTTTTATCTCTCAAGTAGAGTTGTTCGTTTCTTCTCTATCCCACTCCGTTAGGGTATTGCATAACTCTCAAGTAGATTTATACGTTTGTTGTTCATCCCTCTCCTTTAGTGTGTTGTTTTTATCTCTCAAGTAGAGTTGTTCGTTTGTTGTCAATCCCACTACTTTTGTGTGTTGTTTCACTCTCAAGTAGATTTATACGTTTGTTGTTCATCCCTCTCCTTTAGTGTGTTGTTTTTATCTCTCAAGTAGAGTTGTTCGTTTGTTGTCTATCCCACTCCTTTTTTGTGTTGTTTAACTCTCAAGTAGATTTATACATTTGTTGTTCATCCCTCTCCTTTAGTGTGTTGTTTTTATCTCTCAAGTAGAGTTGTTCGTTTGTTGTCAATCCCACTACTTTTGTGTGTTGTTTCACTCTCAAGTAGATTTATACGTTTGTTGTTCATCCCTCTCCTTTCGTGTGTTATTTTTATCTCTCAGGTAGAGTTGTTCGTTTGTTGACAATCCCACTCCTTTTGTGTGTTGTTTAACTCACAAGTAGATTTATACGTTTTATGTTCATCCCTCTCCTTTAGTGTGTTGTTTTTATCTCTCAAGTAGAGTTGTTCGTTTGTTGTCTATCCCACTCCTTTAGTGTGTTGCTTAATAGATTTATACGTTTGTTCTTCATCCCTCTCCTTTAGTGTGTTGTTTTTATCCCTCAAGTAGTGTTGTTCGATTGTTGTCTATCCCACTCCTTTAGTGTGTAGCTTAACTCTCAAGTAGATTCATACATTTGTTGTTCATCCCTCTCCTTTAGTGTGTTGTTTTTATCTCTCAAGTAGAGTTGTTCGTTTGTTGTCAATCCCACTACTTTTGTGTGTTGTTTCACTCTCAAGTAGATTTATACGTTTGTTGTTCATCCCTCTCCTTTAGTGTGTTGTTTTTATCTCTCAAGTAGAGTTGTTCGTTTGTTGTCTATCCCACTCCTTTTTTGTGTTGTTTAACTCTCAAGTAGATTTATACATTTGTTGTTCATCCCTCTCCTTTAATGTGTTGTTTTTATCTCTCAAGTAGAGTTGTTCGGTTGTTGTCAATCCCACTACTTTTGTGTGTTGTTTCACTCACAAGTAGATTTATACGTTTGTTGTTCATCCCTCTCCTTTAGTGTGTTGTTTTTATCTCTCAAGTAGAGTTGTTCGTTTGTTGTCTATCCCACTCCTTTTGTGTGTTGTTTAACTCTCAAGTAGATTTATACGTTTTATGTTCAACCCTCTCCTTTAGTGTGTTGTTTTTATCTCTCAAGTAGAGTTGTTCGTTTGTTGCCTATCCCACTCCTTTAGTGTGTTGCTTAACTCTCAAGTAGATTTATACGTTTGTTGTTCATCCTTCTCCTTTCGTGTGTTATTTTTCTCTCTCAGGTAGAGTTGTTCGTTTGTTGTCAATCCCACTACTTTTGTGTGTTGTTTCACTCTCAAGTAGATTTATACGTTTGTTGTTCATCCCTCTCCTTTAGTGTGTTGTTTTTATCTCTCAAGTAGAGTTGTTCGTTTGTTGTCTATCCCACTCCTTTTGTGTGTTGTTTAACTCTCAAGTAGATTTATACGTTTGTTGTTCATCCCTCTCCTTTAGTGTGTTGTTTTTATCTCTCAAGTAGAGTTGTTCGTTTGTTGTGTATCCCACTCCGTTAGTGTGTTGCTTAACTCTCAAGTAGATTTATACGTTTGTTGTTCATCCCTCTCCTTTCGTGTGTTATTTTTATCTCTCAGGTAGAGTTGTTCGTTTGTTGACAATCCCACTCCTTTTGTGTGTTGTTTCACTCTCAAGTAGATTTATACGTTTGTTGTTCATCCCTCTCCTTTAGTGTGTTGTTTTTATCTCTCAAGTAGAGTTGTTCGTTTGTTGTCTATCCCACTCCTTTAGTGTGTTGTTTCACTCACAAGAAGATTTATACGTTTGTTGTTCATCCCTCTCCTTTAGTGTGTTGTTTTTATCTCTCAAGTAGAGGTGTTCGTTTGTTGTCTATCCCACTCCTTTTGTGTGTTGTTTAACTCTCAAGTAGATTTATACATTTGTTGTTCATCCCTCTCCTTTAATGTGTTGTTTTTTATCTCTCAAGTAGAGTTGTTCGTTTGTTGTCAATCCCACTCCTTTTGTGTGTTGTTTAACTCTCAAGTAGATTTATACGTTTGTTGTTCATCCCTCTCCTTTAGTGTGTTGTTTTTATCTCTCAAGTAGAGTTGTTCGTTTGTTGTCAATCCCACTACTTTTGTGTGTTGTTTCACTCTCAAGTAGATTTATACGTTTGTTGTTCATCCCTCTCCTTTAGTGTGTTGTTTTTATCTCTCAAGTAGAGTTGTTCGGTTGTTGTCAATCCCACTACTTTTGTGTTGTTTCACTCTCAAGTAGATTCATACATTTGTTGTTCACCCCTCTCCTTTAGTGTGTTGTTTTTATCTCTCAAGTAGAGTTGTTCGTTTGTTGTCAATCCCACTACTTTTGTGTGTTGTTTCACTCTCAAGTAGATTTATACGTTTGTTGTTCATCCCTCTCCTTTAGTGTGTTGTTTTTATCTCTCAAGTAGAGTTGTTCGTTTGTTGTCTATCCCACTCCTTTTGTGTGTTGTTTAACTCTCAAGTAGATTTATACGTTTGTTGTTCATCCCTCTCCTTTAGTGTGTTGTTTTTATCTCTCAAGTAGAGTTGTTCGTTTGTTGTGTATCCCACTCCGTTAGTGTGTTGCTTAATAGATTTATACATTTGTTGTTCATCCCTCTCCTTTAATGTGTTGTTTTTTAACTCTCAAGTAGAGTTGTTCGGTTGTTGTCTATCCCACTCCTTTTGTGTGTTGTTTAACTCTCAAGTAGATTTATATGTTTGTTGTTCATCCCTCTCCTTTAGTGTGCTGTTTTTATCTCTCAAGTAGAGTTGTTCGTTTGTTGTCTATCCCACTCCTTTTTTGTGTTGTTTAACTCTCAAGTAGATTTATACATTTGTTGTTCATCCCTCTCCTTTAGTGTGTTGTTTTTATCTCTCAAGTAGAGTTGTTCGTTTGTTGTCTATCCCACTTTTAGTGTTGTTTAACTCTCAAGTAGATTTATACGTTTGTTGTTCATCCCTCTCCTTTAGTGTGTTGTTTTTATCTCTCAAGTAGAGTTGTTCGTTTGTTGTCAATCCCACTCCTTTTGTGTGTTGTTTAACTCTCAAGTAGATTTATACGTTTGTTGTTCATCCCTCTCCTTTAGTGTGTTGTTTTTATCTCTCAAGTAGAGTTGTTCGTTTGTTGTCTATCCCACTCCTTTTGTGTGTTGTTTAACTCTCAAGTAGATTTATACGTTTGTTGTTCATCCCTCTCCTTTAGTGTGTTGTTTTTATCTCTCAAGTAGAGTTGTTCGTTTGTTGTCAATCCCACTACTTTTGTGTGTTGTTTCACTCTCAAGTAGATTTATACGTTTGTTGTTCATCCCTCTCCTTTAGTGTGTTGTTTTTATCTCTCAAGTAGAGTTGTTCGTTTGTTGTCTATCCCACTCCTTTTTTTGTGTTGTTTAACTCTCAAGTAGATTTATACATTTGTTGTTCATCCCTCTCCTTTAATGTGTTGTTTTTATCTCTCAAGTAGAGTTGTTCGGTTGTTGTCAATCCCACTACTTTTGTGTGTTGTTTCACTCACAAGTAGATTTATACGTTTGTTGTTCATCCCTCTCCTTTAGTGTGTTGTTTTTATCTCTCAAGTAGAGTTGTTCGTTTGTTGTCTATCCCACTCCTTTTGTGTGTTGTTTAACTCTCAAGTAGATTTATACGTTTGTTGTTCATCCCTCTCCTTTAGTGTGCTGTTTTTATCTCTCAAGTAGAGTTGTTCGTTTGTTGTCTATCCCACTCCGTTGACTATTGCATAACTCTCAAGTAGATTTATACGTTTGTTGTTCATCCCTCTCCTTTCGTGTGTTATTTTTCTCTCTCAGGTAGAGTTGTTCGTTTGTTGGCAATCCCACTCCTTTTGTGTGTTGTTTAACTCTCAAGTAGATTTATACGTTTTATGTTCAACCCTCTCCTTTAGTGTGTTGTTTTTATCTCTCAAGTAGAGTTGTTCGTTTGTTGCCTATCCCACTCCTTTAGTGTGTTGCTTAATAGATTTATACGTTTGTTCTTCATCCCTCTGCTTTAGTGTGTTGTTTTTATCTCTCAAGTAGAGTTGTTCGTTTGTTGTCTATCCCACTCCTTTTGTGTGTTGTTTAACTCTCAAGTAGATTCATACATTTGTTGTTCATCCCTCTCCTTTAGTGTGTTGTTTTTATCTCTCAAGTAGAGTTGTTCGTTTGTTGTCAATCCCACTACTTTTGTGTGTTGTTTCACTCTCAAGTAGATTTATACGTTTGTTGTTCATCCCTCTCCTTTAGTGTGTTGTTTTTATCTCTCAAGTAGAGTTGTTCGTTTGTTGTCTATCCCACTCCTTTTTTGTGTTGTTTAACTCTCAAGTAGATTTATACATTTGTTGTTCATCCCTCTCCTTTAATGTGTTGTTTTTATCTCTCAAGTAGAGTTGTTCGGTTGTTGTCAATCCCACTACTTTTGTGTGTTGTTTCACTCACAAGTAGATTTATACGTTTGTTGTTCATCCCTCTCCTTTAGTGTGTTGTTTTTATCTCTCAAGTAGAGTTGTTCGTTTGTTGTCTATCCCACTCCTTTTGTGTGTTGTTTAACTCTCAAGTAGATTTATACGTTTGTTGTTCATCCCTCTCCTTTAGTGTGTTGTTTTTATCTCTCAAGTAGAGTTGTTCGTTTGTTGTCTATCCCACTTCTTTTCTGTGTTGTTTAACTCTCAAGTAGATTTATACGTTTGTTGTTCATCCCTCTCCTTTAGTGTGCTGTTTTTATCTCTCAAGTAGAGTTGTTCGTTTGTTGTCTATCCCACTCCGTTAGTGTATTGCATAACTCTCAAGTAGATTTATACGTTTGTTGTTCATCCCTCTCCTTTCGTGTGTTATTTTTATCTCTCAGGTAGAGTTGTTCGTTTGTTGACAATCCCACTCCTTTTGTGTGTTGTTTAACTCTCAAGTAGATTTATACGTTTGTTGTTCATCCCTCTCCTTTAATGTGTTGTTTTTATCTCTCAAGTAGAGTTGTTCGGTTGTTGTCAATCCCACTCTTTTAGTGTGTTGCATAACTCAAGTAGATTTATACGTTTGTTGTTCATCCCTCTCCTTTAGTGTGTTGTTTTTATCTCTCAAGTAGAGTTGTTCGTTTGTTGTCTATCCCACTCCTTTAGTGTGTTGCTTAACTCTCAAGTAGATTTATACGTTTGTTGTTCATCCCTCTCCTTTAGTGTGTTGTTTTTATCTCTCAAGTAGAGTTGTTCGGTTGTTGTCAATCCCACTACTTTTGTGTGTTGTTTCACTCACAAGTAGATTTATACGTTTGTTGTTCATCCCTCTCCTTTAGTGTGTTTTTTTTATCTCTCAAGTAGAGTTGTTCGTTTGTTGTCTATCCCACTCCTTTTGTGTGTTGTTTAACTCTCAAGTAGATTTATACGTTTGTTGTTCATCCCTCTCCTTTAGTGTGTTGTTTTTATCTCTCAAGTAGAGTTGTTCGTTTGTTGTCAATCCCACTACTTTTGTGTGTTGTTTCACTCACAAGTAGATTTATACGTTTGTTGTTCATCCCTCTCCTTTAGTGTGTTGTTTTTATCTCTCAAGTAGAGTTGTTCGTTTGTTGTGTATCCCACTGCGTTAGTGTGTTGCTTAACTCTCAAGTAGATTTATACGTTTGTTGTTCATCCCTCTCCTTTAGTGTGTTGTTTTTATCTCTCAAGTAGAGTTGTTCGTTTGTTGTCTATCCCACTCCTTTTGTGTGTTGTTTAACTCTCAAGTAGATTTATACGTTTGTTGTTCATCCCTCTCCTTTAGTGTGCTGTTTTTATCTCTCAAGTAGAGTTGTTCGTTTGTTGTCTATCCCACTGTGTTAGTGTGTTGCTTAACTCTCAAGTAGATTTATACGTTTGTTGTTCATCCCTCTCCTTTCGTGTGTTATTTTTATCTCTCAGGTAGAGTTGTTCGTTTGTTGACAATCCCACTCCTTTTGTGTGTTGTTTAACTCACAAGTAGATTTATACGTTTTATGTTCATCCCTCTCCTTTAGTGTGTTGTTTTTATCTCTCAAGTAGAGTTGTTCGTTTGTTGTCTATCCCACTCCTTTAGTGTGTTGCTTAATAGATTTATACGTTTGTTCTTCATCCCTCTCCTTTTGTGTGTTGTTTTTATCCCTCAAGTAGTGTTGTTCGATTGTTGTCTATCCCACTCCTTTAGTGTGTAGCTTAACTCTCAAGTAGATTCATACATTTGTTGTTCATCCCTCTCCTTTAGTGTGTTGTTTTTATCTCTCAAGTAGAGTTGTTCGTTTGTTGTCAATCCCACTACTTTTGTGTGTTGTTTCACTCTCAAGTAGATTTATACGTTTGTTGTTCATCCCTCTCCTTTAGTGTGTTGTTTTTATCTCTCAAGTAGAGTTGTTCGTTTGTTGTCTATCCCACTCCTTTTTTGTGTTGTTTAACTCTCAAGTAGATTTATACATTTGTTGTTCATCCCTCTCCTTTAATGTGTTGTTTTTATCTCTCAAGTAGAGTTGTTCGGTTGTTGTCAATCCCACTACTTTTGTGTGTTGTTTCACTCACAAGTAGATTTATACGTTTGTTGTTCATCCCTCTCCTTTAGTGTGTTGTTTTTATCTCTCAAGTAGAGTTGTTCGTTTGTTGTCTATCCCACTCCTTTTGTGTGTTGTTTAACTCTCAAGTAGATTTATACGTTTGTTGTTCATCCCTCTCCTTTAGTGTGCTGTTTTTATCTCTCAAGTAGAGTTGTTCGTTTGTTGTCTATCCCACTCCGTTAGTGTATTGCATAACTCTCAAGTAGATTTATACGTTTGTTGTTCATCCCTCTCCTTTCGTGTGTTATTTTTCTCTCTCAGGTAGAGTTGTTCGTTTGTTGGCAATCCCACTCCTTTTGTGTGTTGTTTAACTCTCAAGTAGATTTATACGTTTTATGTTCAACCCTCTCCTTTAGTGTGTTGTTTTTATCTCTCAAGTAGAGTTGTTCGTTTGTTGCCTATCCCACTCCTTTAGTGTGTTGCTTAATAGATTTATACGTTTGTTCTTCATCCCTCTGCTTTAGTGTGTTGTTTTTATCTCTCAAGTAGAGTTGTTCGTTTGTTGTCTATCCCACTCCTTTTGTGTGTTGTTTAACTCTCAAGTAGATTTATACGTTTGTTGTTCATCCCTCTCCTTTAGTGTGTTGTTTTTATCTCTCAAGTAGAGTTGTTCGTTTGTTGTCAATCCCACTACTTTTGTGTGTTGTTTCACTCTCAAGTAGATTTATACGTTTGTTGTTCATCCCTCTCCTTTAGTGTGTTGTTTTTATCTCTCAAGTAGAGTTGTTCGTTTGTTGTCTATCCCACTCCTTTTTTGTGTTGTTTAACTCTCAAGTAGATTTATACATTTGTTGTTCATCCCTCTCCTTTAATGTGTTGTTTTTATCTCTCAAGTAGAGTTGTTCGGTTGTTGTCAATCCCACTACTTTTGTGTGTTGTTTCACTCACAAGTAGATTTATACGTTTGTTGTTCATCCCTCTCCTTTAGTGTGTTGTTTTTATCTCTCAAGTAGAGTTGTTCGTTTGTTGTCTATCCCACTCCTTTTGTGTGTTGTTTAACTCTCAAGTAGATTTATACGTTTGTTGTTCATCCCTCTCCTTTAGTGTGCTGTTTTTATCTCTCAAGTAGAGTTGTTCGTTTCTTCTCTATCCCACTCCGTTAGGGTATTGCATAACTCTCAAGTAGATTTATACGTTTGTTGTTCATCCCTCTCCTTTAGTGTGTTGTTTTTATCTCTCAAGTAGAGTTGTTCGGTTGTTGTCAATCCCACTACTTTTGTGTGTTGTTTCACTCACAAGTAGATTTATACGTTTGTTGTTCATCCCTCTCCTTTAGTGTGTTGTTTTTATCTCTCAAGTAGAGGTATTCGTTTGTTGTTCATCCTTCTCCTTTTTTTGTGTTGTTTAACTCTCAAGTAGATTTATACATTTGTTGTTCATCCCTCTCCTTTAGTGTGTTGTTTTTATCTCTCAAGTAGAGTTGTTCGTTTGTTGTCAATCCCACTACTTTTGTGTGTTGTTTCACTCACAAGTAGATTTATACGTTTGTTGTTCATCCCTCTCCTTTAGTGTGTTGTTTTTATCTCTCAAGTAGAGTTGTTCGTTTGTTGTCTATCCCACTCCTTTTGTGTGTTGTTTAACTCTCAAGTAGATTTATACGTTTGTTGTTCATCCCTCTCCTTTAGTGTGCTGTTTTTATCTCTCAAGTAGAGTTGTTCGTTTGTTGTCTATCCCACTACTTTTGTGTGTTGTTTCACTCACAAGTAGATTTATACGTTTGTTGTTCATCCCTCTCCTTTCGTGTGTTATTTTTCTCTCTCAGGTAGAGTTGTTCGTTTGTTGGCAATCCCACTCCTTTTGTGTGTTGTTTAACTCTCAAGTAGATTTATACGTTTTATGTTCAACCCTCTCCTTTAGTGTGTTGTTTTTATCTCTCAAGTAGAGTTGTTCGTTTGTTGCCTATCCCACTCCTTTAGTGTGTTGCTTAATAGATTTATACGTTTGTTCTTCATCCCTCTCCTTTAGTGTGTTGTTTTTATCCCTCAAGTAGTGTTGTTCGATTGTTGTCTATCCCACTCCTTTAGTGTTTAGCTTAACTCTCCAGTAGATTCATACGTTTGTTGTTCATCTCTCTCCTTTAGTGTGTTGTTTTTATCTCTCAAGTAGAGTTGTTCGTTTGTTGTCAATCCCACTACTTTTGTGTGTTGTTTCACTCTCAAGTAGATTTATACGTTTGTTGTTCATCCCTCTCCTTTAGTGTGTTGTTTTTATCTCTCAAGTAGAGTTGTTCGTTTGTTGTCTATCCCACTCCTTTTGTGTGTTGTTTCACTCTCAAGTAGATTTATACGTTTGTTGTTCATCCCTCTCCTTTAGTGTGTTGTTTTTATCTCTCAAGTAGAGTTGTTCGGTTGTTGTCAATCCCACTACTTTTGTGTGTTGTTTCACTCACAAGTAGATTTATACGTTTGTTGTTCATCCCTCTCCTTTAGTGTGTTGTTTTTATCTCTCAAGTAGAGTTGTTCGTTTGTTGTCTATCCCACTCCTTTTGTGTGTTGTTTAACTCTCAAGTAGATTTATACGTTTGTTGTTCATCCCTCTCCTTTAGTGTGTTGTTTTTATCTCTCAAGTAGAGTTGTTCGTTTGTTGTCTATCCCACTCCTTTAGTGTGTTGTTTCACTCTCAAGTAGATTTATACGTTTGTTGTTCATCCCTCTCCTTTAGTGTGTTGTTTTTATCTCTCAAGTAGAGTTGTTCGTTTGTTGTCTATCCCACTCCTTTAGTGTGTTGTTTTACTCACAAGTAGATTTATGCGTTTGTTGTTCATCCCTCTCCTTTAGTGTGTTGTTTTTATCTCTCAAGTAGAGTTGTTCGGTTGTTGTCAATCCCACTACTTTTGTGTGTTGTTTCACTCTCAAGTAGATTTATACGTTTGTTGTTCATCCCTCTCCTTTAGTGTGTTGTTTTTATCTCTCAAGTAGAGTTGTTCGTTTGTTGTCTATCCCACTCCTTTAGTGTGTTGCTTAATAGATTTATACGTTTGTTCTTCTTCCCTCTCCTTTTGTGTGTTGTTTTTATCTCTCAAGTAGAGTTGTTCGTTTGTTGTCTATCCCACTCCTTTAGATTGTTGCTTAATAGATTTATACGTTTGTTCTTCATCCCTCTCCTTTAGTGTGTTGTTTTTATCTCTCAAGTAGAGTTGTTCGTTTGTTGTCAATCCCACTACTTTTGTGTGTTGTTTCACTCTCAAGTAGATTTATACGTTTGTTGTTCATCCCTCTCCTTTAGTGTGTTGTTTTTATCTCTCAAGTAGAGTTGTTCGTTTGTTGTCTATCCCACTCCTTTTTTTGTGTTGTTTAACTCTCAAGTAGATTTATACGTTTGTTGTTCATCCTTCTCCTTTCGTGTGTTATTTTTCTCTCTCAGGTAGAGTTGTTCGTTTGTTGGCAATCCCACTCCTTTTGTGTGTTGTTTAACTCTCAAGTAGATTTATACGTTTGTTGTTCATCCCTCTCCTTTAGTGTGTTGTTTTTATCTCTCAAGTAGAGTTGTTCGTTTGTTGTCTATCCCACTCCTTTTTTGTGTTGTTTAACTCTCAAGTAGATTTATACATTTGTTGTTCATCCCTCTCCTTTAATGTGTTGTTTTTTATCTCTCAAGTAGAGTTGTTCGTTTGTTGTCAATCCCACTCCTTTAGTGTGTTGCTTAATAGATTTATACGTTTGTTCTTCATCCCTCTCCTTTTGTGTGTTGTTTTTATCCCTCAAGTAGCGTTGTTCGATTGTTGTCTATCCCACTCCTTTAGTGTGTAGCTTAACTCTCAAGTAGATTTATACGTTTGTTCTTCATCCCTCTCCTTTAGTGTGTTGTTTTTATCTCTCAAGTAGAGTTGTTCGGTTGTTGTCAATCCCACTACTTTTGTGTGTTGTTTCACTCACAAGTAGATTTATACGTTTGTTGTTCATCCCTCTCCTTTAGTGTGTTGTTTTTATCTCTCAAGTAGAGTTGTTCGTTTGTTGTCTATCCCACTCCTTTTTGTGTTGTTTAACTCTCAAGTAGATTTATACATTTGTTGTTCATCCCTCTCCTTTAGTGTGTTGTTTTTATCTCTCAAGTAGAGTTGTTCGGTTGTTGTCAATCCCACTACTTTTGTGTGTTGTTTCACTCACAAGTAGATTTATACGTTTGTTGTTCATCCCTCTCCTTTAGTGTGTTGTTTTTATCTCTCAAGTAGAGTTGTTCGTTTGTTGTCTATCCCACTCCTTTTGTGTGTTGTTTAACTCTCAAGTAGATTTATACGTTTGTTGTTCATCCCTCTCCTTTAGTGTGCTGTTTTTATCTCTCAAGTAGAGTTGTTCGTTTGTTGTCTATCCCACTCCGTTAGTGTATTGCATAACTCTCAAGTAGATTTATACGTTTGTTGTTCATCCCTCTCCTTTCGTGTGTTATTTTTCTCTCTCAGGTAGAGTTGTTCGTTTGTTGGCAATCCCACTCCTTTTGTGTGTTGTTTAACTCTCAAGTAGATTTATACGTTTTATGTTCAACCCTCTCCTTTAGTGTGTTGTTTTTATCTCTCAAGTAGAGTTGTTCGTTTGTTGCCTATCCCACTCCTTTAGTGTGTTGCTTAATAGATTTATACGTTTGTTCTTCATCCCTCTCCTTTAGTGTGTTGTTCGATTGTTGTCTATCCCACTCCTTTAGTGTGTAGCTTAACTCTCAAGTAGATTCATACATTTGTTGTTCATCCCTCTCCTTTAGTGTGTTGTTTTTATCTCTCAAGTAGAGTTGTTCGTTTGTTGTCAATCCCACTACTTTTGTGTGTTGTTTCACTCTCAAGTAGATTTATACGTTTGTTGTTCATCCCTCTCCTTTAGTGTGTTGTTTTTATCTCTCAAGTAGAGTTGTTCGTTTGTTGTCTATCCCACTCCTTTTGTGTTGTTTAACTCTCAAGTAGATTTATACATTTGTTGTTCATCCCTCTCCTTTAATGTGTTGTTTTTATCTCTCAAGTAGAGTTGTTCGGTTGTTGTCAATCCCACTTTTGTGTATTGTTTCACTCTCAAGTAGATTTATACGTTTGTTGTTCATCCCTCTCCTTTAGTGTGTTGTTTTTATCTCTCAAGTAGAGTTGTTCGTTTGTTGTCTATCCCACTCCTTTTGTGTGTTGTTTAACTCTCAAGTAGATTTATACGTTTGTTGTTCATCCCTCTCCTTTAGTGTGTTGTTTTTATCTCTCAAGTAGAGTTGTTCGTTTGTTGTGTATTCCACTCCGTTAGTGTGTTGTTTAACTCTCAAGTAGATTTATACATTTGTTTTTCATCCCTCTCATTTAATGTGTTGTTTTTATCTTTCAAGTAGAGTTGTTCGCTTGTTGTCAATCCCACTCCTTTGGTGTGTTGTTTAACTCTGAAGTAGATTTATACGTTTGTTGTTCATCCCTCTCCTTTAATGTGTTGTTTTTATCTCTCAAGTAGTTTGTTTGTTGTCTATCCCACTCCTTTTTTGTTGTTTAACTCTCAAGTAGATTTATACGTTTGTTGTTCATCCCTCTCCTTTATTGTGTTGTTTTTATCTCTCAAGTAGAGTTGTTCGTTTGTTGTCTATCCCACTCCTTTTGTGTGTTGTTTAACTCTCAAGTAGATTTATACGTTTGTTGTTCATCCCTCTCCTTTAGTGTGTTGTTTTTATCTCTCAAGTAGAGTTGTTCGTTTGTTGTCTATCCCACTCCTTTTTGTGTTGTTTAACTCTCAAGTAGATTTATAAATTTGTTCTTCATCCCTCTCCTTTAATGTGTTGTTTTTATCTCTCAAGTAGAGTTGTTCGGTTGTTGTCAATCCCACTACTTTTGTGTGTTGTTTCACTCACAAGTAGATTTATACGTTTGTTGTTCATCCCTCTCCTTTAGTGTGTTGTTTTTATCTCTCAAGTAGAGTTGTTCGTTTGTTGGCAATCCCACTCCTTTTGTGTTGTTTAACTCTCAAGTAGATTTATACGTTTTATGTTCAACCCTCTCCTTTAGTGTGTTGTTTTTATCTCTCAAGTAGAGTTGTTCGTTTGTTGCCTATACCACTCCTTTAGTGTGTTGCTTAATAGATTTATACGTTTTATGTTCATCCCTGTCCTTTAGTGTGTTGTTTTTATTTCTCAAGTAGAGTTGTTCGTTTGTTGTCTATCCCACTCCTTTAGTGTGTAGCTTAACTCTCAAGTAGATTCATACATTTGTTGTTCATCCCTCTCCTTTAGTGTGTTATTTTTATCTCTCAAGTAGAGTTGTTCGTTTGTTGTCAATCCCACTACTTTTGTGTGTTGCTTCACTCTCAAGTAGATTTATACGTTTGTTGTTCATCCCTCTCCTTTAGTGTGTTGTTTTTATCTCTGAAGTAGAGTTGTTCGTTTGTTGTCTATCCCACTCCTTTTTTGTGTTGTTTAACTCTCAAGTAGATTTATACATTTGTTGTTCATCCCTCTCCTTTAATGTGTTGTTTTTATCTCTCAAGTAGAGTTGTTCGGTTGTTGTCAATCCCACTACTTTTGTGTGTTGTTTCACTGCAAGTAGATTTATACGTTTGTTTTTCATCCCTCTCCTTTAGTATGTTGTTTTTATCTCTCAAGTAGAGTTGTTCGTTTGTTGTCTATCCCACTCCTTTTTTGTGTTGTTTAACTCTCAAGTAGATTTATACGTTTGTTGTTCATCCCTCTCCTTTAGTGTGTTGTTTTTATCTCTCAAGTAGAGTTGTTCGGTTGTTGTCAATCCCACTACTTTTGTGTGTTGTTTCACTCACAAGTAGATTTATACGTTTGTTGTTCATCCCTCTCCTTTAGTGTGTTGTTTTTATCTCTCAAGTAGAGTTGTTCGTTTGTTGTCTATCCCACTCCTTTTGTGTTGTTTAACTCTCAAGTAGATTTATACGTTTGTTGTTCATCCCTCTCCTTTAGTGTGTTGTTTTTATCTCTCAAGTAGAGTTGTTCGTTTGTTGTCAATCCCACTACTTTTGTGTGTTGTTTCACTCTCAAGTAGATTTATACGTTTGTTGTTCATCCCTCTCCTTTAGTGTGTTGTTTTTATCTCTCAAGTAGAGTTGTTCGTTTGTTGTCTATCCCACTCCTTTTGTGTTGTTTAACTCTCAAGTAGATTTATACGTTTGTTGTTCATCCCTCTCCTTTAGTGTGTTGTTTTTATCTCTCAAGTAGAGTTGTTCGTTTGTTGCCTATCCCACTCCTTTAGTGTGTTGCTTAATAGATTTATACGTTTGTTCTTCATCCCTCTGCTTTAGTGTGTTGTTTTTATCTCTCAAGTAGAGTTGTTCGTTTGTTGTCTATCCCACTCCTTTTGTGTGTTGTTTAACTCTCAAGTAGATTTATACGTTTGTTGTTCATCCCTCTCCTTTAGTGTGTTGTTTTTATCTCTCAAGTAGAGTTGTTCGGTTGTTGTCAATCCCACTACTTTTGTGTGTTGTTTAACTCACAAGTAGATTTATACGTTTTATGTTCATCCCTCTCCTTTAGTGTGTTGTTTTTATCTCTCAAGTAGAGTTGTTCGTTTGTTGTCTATCCCACTCATTTTTTGTGTTGTTTAACTCTCAAGTAGATTTATACGTTTGTTGTTCCTCCATCTCCTTTAATGTGTTGTTTTTTATCTCTCAAGTAGAGTTGTTCGGTTGTTGTCAATCCCACTACTTTTGTGTGTTGTTTAACTCTCAAGTAGATTTATACGTTTGTTGTTCATCCCTCTCCTTTAGTGTGTTGTTTTTATCTCTCAAGTAGAGTTGTTCGTTTGTTGTCTATCCCACTCCTTTTTTGTGTTGTTTAACTCTCAAGTAGATTTATACATTTGTTGTTCATCCCTCTCCTTTAGTGTGTTGTTTTTATCTCTCAAGTAGAGTTGTTCGTTTGTTGTCTATCCCACTCCTTTAGTGTGTTGCTTAATAGATTTATACGTTTGTTGTTCATCCCTCTCCTTTAGTGTGTTGTTTTTATCTCTCAAGTAGAGTTGTTCGTTTGTTGTGTATTCCACTCCGTTAGTGTGTTGTTTAACTCTCAAGTAGATTTATACGTTTGTTGTTCATCCCTCTCCTTTAGTGTGTTGTTTTTATCTCTCAAGTAGAGTTGTTCGTTTGTTGTCAATCCCACTACTTTTGTGTGTTGTTTCACTCTCAAGTAGATTTATACGTTTGTTGTTCATCCCTCTCCTTTAGTGTGTTGTTTTTATCTCTCAAGTAGATTTATACGTTTGTTCGTTGTTGTCTATCCCACTCCTTTTTTGTGTTGTTTAACTCTCAAGTAGATTTATACATTTGTTGTTCATCCCTCTCCTTTAATGTGTTGTTTTTATCTCTCAAGTAGAGTTGTTCGGTTGTTGTCAATCCCACTACTTTTGTGTGTTGTTTCACTCACAAGTAGATTTATACGTTTGTTGTTCATCCCTCTCCTTTAGTGTGTTGTTTTTATCTCTCAAGTAGAGTTGTTCGTTTGTTGTCTATCCCACTCCTTTTGTGTGTTGTTTAACTCTCAAGTAGATTTATACGTTTGTTGTTCATCCCTCTCCTTTAGTGTGCTGTTTTTATCTCTCAAGTAGAGTTGTTCGTTTGTTGTCTATCCCACTCCTTTAGTTTGTTGCTTAATAGATTTATACGTTTGTTGTTCATCCCTCTCCTTTAGTGTGTTGTTTTTATCTCTCAAGTAGAGTTGTTCGTTTGTTGTCTATCCCACTCCTTTTGTGTGCTGTTTAACTCTCAAGTAGATTTATACGTTTGTTGTTCATCCCTCTCCTTTAGTGTGCTGTTTTTATCTCTCAGGTAGAGTTGTTCGTTTGTTGGCAATCCCACTCCTTTTGTGTGTTGTTTAACTCTCAAGTAGATTTATACGTTTTATGTTCAACCCTCTCCTTTAGTGTGTTGTTTTTTATCTCTCAAGTAGAGTTGTTCGATTGTTGTCAAATCCCACTACTTTTGTGTGTTGTTTCACTCTCAAGTAGATTTATACGTTTGTTGTTCATCCCTCTCCTTTAATGTATTGTTTTTATCTCTCAAGTAGAGTTGTTCGTTTATTGTCTATCCCACTCCATTAGTGTGTTGCATAACTCTCAAGTCGATTTATACTTTTGTTGTTCATCCCTCTCCTTTTGTGTGTTGTTTTTATCTCTCAAGTAGAGTTGTTCGTTTGTTGTCTATCCCACTCCTTTTTTGTGTTGTTTAACTCTCAAGTAGATTTATACATTTGTTGTTCATCCCCCTCCTTTAATGTGTTGTTTTTATCTCTCAAGTAGAGTTGTTCGTTTGTTGTCAACCCCACTACTTTTGTGTGTTGTTTCACTCTCAAGTAGATTTATACGTTTGTTGTTCATCCCTCTCCTTTAGTGTGTTGTTTTTATCTCTCAAGTAGAGTTGTTCGTTTGTTGTCTATCCCACTCCTTTAGTGTGTAGTTTAACTCTCAAGTAGATTTATACCTTTATTGTTCATCCCTCTCTTTTAGTGTGTTGTTTTTATATCTCAAGTAGAGTTGTTCGTTTGTTCTCTATCCCACTCCTTTAGTGTGTTGTTTCTCTCTCAAGTAGATTTATACGTTTGTAGTTCTACCCTCTCCTTTAGTGTGTTATTTTTATCTCTCAAGTAGTGTTGTTTTATAGTTGTCTATCGCATTCCTTTAGTGTGTAGTTTAACTCTCAAGTAGATTTATACGTTTGTTGTTTAACCCTCTCCTTTAGTGTGTTGTTTTTATCTGTCAAGTAGTGTTGTTCGGTTGTTGTCAATCCCACTACTTTGTGTGTTGTTTAACTCTCAAGTAGATTTATACGCTTGTTGTTCATCCTCTCCTTTAGTGTGTTGTTTTTATCTCTCAAGTAGAGTTGTTCGTTTGTTGTCTATCCCACTCCTTTTGTGTGTTGTTTAACTCTCAAGTAGATTTATACATTTGTTGTTCATCCCTCTCCTTTAATGTGTTGTTTTTATCTCTCAAGTAGAGTTGTTCGTTTGTTGTCAATCCAACTCCTTTAGTTTGTTTTTTAAATATCAAGTAGATTTATACGTTTGTTGTTCAACCCTCTCCTTTAGTGTGTTGTTTTTATCTCTCAAGTAGTGTTGTTCGATTGTTGTCTATCCCACTCATTTAGTGTGTTATTTAAGTCTCAAGTAGATTTATACGTTTGTTGTTCATCCCTCTCCTTTAGTGTGTTGTTTTTATCTCTCAAGTAGAGTTGTTCGTTTGTTGTCTATCCCACTACTTTTGTGTGTTGTTTAACTTACAAGTAGATTTATACGTTTGTTGTTCATCCCTCTCCTTTAGTGTGTTGTTTTTATCACTCAAGTAGAGTTGTTCGTTTGTTGACTATCCCACTCCTTTGTGTGTTGTTTCACTCACAAGTAGATTTATACGTTTGTTGTTCATCCCTCTCCTTTATTGTGTTGTTTTTATCTTTCAAGTAGAGTTGTTCGTTTGTTGTCTATCCCACTCTTTTTGTGTGTTGTTTAACTCTCAAGTAGATTTATACGTTTTATGTTCAACCCTCTCCTTTAGTGTGTTGTTTTTATCTCTCAAGTAGAGTTGTTCGTTTGTTGTCTATCCCACTCCTTTTGTGTGTTGTTTAACTCTCAAGTAGATTTATACGTTTGTTGTTCATCTCTCTCCTTTAGTGTGTTGTTTTTATCTCTCAAGTAGAGTTGTTCGTTTGTTGTCTATCCAACTCCTTTAGTGTGTTGTTTAACTCTCAACTAGATTTATACATTTGTTGTTCATCCCTCTCCTTTAGTGTGTTGTTTTTATCTCTCAAGTAGTGTTGTTCGATTGTTGTCTATCCCACTCCTTTGGTGTGTTGTTTAACTCTCAAGTAGATTTTTACGTTTGTTGTTCATCCCTCTCCTTTAGTGTGTTGTTTTTATCTCTCAAGTAGTGTTGTTCGATTGTTCTCTATCTCACTCCTTTAGTGTGTTGCTTAACTCTAAAGTCGATCTATACGTTTGTTGTTCATCGCTCTCCTTTAATGTGTTGATTTTATATCTCAAGTAGAGTTGTTCGCTTGTTGTCAATCCCACTCCTTTGTTGTGTTGTTTAACTCTCAAGTAGATTTATACGTTTATTGTTCATCCCTCTCCTTTAATGTGTTGTTTTTATCTCTCAAGTAGAGTTGTTCGGTTGTTGTCAATCCCACTACTTTTGTGTGTTGTTTCACTCACAAGTAGATTTATACGTTTGTTGTTCATCCCTCTCCTTTAGTGTGTTGTTTTTATCTCTCAAGTAGAGTTGTTCGTTTGTTGTCTATCCCACTCCTTTTTTGTGTTGTTTAACTCTCAAGTAGATTTATACATTTGTTGTTCATCCCTCTCCTTTAATGTGTTGTTTTTATCTCTCAAGTAGAGTTGTTCGTTTGTTGTCAATCCCACTCCTTTTGTGTGTTGTTTAACTCTCAAGTAGATTTATACGTTTGTTGTTCATCCCTCTCCTTTAGTGTGTTGTTTTTATCTCTCAAGTAGAGTTGTTCGTTTGTTGTCTATCCCACTACTTTTGTGTGTTGTTTCACTCTCAAGTAGATTTATACGTTTGTTGTTCATCCCTCTCCTTTAGTGTGTTGTTTTTATCTCTCAAGTAGAGTTGTTCGTTTGTTGTCAATCCCACTACTTTTGTGTGTTGTTTCACTCTCAAGTAGATTTATACGTTTGTTGTTCATCCCTCTCCTTTAGTGTGTTGTTTTTATCTCTCAAGTAGTGTTGTTCGATTGTTGTCTATCCCACTCCTTTGGTGTGTTGTTTAACTCTCAAGTAGATTTATACGTTTGTTGTTCATCCCTCTCCTTTAGTGTGTTGTTTTTATCTATCAAGTAGAGTTGTTCGTTTGTTTTCAATACCAAAACTTTTTTGTGTTGTTTAACTCTCAAGTAGATTTATACGTTTGTTGTTCATCCCTCTCCTTTAGTGTGTTGTTTTTATCTCTGAAGTAGAGTTGTTCGTTTGTTGTCAATCCCACTCCTTTTTTGTGTTGTTTAACTCTCAAGTAGATTTATACGTTTGTTGTTCATCCCTCTCCTTTAGTGTGTTGTTTTTATCTCTCAAGTAGAGTTGTTCGTTTGTTGTCTATCCCACTCCTTTAGTGTGTTGCTTAACTCTCAAGTAGAGTTATACGTTTGTTGTTCATCCCTCTCCTTTAGTGTGTTGTTTTTATCTTTCAAGTAGTGTTGTTCGATTGTTGTCTATCCCACTCCTTTAGTGTGTTGTTTAACTCTGAAGTAGATTTATACGTTTGTTGTTCATCCCTCTCCTTTAGGGTGTTGTTTTTATCTGTCAAGTAGAGTTGTTCTTCTGTTGTCTATCCCACTCCTTTTTTGTGTTGTTTAACTCTCAAGTAGATTTATACGTTTGTTGTTCATCCCTCTCCTTTAGTGTGTTGTTTTTATCTCTCAAGTAGAGTTGTTCGTTTGTTGTCTATCCCACTCCTTTTTTGTGTTGTTTAACTCTCAAGTAGATTTATACATTTGTTGTTCATCCCTCTCCTTTAATGTGTTGTTTTTATCTCTCAAGTAGAGTTGTTCGTTTGTTGTCAATCCCACTCCTTTAGTGTGTTGCTTAATTCTCAAGTAGATTTATACGTTTGTTGTTCATCCCTCTCCTTTAGTGTGTTGTTTTTATCTCTCAAGTAGAGTTGTTCGTTTGTTGTCTATCCCACTCCTTTTGTGTGTTGTTTAACTCTCAAGTAGATTTATACGTTTGTTGTTCATCCCTCTCCTTTAGTGTGTTGTTTTTATCCCTCAAGTAGTGTTGTTCGTTTGTTGTGTATCCCACTCCGTTAGTGTGTTGCTTAACTCTCAAGTAGATTTATACGTTTGTTGTTCATCCTTCTCCTTTCGTGTGTTATTTTTCTCTCTCAGGTAGAGTTGTTCGTTTGTTGGCAATCCCACTCCTTTTGTGTGTTGTTTCACTCTCAAGTAGATTTATACGTTTGTTGTTCATCCCTCTCCTTTAGTGTGTTGTTTTTATCTCTCAAGTAGAGTTGTTCGTTTGTTGTCTATCCCACTCCTTTAGTGTGTTGCTTAATAGATTTATACGTTTGTTCTTCATCCCTCTCCTTTAGTGTGTTGTTCGATTGTTGTCTATCCCACTCCTTCAGTGTTTAGCTTAACTCTCCAGTAGATTCATACATTTGTTGTTCATCCCTCTCCTTTAGTGTGTTGTTTTTATCTCTCAAGTAGAGTTGTTCGTTTGTTGTCAATCCCACTACTTTTGTGTGTTGTTTCACTCTCAAGTAGATTTATACGTTTGTTGTTCATCCCTCTCCTTTAGTGTGTTGTTTTTATCTCTCAAGTAGAGTTGTTCGTTTGTTGTCTATCCCACTCCTTTTGTGTGTTGTTTAACTCTCAAGTAGATTTATACGTTTGTTGTTCATCCCTCTCCTTTCGTGTGTTATTTTTATCTCTCAGGTAGAGTTGTTCGTTTGTTGACAATCCCACTCCTTTTGTGTGTTGTTTAACTCACAAGTAGATTTATACGTTTGTTGTTCATCCCTCTCCTTTAGTGTGTTGTTTTTATCTCTCAAGTAGAGTTGTTCGTTTGTTGTCTATCCCACTCCTTTTCTGTGTTGTTTAACTCTAAAGTAGATTTATACATTTGTTGTTCATCCCTCTCGTTTAGTGTGGTGTTTTTATCTCTCAAGTAGAGTTGTTCGTTTGTTGTGTATCCCACTCCTTTTGTGTTGTTTAACTCTCAAGTAGATTTATACGTTTGTTGTTCATCCCTCTCCTTTAGTGTGTTATTTTTATCTCTCAAGTAGAGTTGTTCGTTTGTTGACAATCCCACTCCTTTTGTGTGTTGTTTAACTCTCAAGTAGATTTATACGCTTGTTGTTCATCCTCTCCTTTAGTGTGTTGTTTTTATCTCTCAAGTAGAGTTGTTCGCTTGTTGTCTATCCCACTCTTTTAGTGTGTTGCTTAACTCTTAAGTAGATCTATACGCTTGTTGTTCATCCCTCTCCTTTAGTGTGTTGTTTTTATCTCTCAAGTAGAGTTGTTCGTTTGTTGTCTATCCCACTACTTTTGTGTGTTGTTTAACTCTCAAGTAGATTTATACTTTTGTTGTTCATCCCTCTCCTTTAGTGTGTTGTTTTTATCTCTCAAGAAGAGTAGTTTAATTGTTGTCTATCCCACTCCTTTTTTGTGTTGTTTAACTCTCAAGTAGATTTATACATTTGTTGTTCATCCCTCTCCTTTAATGTGTTGTTTTTATCTCTCAAGTAGAGTTGTTCGGTTGTTGTCAATCCCACTACTTTTGTGTGTTGTTTCACTCTCAAGTAGATTTATACGTTTGTTGTTCATCCCTCTCCTTTAGTGTGTTGTTTTTATCTCTCAAGTAGAGTTGTTCGTTTGTTGTCTATCCCACTCCTTTTGTGTGTTGTTTAACTCTCAAGTAGATTTATACGTTTGTTGTTCATCCCTCTCCTTTAGTGTGTTGTTTTTATCTCTCAAGTAGAGTTGTTCGTTTGTTGTCTATCCCACTCCTTTTGTGTGTTGTTTAACTCTCAAGTAGATTTATACGTTTGTTGTTCATCCCTCTCCTTTAGTGTGCTGTTTTTATCTCTCAAGTAGAGTTGTTCGTTTCTTCTCTATCCCACTCCGTTAGGCTATTGCATAACTCTCAAGTAGATTTATACGTTTGTTGTTCATCCTTCTCCTTTCGTGTGTTATTTTTCTCTCTCAGGTAGAGTTGTTCGTTTGTTGGCAATCCCACTACTTTTGTGTGTTGTTTCACTCAGAAGTGGATTTATACGTTTGTTGTTCATCCCTCTCCTTTAGTGTGTTGTTTTTATCTCTCAAGTAGAGGTGTTCGTTTGTTGTCTATCCCACTCCTTTTGTGTGTTGTTTAACTCTCAAGTAGATTTATACATTTGTTGTTCATCCCTCTCCTTTAATGTGTTGTTTTTATCTCTCAAGTAGAGTTGTTCGGTTGTTGTCAATCCCACTACTTTTGTGTGTTGTTTCACTCTCAAGTAGATTTATACGTTTGTTGTTCATCCCTCTCCTTTAGTGTGTTGTTTTTATCTCTCAAGTAGAGTTGTTCGTTTGTTGTCTATCCCACTCCTTTAGTGTGTTGCTTAACTCTCAAGTAGATTTATACGTTTGTTGTTCATCCTTCTCCTTTCGTGTGTTATTTTTCTCTCTCAGGTAGAGTTGTTTGCTTGTTGGCAATTCCACTCCTTTTGTGTGTTGTTTAACTCTCAAGTAGATTTATACGTTTGTTCTTCATCCCTCTACTTTAGTGTGTTGTTTTTATCTCTCAAGTAGAGTTGTTCGTTTGTTGTCTATCCCACTCCTTTTGTGTGTTGTTTAACTCTCAAGTAGATTTATACGTTTGTTGTTCATCCATCTGCTTTAGTTTGTTGTTTTTATCTCTCAAGTAGAGTTGTTCGATTGTTGTCTATCCCACTCCTTTTGTGTGTTGTTTAACTCTCAAGTAGATTTATACGTTTGTTTTTCATCCCTCTCCTTTAGTGTGTTGTTTTTATCTCTCAAGTAGAGTTGTTCGTTCGTTGTGTATTCCACTCCGTTAGTGTGTTGCTTAACTCTCAAGTAGATTAATACGTTTGTTGTTCATCCCTCTCCTTTAGTGTGTTGTTTTTATCTCTCAAGTAGAGTTGTTCGTTTGTTGCATATCCCACTCCTTTAGTGTGTTGCTTAATAGATTTATACGTTTGTTCTTCATCCCTCTCCTTTAGTGTGTTGTTTTTATCTCTCAAGTAGAGTTGTTCGGTTGTTGTCAATCACACTACTTTTGTGTGTTGTTTCACTCACAAGTAGATTTATACGTTTGTTGTTCATCCCTCTCCTTTAGTGTGTTGTTTTTATCTCTCAAGTAGAGTTGTTCGTTTGTTGTCTATCCCACTCCTTTTGTGTGTTGTTTAACTCTCAAGTAGATTTATACGTTTGTTGTTCATCCCTCTCCTTTAGTGTGTTGTTTTTATCTCTCAAGTAGAGTTGTTCGTTTGTTGTCTATCCCACTCCGTTAGTGTATTGCTTAACTCTCAAGTAGATTTATATGTTTGTTGTTCATCCCTCTCCTTTTGTGTGTTATTTTTCTCTCTCAGGTAGAGTTCTTCGTTTGTTGGCAATCCCACTCCTTTTGTGTGTTGTTTAACTCTCTAGTAGATTTATACGTTTGTTGTTCATCCCTCTCCTTTAGTGTGTTGTTTTTATCTCTCAAGTAGAGTTGTTCGTTTGTTGTCTATCCCACTCCTTTTGTGTGTTGTTTAACTCTCAAGTAGATTTATACGTTTGTTGTTCATCCCTCTCCTTTAGTGTGTTGTTTTTATCTCTCAAGTAGAGTTGTTCGTTTGTTGTCTATCCCACTTTTGTGTTGTTTAACTCTCAAGTAGATTTATACGCTTGTTGTTCATCCTCTCCTTTAGTGTGTTGTTTTTATCTCTCAAGTAGAGTTGTTCGTTTGTTGTCAATCCCACTCCTTTAGTGTGTTGTTTAACTCTCAAGTAGATTTATACGTTTGTTGTTCATCCCTCTCCTTTAGTGTGTTGTTTTTATCTCTCAAGTAGAGTTGTTCGTTTGTTGTCTATCCCACTCCTTTTGTGTGTTGTTTAACTCTCAAGTAGATTTATACGTTTGTTGTTCATCCCTCTCCTTTAGTGTGTTGTTTTTATCTCTCAAGTAGAGTTGTTCGGTTGTTGTCAATCCCACTACTTTTGTGTGTTGTTTCACTCACAAGTAGATTTATACGTTTGTTGTTCATCCCTCTCCTTTAGTGTGTTGTTTTTATCTCTCAAGTAGAGTTGTTCGGTTGTTGTCAATCCCACTACTTTTGTGTGTTGTTTCACTCACAAGTAGATTTATACGTTTGTTGTTCATCCCTCTCATTTTGTGTGTCATTTTTAGCTCTCAAGTAGAGTAGTTCTTTTGTTGTCTAGCCCACTCCTTTTTAGTGTTGTTTAACTCTCCAGTAGATTCATACGTTTGTTGTTCATCTATCTCCTTTAGTGTGTTGTTTTTATCTCTCAAGTAGAGTTGTTCGTTTGTTGTCAATCCCACTACTTTTGTGTGTTGTTTAACTCTCAAGTAGATTTATACGTTTGTTGTTCATCCCTCTCCTTTAGTGTGCTGTTTTTATCTCTCAAGTAGAGTTGTTCGTTTGTTGTCTATCCCACTCCGTTAGTGTATTGCTTAACTCTCAAGTAGATTTATACGTTTGTTGTTCATCCCTCTCCTTTAGTGTGTTGTTTTTACCTCTCAAGTAGTGTTGTTCGATTGTTGTCTATCCCACTCCTTTGGTGTGTTGTTTAACTCTCAAGTAGATTTATACGTTTGTTGTTCATCCCTCTCCTTTAATGTGTTGTTTTTATCTTTCAAGTAGAGTTGTTCGCTTGTTGTCAATCCCACTCCTTTGGTGTGTTGTTTAACTCTCAAGTAGATTTATACGTTTGTTGTTCATCCCTCTCCTTTAGTGTGTTGTTTTTGTCTCTCAAGTGGTGTTGTTCGATTGTTGTCTATCCCACTCCTTTGGTGTGTTGTTTAACTCTCAAGTAGATTTATACGTTTGTTGTTCATCCCTCTCCTTTAGTGTGTTGTTTTTATCTCACAAGTAGAGTTGTTCATTTGTTGTCTATCCCACTCCTTTAGTGTGTTGTTTAACACTGAAGTAGATTTATACGTTTGTTGTTCATCCCTCTCCTTTAGAGTGTTGTTTTTATCTCTCAAGTAGAGTTGTTCGTTTGTTGTCAATCCCACTCCTTTGGTGTGTTGTTTAACTCTCAAGTAGATTTATACGTTTGTTGTTCATCCCTCTCCTTTAATGTGTTGTTTTTATATCTCAATTAGAGTTGTTCGCTTGTTGTCAATCCCACTCCTTTGGTGTGTTGTTTAACTCTCAAGTAGATTTATACGTTTGTTATTCATGCCTCTCGTTTAGTGTGTTGTTTTTATCTCTCAAGTAGAGTTGTTCGTTTGTTGTCTATCCCACTCCTTTTGTGTGTTGTTTAACTCTCAAGTAGATTTATACGTTTGTTGTTCATCCCTCTCCTTTAGTGTGTTGTTTTTATCTCTCAAGTAGAGTTGTTCGTTTGTTGTCAATCCCACTACTTTTTTGTGTTGTTTCACTATCAAGTAGATTTATACGTTTGTTGTTCATCCCTCTCCTTTAGTGTGTTGTTTTTATCTCTCAAGTAGAGTTGTTCGTTTGTTGTCAATCCCACTACTTTTGTGTGTTGTTTCACTCACAAGTAGATTTATACGTTTGTTGTTCATCCCTCTCCTTTAGTGTGTTGTTTTTATCTCTCAAGTAGAGTTGTTCGTTTGTTGTCTATCCCACTCCTTTTGTGTGTTGTTTAACTCTCAAGTAGATTTATACGTTTGTTGTTCATCCCTCTCCTTTAGTGTGTTGTTTTTATCTCTCAAGTAGAGTTGTTCTTATGTTGTCTATCCCACTCCTTTTGTGTGCTGTTTAACTCTCAAGTAGATTTATACGTTTGTTGTTAATCCCTCTCCTTTAGTGTGCTGTTTTTATCTCTCAAGTAGAGTTGTTCGTTTGTTGTCTATCCCACTCCTTTTGTGTAGTTTAAATATCAAGTAGATTTATACGTTTGTTGTTCAACCCTCTCCTTTAGTGTGTTGTTTTTATCTCTCAAGTAGAGTTGTTCGTTTGTTGTCTATCCCACTCCTTTAGTGTGTTGTTTAACTCTAAAGTAGATTTATACGTTTGTTGTTCATCCCTCTCCTTTAGTGTGTTGTTTTTATCTCTCAAGTAGAGTTGTTCGATTGTTGTCTATCCCACTCCTTTTGTGTTGTTTAACTCTCAAGTAGATTTATACGTTTGTTGTTCATCCCTCTCCTTTAGCGTGTTGTTTTTATCTCTCAAGTAGAGTTGTTCGATTGTTGTCTATCCCACTCCTTTAGTGTGTTGTTTAACTCTCAAGTAGATTTATACGCTTGTTCATCATCCCTCTCCTTTAATGTGTTGTTTTTATCTCTCAAGTAGAGTTGTTCGGTTGTTGTCAATCCCACTACTTTTGTGTGTTGTTTCAGTCTCAAGTTGATTTATACGTTTGTTGTTCATCCCTCTCCTTTAGTGTGTTGTTTTTATCTCTCAAGTAGAGTTGTTCGTTTGTTGTCTATCCCACTCCTTTAGTGTGTTGCTTAACTCTCAAGTAGATTAATACGTTTGTTGTTCATCCCTCTCCTTTAGTGTGTTGTTTTTATCTCTCAAGTAGAGTTGTTCGTTTGTTGCATATCCCACTCCTTTAGTGTGTTGCTTAATAGATTTATACGTTTGTTCTTCATCCCTCTCCTTTAGTGTGTTGTTTTTATCTCTCAAGTAGAGTTGTTCGGTTGTTGTCATTCCCACTACTTTTGTGTGTTGTTTCACTCACAAGTAGATTTATACGTTTGTTGTTCATCCCTCTCCTTTAGTGTGCTGTTTTTATCTCTCAAGTAGAGTTGTTCGTTTGTTGTCTATCCCACTCTTTTTGTGTGTTGTTTAACTCTCAAGTAGACTTATACCTTTGGTGTTCATCCCTCTCCTTTAGTGTGTTGTTTTTATCTCTCAAGTAGAGTTGTTCGTTTGTTGTCAATCCCACTACTTTTGTGTGTTGTTTCACTCTCAAGTAGATTTATACGTTTGTTGTTCATCCCTCTCCTTTAGTGTGTTGTTTTTATCTCTGAAGTAGAGTTGTTCGCTTGTTGTCAATCCCACTCCTTTTAGTGTTGTTTAACTCTCAAGTAGATCTATACGCTTGTTGTTCATCCCTCTCCTTTAGTGTGTTGTTTTTATCTCTCAAGTAGAGTTGTTCGCTTGTTGTCTATCCCACTCTTTTGTGTGTTGTTTAACTCTCAAGTAGATTTATACGTTTGTTGTTCATCCCTCTCCGTTAGTGTGTTGTTTTTATCTCTCAAGTAGAGTTGTTCGTTTGTTGTCAATCCCACTCCTTTTTTGTGTTGTTTAACTCTCAACTAGATTTATACATTTGTTGTTCATCCCTCTCCTTTAATGTGTTGTTTTTATCTCTCAAGTAGAGTTGTTCGCTTGTTGTCAATCCCACTCTTTTGGTCTGTTGTTTAACTCTCAAGTAGATTTATACGTTTGTTGTTCATCCCTCTCCTTTAGTGTGTTGTTTTTATCTCTCAAGTAGAGTTGTTCGGTTGTAGTCTATCCCACTCCTTTTGTGTGTTGTTTCACTCTCAAGTAGATTTATACGTTTGTTGTTCATCCCTCTCCTTTAGTGTGTTGTTTTTATCTCTCAAGTAGAGTTGTTCGCTTGTTGTCTATCCCACTTGGTGTGTTGTTTCACTCTCAAGTAGATTTATACATTTGTTGTTCATCCCTCTCCTTTAGTGTGTTGTTTTTATCTCTCAAGTAGAGTTGTTCGTTTGTTGTCAATCCCACTACTTTTGTGTGTTGTTTAACTCTCAAGTAGATTTATACGTTTGTTGTTCATCCCTCGCCTTTAGTGTGTTGTTTTTATCTCTCAAGTTGAGTCGTTCGTTTGTTGTCTATCCCACTCTTTTGTGTTGTTTAACTCTCAAGTAGATTTATACGTTTGTTGTTCATCCCTCTCCTTTAGTGTGTTGTTTTTATCTCTCAAGTAGAGTTGTTCGGTTGTTGTCAATCCCACTACTTTTGTGTGTTGTTTCACTCTCAAGTAGATTTATACGTTTGTTGTTCATCCCTCTCCTTTAGTGTGTTGTTTTTATCTCTCAAGTAGAGTTGTTCGTTTGTTGTCTATCCCACTCCTTTTGTGTGTTGTTTAACTCTCAAGTAGATTTATACGTTTGTTTTTCATCCCTCTCCTTTAGTGTGTTGTTTTTATCTCTCAAGTAGAGTTGTTCGTTTGTTGTCTATCCCACTCCTTTTTTGTGTTGTTTAACTCTCAAGTAGATTTATACGTTTGTTGTTCATCCCTCTCCTTTAGTGTGTTGTTTTTATCTCTCAAGTAGAGTTGTTCGTTTGTTGTCTATCCCACTCCTTTTGTGTGTTGTTTAACTCTCAAGTAGATTTATACGTTTGTTGTTCATCCCTCTCCTTTAGTGTGTTGTTTTTATCTCTCAAGTAGAGTTGTTCGTTCGTTGTGTATTCCACTCCGTTAGTGTGTTGCTTAACTCTCAAGTAGATTAATACGTTTGTTGTTCATCCCTCTCCTTTAGTGTGTTGTTTTTATCTCTCAAGTAGAGTTGTTCGTTTGTTGTGTATTCCACTCCGTTAGTGTGTTGTTTAAGTCTCAAGTAGATTTATACGTTTTATGTTCAACCCTCTCCTTTAGTGTGTTGCTTTTATCTCTCAAGTAGAGTTGTTCGTTTGTTGCATATCCCACTCCTTTAGTGTGTTGCTTAATAGATTTATACGTTTGTTCTTCATCCCTCTCCTTTAGTGTGTTGTTTTTATCTCTCAAGTAGAGTTGTTCGTTTGTTGTCTATCCCACTCCTTTAGTGTGTTGCTTAATAGATTTATACGTTTGTTCTTCATCCCTCTCCTTTAGTGTGTTGTTTTTATCTCTCAAGTAGAGTTGTTCGGTTGTTGTCAATCACACTACTTTTGTGTGTTGTTTCACTCACAAGTAGATTTATACGTTTGTTGTTCATCCCTCTCCTTTAGTGTGTTGTTTTTATCTCTCAAGTAGAGTTGTTCGTTTGTTGTCTATCCCACTCCTTTTGTGTGTTGTTTAACTCTCAAGTAGATTTATACATTTGTTGTTCGTCCCTCTCCTTTCGTGTGTTATTTTTCTCTCTCAGGTAGAGTCGGTCGCTTGTCGTCAATCCCACTCCTTTTGTGTGTTGTTTAACTCTCAAGTAGATTTATACGTTTGTTGTTCATCCCTCTCCTTTAGTGTGTTGTTTTTATCTCTCAAGTAGAGTTGTTCGTTTGTTGTCTATCCCACTCCTTTTGTGTGTTGTTTAACTCTCAAATAGATTTATACGTTTGTTGTTCATCCCTCTCCTTTAGTGTGTTGTTTTTAACTCTCAAGTAGTGTTGTTCGATTGTTGTCTATCCCACTCTTTTGTGTTGTTTAACTCTCAAGTAGATTTATACGCTTGTTGTTCATCCCTCTCCTTTAGTGTGTGTTTTTTATCTCTCAAGTAGAGTTGTTCGCTTGTCAATCCCACTCCTTTAGTGTGTTGTTTAACTCTCAAGTAGATTTATACGCTTGTTGTTCATCCCTCTCCTTTAGTGTGTGTTTTTTATCTCTCAAGTAGTGTTGTTCGCTTGTTGTCTATCCCACTCCTTTGTGTGTTGTTTAACTCTCAAGTAGATTTATACGCTTGTTGTTCATCCCTCTCCTTTAGTGTGTTGTTTTTATCTCTCAAGTAGAGTTGTTCGCTTGTTGTCTATCCCACTTTTGTGTGTTGTTTAACTCTCAAGCAGATTTATACATTTGTTGTTCATCCCTCTCCTTTAATGTGTTGTTTTTATCTCTCAAGTAGAGTTGTTCGGTTGTTATCAATCCCACTACTTTTGTGTGTTGTTTAACTCTCAAGCAGATTTATACATTTGTTGTTCATCCCTCTCCTTTAATGTGTTGTTTTTATCTCTCAAGTAGAGTTGTTCGGTTGTTGTCAATCCCACTACTTTTGTGTGTTGTTTAACTCTCAAGTAGATTTATACGTTTGTTGTTCATCCCTCTCCGTTAGTGTGTTGTTTTTATCTCTCTAGTAGAGTTGTTCGTTTGTTGTCTATCCCACTCCTTTTCTGTGTTGTTTAACTCTAAAGTAGATTTATACGTTTGTTGTTCATCCCTCTCCTTTAGTGTGTTGTTTTTATCTCTCAAGAAGAGTTGTTCGTTTGTTGTCAATTCCACTACTTTCGTGTCTTGTTTCACTCTCAAGTAGATTTATACGTTTGTTGTTCATCCCTCTCCTTTAGTGTGTTGTTTTTATCTCTCAAGTAGAGTTGTTCGCTTGTTGTCTATCCCACTCCTTTTGTGTGTTGTTTAACTCTCAAATAGATTTATACGTTTGTTGTTCATCCCTCTCCTTTGGTGTGTTGTTTTTAACACTCAAGTAGTGTTGTTCGATTGTTGTTAATCCCTCTTCTTTAGTGTGTTGTTTAACTCTAAACTAGATTTATACATTTGTTGTTCATCCCTCTCCTTTAGTGTGTTGTTTTTATCTCTCAAGTAGTGTTGTTCGATTGTTGTCTAACCCACTCCTTTAGTGTGTTGTTTAACTCTGAAGTAGATTTATACGTTTGTTGTTCATCCCTCTCCTTTAGGGTGTTGTTTTTATCTCTCAAGTAGAGTTGTTCGTTTCTTCTCTATCCCACTACTTTTGTGTGTTGTTTTACTATCAAGTAGATTTATACGTTTGTTGTTCATCCCTCTCCTTTAGTGTGTTGTTTTTTATCTCTCAAGTAGAGTTGTTCGATTGTTGTCAAATCCCACTACTTTTGTGTGTTGTTTCACTCTCAAGTAGATTTATACGTTTGTTGTTCATCCCTCTCCTTTAGTGTGTTGTTTTTATCTCTGAAGTAGAGTTGTTCGCTTGTTGTCAATCCCACTCCCTTGTTGTGTTGTTTGACTCTCAAGTAGATTTATACGTTTGTTGTTCATCCCTCTCCTTTAGTGTGTTGTTTTTATCTCTCAAGTAGAGTTGTTCGTTTGTTGTCTATCCCACTCCTTTTGTGTGTTGTTTAACTCTCAAGTAGATTTATACATTTGTTGTTCATCCCTCTCCTTTAGTGTGTTGTTTTTATCTCTCAAGTAGAGTTGTTCGTTTGTTGTCAATCCCACTACTTTTGTGTGTTGTTTAACTCTCAAGTAGATTTATACGTTTGTTATTCATCCCTCGCCTTTAGTGTGTTGTTTTTATCTCTCAAGTTGAGTTGTTCATTTGTTGTCTATCCCACTCCTTTAGTATTGTTTAACTCTCAAGTAGATTTATACATTTGTTGTTCATCCCTCTCCTTTAGTGTGTTGTTTTTATCTCTCAAGTAGAGTTGTTCGCTTGTTGTCTATCCCACTCCTTTTGTGTTGTTTAACTCTCAAGTAGATTTATACGCTTGTTGTTCATCCCTCTCCTTTAGTGTGTTGTTTTTATCTCTCAAGTAGAGTTGTTCGCTTGTTGTCTATCCCACTCTTTTGTGTTGTTTAACTCTCAAGTAGATTTATACATTTGTTGTTCATCCCTCTCCTTTAGTGTGTTGTTTTTATCTCTCAAGTAGTGTTGTTCGATTGTTGTCTATCCCACTCGATTAGTGTGTTGCTTAACTCTCAAGTAGATTTATACTCTTGTTGTTCATCCTTCTCCTTTCGTGTGTTATTTTTCTCTCTCAAGTAGAGTTGTTCGCTTGTTGTCTATCCCACCTTTTGTGTGTTGTTTAACTCTCAAGTAGATTTATACGCTTGTTGTTCATCCTCTCCTTTAGTGTGTTGTTTTTATCTCTCAAGTAGAGTTGTTCGCTTGTTGTCTATCCCACTCCTTTAGTGTTGTTTAACTCTCAAGTAGATTTATACGTTTGTTGTTCATCCCTCTCCTTTAGTGTGTTGTTTTTATCTCTCAAGTAGAGTTGTTCGTTTGTTGTCTATCCCACTCCTTTTGTGTGTTGTTTAACTCTCAAGTAGATTTATACGTTTGTTGTTCATCCCTCTCCTTTAGTGTGTTGTTTTTATCTCTCAAGTAGAGTTGTTCGTTTGTTGTCAATCCCACTACTTTTGTGTTGTTTAACTCTCAAGTAGATTTATACGTTTGTTGTTCATCCCTCTCCTTTAGTGTGTTTTTTTTATCTCTCAAGTAGAGTTGTTCGGTTGTTGTCAATCCCACTACTTTTGTGTGTTGTTTAACTCTCAAGTAGATTTATACGTTTGTTGTTCATCCCTCTCCTTTAGTGTGTTGTTTTTATCTCTCAAGTAGAGTTGTTCGTTTGTTGTCTATCCCACTCCTTTTGTGTTGTTTAACTCTCAAGTAGATTTATACGTTTGTTGTTCATCCCTCTCCTTTAGTGTGTTGTTTTTATCTCTCAAGTAGAGTTGTTCGTTTGTTATCTATCCCACTCTGTTAGTGTATTGCATAACTCTCGAGTAGATTTATACGTTTGTTGTTCATCCCTCTCCTTTCGTGTGTTATTTTTATCTCTCAGGTAGAGTTGTTCGTTTGTTGGCAATCCCACTCCTTTTGTGTGTTGTTTAACTCTCAAGTAGATTTATACGTTTTATGTTCAACCCTCTCCTTTAGTGTGTTGTTTTTATCTCTCAAGTAGAGTTGTTCGTTTGTTGCCTATCCCACTCCTTTAGTGTGTTGCTTAATAGATTTATACGTTTGTTGTTCATCCCTCTCCTTTAGTGTGTTGTTTTTATCTCTCAAGTAGAGTTGTTCGTTTGTTGTCTATCCCACTCCTTTTTTGTGTTGTTTAACTCTCAAGTAGATTTATACGTTTGTTGTTCATCCCTCTCCTTTAGTGTGTTGTTTTTATCTCTCAAGTAGAGTTGTTCGTTTGTTGTCAATCCCACTACTTTTGTGTGTTGTTTCACTCTCAAGTAGATTTATACGTTTGTTGTTCATCCCTCTCCTTTAGTGTGTTGTTTTTATCTCTCAAGTAGAGTTGTTCGTTTGTTGTCTATCCCACTCCTTTAGTGTTGTTTAACTCTCAAGTAGATTTATACATTTGTTGTTCATCCCTCTCCTTTAGTGTGTTGTTTTTATCTCTCAAGTAGAGTTGTTCGGTTGTTGTCAATCCCACTACTTTTGTGTGTTGTTTCACTCACAAGTAGATTTATACGTTTGTTGTTCATCCCTCTCCTTTAGTGTGTTGTTTTTATCTCTCAAGTAGAGTTGTTCGTTTGTTGTCTATCCCACTCCTTTTGTGTGTTGTTTAACTCTCAAGTAGATTTATACGTTTGTTGTTCATCCCTCTCCTTTAGTGTGCTGTTTTTATCTCTCAAGTAGATTTGTTCGCTTCTTCTCTATCCCACTACTTTTGTGTGTTGTTTAACTCTCAAGTAGATTTATACATTTGTTGTTCATCCCTCTCCTTTAGTGTGTTGTTTTTATCTCTCAAGTAGAGTTGTTCGTTTGTTGTGTATCCCACTCCGTTAGTGTGTTGCTTAACTCTCAAGTAGATTTATACGTTTGTTGTTCATCCCTCTCCTTTAGTGTGTTGTTTTTATCTCTCAAGTAGAGTTGTTCGTTTCTTCTCTATCCCACTCCTTTTGTGTGTTGTTTAACTCTCAAGTAGATTTATACGTTTGTTGTTCAACCCTCTCCTTTAGTGTGTTGTTTTTATCTCTCAAGTAGAGTTGTTCGTTTGTTGCCTATCCCACTCCTTTAGTGTGTTGCTTAATAGATTTATACGTTTGTTCTTCATCCCTCTCCTTTAGTGTGTTGTTTTTATCTCTCAAGTAGAGTTGTTCGTTTGTTGTCTATCCCACTCCTTTTTTGTGTTGTTTAACTCTCAAGTAGATTTATACGTTTGTTGTTCATCCCTCTCCTTTAGTGTGTTGTTTTTATCTCTCAAGTAGAGTTGTTCGTTTCTTCTCTATCCCACTCCTTTTTTGTGTTGTTTCACTCTCAAGTAGATTTATACGTTTGTTGTTCATCCCTCTCCTTTAGTGTGTTGTTTTTATCTCTCAAGTAGAGTTGTTCGTTTGTTGTCTATCCCACTCCTTTTGTGTGTTGTTTAACTCTCAAGTAGATTTATACGTTTGTTGTTCATCCCTCTCCTTTAGTGTGTTGTTTTTATCTCTCAAGTAGAGTTGTTCGTTTCTTCTCTATCCCACTCCTTTTCTGTGTTGTTTAACTCTAAAGTAGATTTATACATTTGTTGTTCATCCCTCTCCTTGAGTGTGTTGTTTTTATCTCTCAAGTAGAGTTGTTCGTTTGTTGTCTATCCCACTCCTTTTCTGTGTTGTTTAACTCTAAAGTAGATTTATACGTTTGTTGTTCATCCCTCTCCTTTAGTGTGTTGTTTTTATCTCTCAAGTAGAGTTGTTCGTTTGTTGTCTATCCCACTCCTTTTGTGTGTTGTTTAACTCTCAAGTAGATTTATACGTTTGTTGTTCATCCCTCTCCTTTAGTGTGTTGTTTTTATCTCTCAAGTAGAGTTGTTCGTTTGTTGTGTATCCCACTCCGTTAGTGTGTTGCTTAACTCTCAAGTAGATTTATACGTTTGTTGTTCATCCCTCTCCTTTAGTGTGTTGTGTTTATAACACAGTTAGAGTTGTTCGTTTGTTGTCTATCCCACTCCTTTTGTGTGTTGTTTAACTCTCAAGTAGATTTATACGTTTGTTGTTCATCCCTCTCCTTTAGTGTGTTGTTTTTATCTCTCAAGTAGAGTTGTTCGTTTGTTGTCTATCCCACTCCTTTAGTGTGTTGCTTAACTCTCAAGTAGATTTATACGTTTGTTGTTCATCCCTCTCCTTTAGTGTGTTGTTTTTATCTCTCAAGTAGAGGTGTTCGTTTGTTGTCTATCCCACTCCTTTAGTGTGTAGCTTAACTCTCAAGTAGATTCATACATTTGTTGTTCATCCCTCTCCTTTAGTGTGTTGTTTTTATCTCTCAAGTAGAGTTGTTCGTTTGTTGTCTATCCCACTCCTTTTTTGTGTTGTTTAACTCTCAAGTAGATTTATACATTTGTTGTTCATCCCTCTCCTTTAGTGTGTTGTTTTTATCTCTCAAGTAGAGTTGTTCGTTTGTTGTCTATCCCACTCCTTTTGTGTGTTGTTTAACTCTCAAGTAGATTTATACGTTTGTTGTTCATCCCTCTCCTTTAGTGTGTTGTTTTTATCTCTCAAGTAGAGTTGTTCGTTTGTTGTCTATCCCACTCCTTTTGTGTGTTGTTTTTATCTCTCAAGTAGAGTTGTTCGTTTGTTGTCAATCCCACTACTTTTGTGTGTTGTTTCACTCTCAAGTAGTGTTGTTCAATTGTTGTCTATCCCACTCCTTTAGTCTGTTCCTTAACTCTCAAGTAGATTTGTTACGTTTGTTGTTCATCCCTCTCCTTTTGTGTGTTGTTTTATCTGTCAAGTAGAGTTGTTCGTTTGTTGTCTATTACTCCTTTAGTGTGTTGTTTAAATCTCAAATAGACTTCTACGTTTGTTGTTCATCCCTCTCCTTTAGTGTGTTGTTTATCTCTCAAGTAGAGTTGTTACATTTGTTGTCTATCCCACTCCTTTTGTGTGTTGTTTAACTCTCAAGTAGATTTCTACGTTTGTCATACTCTTACTCCTTTAGTGTGTTGTTTAAATCTCAAGTAGACTTCTTTGTTTGTCATTATCCCACTCCTTTAGGGTGTTGTTTAACTCTCAAGTAGATTGTTACGTTTGTTGTTCATCCCTCTCCTTTTTGTGTGTTGTTTATCTCTCAAGTAGAGTTGTTCGTTTGTTATCTATCCCACTCCTTCCGTGTGTTGTTTAACTCTCAAGTAGATTTATACGTTTGTTGTTCATCCCTCTCCTTTAGTGTGTTGTTTTTATCTCTCAAGTTGAGTTGTTCATTTGTTGTCTATCCCACTCCTTCCGTGTGTTGTTTAACTCTCAAGTAGAGTTCGTCGTTTGAGATAATCTTACTCCTTTTGAGTATTGTTCAACTCTCAAGTAGACTTGTTCGTTTGTCATTATCCCACTCCTTTAGTGTGTTGTTTATCTCTCAAGTAGATTTATTCGTTTGTTGTTCATCCCTCTCCTTTTGTGTGTTGTTTAACTCTCAAGTAGAGTTTGTTTGTTATTACTCCTTTTGTGTTGTTTAAATCTCAAATAGACTTCTCGTTTGTTGTTTATCCCACTCCTTTTGTGTATTGTTTAACTCTCAAGTAGAGTTCTTCGTTTGTTGTTTATCCCACTCCTTATGTGTGTGGTTTGACTCTCAAGTAGAGTTCTTCGTTTGTCATATTCTTACTCCTTCTCTGTATTGTTTAAATCTCGAATAGACTTCTTCGTTTGACATTATCCCTCTCCTTTATTGTGTTGTTTATCTCTCAAGTTGAGTTGTTCGTTTGTTGTTTATCCCACTCCTTTTGTGTTTTGTTTTACTCTGAAGTAGAGTTTATGTTTGTTGTTCATCCTACTCCTTTAGTGTGTTGTTTAAATCTCAAGTAGACTTCTCCGTTTGTAATTATCCCTCCTTTATTGTGTTGTTTAACTCTCAAGTAGAATTTTACATTTGTTGTTCATCCCACTCCTTTTGTTTGTCGTTTAACGCTTAATTAGAGTTCTTTGTTTGTGATACTCTTACTCCTTTATGTGTAATTTTTAAATATCGAATAGACCTTTTCGTTTCTCATTATCCCTCTCCTTTAGTGGGTTGTTTATCTCTCAAGCAGTGTTGTTCGTTTGTTGTTCATCCCTCTCCTTTTGTTTGTTTTTTTTTTTTCATAAATAGAGCATATATTAATAAAAGTAAAAGAGTACAAAGCGTAAAAGTAGAGATTACAATGGAACCCACAGGCGGGTTACAACGCGAAACAAGTGAAACAAACAAAGAAACAAAAATAACATAACCCGGGATCAAGGTGATCCATGGTTGCAACCATGAACCTCGTTAAAACCGGTCATGGAAAAACCGATTGGGAAAAACCCATGGTGGGAAAAAAAGTGCTGGCGTTAGCGTTCTGAAACCTATAATAAGGTAAACCGTACATGTCCTGTGTATGTGAGGTCGAATGACATCGAAGGAAGTCGAAACCCTCGGATCAACTTTGAGAGAGCATCGGCCGTGTTGCCTTCACGAAAAATATGAGACACCGAAAATCCATGTCACGCATATGAGAGAGTCGATAGCCAGCGGTTCCGAATTTCCATGGGACGAGTTAGTACCAGCGGAGAGCAAATTAAGCTACATAAGTAGAATCATCTCCAGCAAATCTTATTCGATACAGGTGTGAGCGATTCAATGCCAATCATAACCGCAAGTAACTTCGGCTTCAAAAGCATAAAGCGTGCCGGTGATTTACAAAGCAACCCATCACGGTACCATTTGAATCTCTAAAAACCGGCCCGCGATGAGGCGGGGCGGCAAAGAACTTCCATCCGTGTTGCATTTAATCCATCCGGGAGAGGGATACCATCGGACCTCAATGATATCTCGTGACTTAGGCGGGCACCCTTGAATCTGAAAAGAATGAAGGACTTGTAAATCAACTTGATTATTAGCCATAGAACCGAGAGGGTGGGAATTAGCCTCGCCTACAAGACTCAAATCGAAGCAAAATAGAATGCACTGAAGCAGGAACACCATCAAATAAGCAACGATTGCGCGATCCAAGCACCCAAATGCCGTCACAAAGGCGAGGCGCCATACAAGAGAGAATCGAGAGCTAAAATGTTGACCCATGGCATATAACGAAGCTCTCCAAAACTAAAGCAATCTCGAAAGGAACACGGAAAAGATCAAATAGAGTATGCGGATAGTCAGAGTGAGCGGACAAGAGACGATAAATGGTCTTGGCAATCCATAGCGACATAGCAAAAACACACGAAGGACCAACAAAACGAGCCGCGGTTTCTCAATAGTTGGAAGAACACCATAAATAGCCTTCAAGCGTGATAGAAACGGCGGGGTGGGATAAAAGGCCCATATCCAGATCCCGGTCAATCTTAAGGAAGCAGCGGCGCAAAGGTGATAGGCTTGCTTGGTAGAAATCGAACCGTCTGAGATTCGGTCGAATCTGATGTCGAGAACCGGATGGAGCAGGATGATAGGAGAGAATGTCGCGGTAACATCTGGAAAAGCCATCTGGAACCCGTCGAAAGAAACCAACCGGTAGGTCGATACTCGAAATAGGGAACTCGAAGTGATGCGAAGATGAATAGGAATACCAATTACATCGCGTCATGTAGCGAGCCAATCATCAAGCGAAGCGTGGTGAGAGCCTTGACCGCTAACCATCTAGACTTGGATTGAAGTGTGGAAACAATCCTTAAATCGACCAAATCGAGGAAGCAACATAAGGCGTAAGGAAGCATGCGAAAGAAAGCGGCTGGCGAAGATATCTAGATATGGAACCTTCCATTGAATATCCCAAGCAAGGCGAAAGATCGCCTTATTAGGCAACGGAGAGCGAATACCAAGACCACCCTCGGACTTTGGAGCACAACAAGCGCTTCCAAGAGATGAAGTCGATGCTCTCTTGAGTATCCCGGTTTGGACGAAATTACGAATGCCGGGCATCCATACGGCTTAAGAAGAGTCAAGCCAGCGATAAACCATCATAGAGTGTACAAAGATCACGGATCGCGATTGAACAAGACATAAGCGACCGGCCATAGAGAGAAGTGCCCTTCCATTTACTAAACTTTTCTAGAATCGAGTCCATGAGGATTGTAAATGACAAGTCCAGGGTGCCCGGAAAAGTGGAACTCCCAAATCGTGAAAGGAAGGTGACCCTCGATAATATCCATGATTACGCACAAGTGGTTCTTCGACTCGGGTGAGAAAAGTACTAAGATAAGCCACGGACTTACGAGGATTGAAGTGTTGTCCCGACCAAGCGACATATTTTCCGGGATCCTAAGAATAGTCCGACAATTCGCGATAGTAGCCTGCAAAAATAATCACATCATCCGCATAAAGAAGGTGAGAAGGAAAAGTAAGAGATTGTCCAATGAATAAAGGGTGAGCTCCACTGATTGGCGACCTTGAGAAGCTTGCTAAGAACTTCCTCCAGCGATGCAAAGAGGAAGAGGATCCCCTTGGCGAACTCCACGAGAACAGCAAAGTACCCTTAGGGCCCCATTAATCGAGAAGAGCTTTGCGGTGAAGAATATGATTAATCCAACCAACAAAGGTAGAAGAGAAACCATATTTTGTGAGAACATGAAAAGTCCCGATTTAGAGTATCAAAGGCTTTCCGGATGTCGACCTTCAACGCAGTTACCCTTACTACGGTGAAGACCAAGACTATTAACTCCTTGAGGCTAAGCAATACAATCATGTATGTCGTCTCCCGGAATAAAACCAAATTGATGAAAGGAGAGCAACCCGATAAAATCGGACCCAACGATCGGCTAAAATCTTAGCAATAATCTTATAAAGAAAATTACCAAGAACAATAGGCGGAAATCTTCAATCATAGCGCATCTCGATTTTGAATAAGGTGACAAAACTAGAGTTCATACTGCGGAAATGACCATGAAGGAAGAACGCCCGAATCGCCAAGACACCTCCTTTTGATAATGTGCCACATAGATTGATAGAAACTTCCCCGAAACCATCGGTCCGGGAGCACTATCGGTGACATCTGAAAACAACATGGCGGATGTCATCCTCGGAAGGAATATCGATTAGCAATTGATTTTGTTCATCCGTAATCGAACAATGGATAAGCTCATCTAGTTCATCGAGCAGAGACAAGCGTAAATTTGAGTTTGTGAAGCGATTCTCATAATAAGAAATCATATGATTAGGATCCGAATTGCATCATGATTGATAGAGCCATCAATTATCAAGAGAAATACGAGAATACCTTTGCGAATCTTTAGAAACGATGGAAAAACGAATTTCTATCACCGTCTTTTAACCACCAGACCGGTTCTTTTGGCCTTAAAAGTTGCCTCTTGATTGAGAATAGCATTGTAGTCGCGATCGCCTCAAGTTCCTTGCGAGGAACATCATTTATCGGACCATGGAGGGATAATTCTTTGAACCAACTCCGACTTATTACGGCGGCAAGAAGGCGAAATTAAGCTTCGCCAAGACATTAATATTCCAATCTATGATAGCGGTTTGACCTCTTTAATTTCCGGATAACGAAAAAAGAGCCCATGGCCGTAATAGGAGTTTTCGGAAAGCTTAATTAACTCCTCAAGCAGCGTGACTAAGCCACATTGCTTGGAATCTGAATGGTCGAGGGCGAGATGGCGCTTGTTCATGCGCCTGGAAACAAAGAGAGGCGTGATCCGAGCAAATGCATAAGCCCACGAACCATCACTGAGTCCCATAAATCCAAAAGGATTGTGAAGAAAGAGCCCTATCAATCGTGTCTCTAGATAACCACTAGAAGCGGCGATTCGACCAGTAAAAGCGGCCGAACTAGGAATCGATAAGAACTCCCCATCATTGATAAATGAGCGAAATCCATGGTTTCGAACGAGCGGAGGAGTACCATTCGATCGTTCATGTGCACCAATCACGGCATTGAAATCTCCCACCAAAAGCGAGGGTGTGTTTGGCAAAAGCGATAAATCACGCCATAAGTCTCGACGGCGGATATAATCGGCATGGGCATGAATAAGCGCTAATAGGAAGTCCGTTGAAGCGAAACTTTAATAACAAGAACTTGAGAAGAAGAAAATTATAGAAGAACCGGAAGAAGAGATCTTCCAAAACCCATAAGTTAGGAAGGCTGTTAGGCGCGTATTTTCACCGAAGCGCATTCCCATCGCATTCAATAAGAATGCGGTATGGAGGAAGGAACCTTTGGTTCGCAATAGCAAACCAACGAGGGCAGTAGAAACTACATGATGCTTGAGCATATCTTGTGAGGAGCATTCCCGATACCGAATGTTCCAAAGCAGAACATTCATTGGGAAACAACGTGAGAGGAATACGCATGGCAAGTGGCGGATGTAAGAGTTGTAATATCCGACAAAATTATCATCATTTATATCACCGTCTACTAAATGCGCCCATCTTGCCGCGCAATCCCCATGGCATTAATAGCGGCGAGGAAAATGGGGATGAAGAAAGCGACCTTAGTGGCATTAGATGGGTTGTTAATGCGTTCACGCATAATCTCAGCCGAATCTTTTATTAGCATATTAGCCTCCATAGAATCGTCGATGAAGATGTGTTGAGGGCTGTGCGCAATAGGAGTTGAAGGTTGCGTGAGGCTGGCGATGCGTGGCGAATCTTACCAGCGAAATCTCGGACTCACCACCCAGTTCTCATCCTCCACCATGTTGAATCGACAAGGCAAACCGGTTCGACTCGACAAGCGGAGATCTGACCGGCGTAGCGAGCCGTTTAAACAAATTAACATTACGTCGCGGGAGAAACTTCACGAATCCGTAGCATCGGTGGTTGAAACCACAGCGATGAAAGTCGCGATGGACGGCGGTGGTAGCGTTCGATTGTGCGTTTATAACCCTTTGGCGGAATAACAACAAAGTTGATTGTGCTAAGTTAGCATTAGATTTTTACCTAGGAGGCGGTGGTGGGCCTGAACATCTCCTTATCTTTGTTCTGCTGCAATTCTCCATTTATGACCAACAACAAGGCAAGAATGGCAAAAGGGTAAATCCTCATAATAAGCTTCAATCCGAATATCGCAAGCGGGAGTTTCTAGTTGAATCTTTGATTCTAAAGCTTGAAAGATCAACTTCCACGGGACCTTAGCGTAGTTACCAAAGCGGCGATCTAAAGAAGGCGTATCAATCCTAATCGGTGTTCCAGAAGCGGTATAAGTGCCGTAATCAGCGATCGATGATGGTGTTCATAAAGCAAACCATATAAGCGAACCGAACCGCACCCGTGTGGATCTTTGTTTTGCAGAGCGAAATTAGGAACCCGAGGTTGTAGGTAGAGATTACTGTTGATAGCTTCCATAAGCTCGAGCGAAAAATTGAATCTCTCGTTTGCTTGGAATAGGCGAAAGACAAAGTATCGGACGATCGAAAGCATGGACCGAGCCTCCGTATGCGAATCTTTTCAGCGTCTCCGTGGGTCATGAAATTTCCATGGTGAGGAACCCTTGGCGAGAATCAATCGTCCGATAAAGAAGAAGATGAGCAATTAGCAATGCTCGAATAAAAATCATCATTAAGTTTAGCAGAATGACGTACCTTCTGAACCGGCTCGAAGTCGGGCGGAAGTGCCCACAATGGCGGTTCGGAAGAGAATGAAAACCGTAGTAGCTTCACGCCTTGGCGCGGTATGGTTCCATGGAGGAGACACCACCTCGGCGGCGAAGATGCTGCAACATGACGGCGGCAGCGGTGAGTTGAATCACGAAAGTTCGGAAAAAGAATTTGACATCCATGAAACCTAAAATTCGGAACGAAAAACGGCGCAAGCTTGGAAAGATTGTGTAGAGCGCGTCCGTCGTCCAAAATAATCGATCTTGGTACGCCTGGAAAGCTCAGAAAACAAGGAAGAGAAGTAGTAGGCGCGTGACTACAGTAGTACAACCACCAGAGACTGGTGGCCGGAGGAAAACCGGCTAAAAATTCGGATAAAAAAACGGCGCAAGCTCGGAAAGGATGTGTAGGGCGCGTCCGTGCTCCAAAATAATCGATCTTGGTACGCCTGGAAAGATCAGGAAACAAGGAATATAGGAAATAGGCGCGTGTCTAACGTGATACAACCACCGGAGACTGGTGGCTGGAGGAAAACCGGCTAATATTTAGGGTTTGCATTTTGACTACTCGAGTAGAGTTTTTCATTTGATGTTGTTCATTTGTTGTTTATCCCACTCCTTTTGTGTATTGTTTAACTCTCAAGTAGAGTTTTTCGTTTGTTATTTTATTACCCGTCCGATGTGTTGTTTAAATTTCAAATTGACTTCTCCATTTGTAATTATACCACTCCTTTATTTTGTTTTTTAACTCTTGGGTAGAATTTTAAATTTTTTGTTTATACAACTCCTTATGTGTGTTTTAACTCTCAGTAGAATTCTTCGTTTGTAATACTCTTACTCCTTCTGTGTATTTTTTAAATCTCTAATAGACTTCTTTGTTTGACATTATCCCACTCCTTTGATGTGTTGTTTATCTCTCGAGTGATGCTATCGTTTGTTGTTTATCCCACTCCTTTTGTGTATTGTTTAACTCTCAAGTAGAGTTTTTTGTTTGTTATTTTATTACCCCTCCGATGTGTTGTTTAAATCTCAAATTGACTTCTCCATTTGTAATTATCCCACTCCTTTATTGTGTTGTTTAACTCTCGAGTAGAATTTTACATTTGTTGTTTATCCCACTCCTTATGTGTGTGGTTTAACTCTCAAGTAGAGTTCTTCGTTTGTGATACTCTTACTCCTTCTGTGTATTGTTTAAATCTCGAATAGACTTCTTCGTTTGACATTATCCCACTCCTTTGATGTGTTGTTTATCTCTCGAGTGGTGTTGTTCATTTGTTGTTTATCCCACTCCTTTTGTGTATTGTTTAACTCTCAAGTAGAGTTTTTCGTTTGTTATTTTATTACCCCTCTGATGTGTTGTTTAAATCTCAAATTGACTTCTCCATTTGTAATTATCCCACTCCTTTATTGTGTTGTTTAACTCTCTGGTAGAATTTTACATTTGTTGTTTATCCCACTCCTTATGTGTGTGGTTTAACTCTCGAGTAGAGTTCTTCGTTTGTGATACTCTTACTCCTTCTGTGTATTGTTTAAATCTCGAATAGACTTCTTCGTTTGACATTATCCCACTCCTTTGATGTGTTGTTTATCTCTCGAGTGGTGTTGTTCGTTTGTTGTTTATCCGACTTCTTTTGTGTATTGTTTAACTCTCAAGTAGAGTTTTTCGTTTGTTATTTTATTACCCCTCCGATGTGTTGTTTAAATCTCAAATTGACTTCTCCATTTGTAATTATCCCACTCCTTTATTGTGTTGTTTAACTCTCGAGTAGAATTTTACATTTGTTGTTTATCCCACTCCTTATGTGTGTGGTTTAACTCTCAAGTAGAGTTCTTCGTTTGTGATACTCTTACTCCTTCTATGTATATTTTAAATCTCGAATAGACTTCTTCGTTTGACATTATCCCACTCCTTTGATGTGTTGTTTATCTCTCGAGTGGTGTTGTTCGTTTGTTGTTTATCCCACTCCTTTTGTGTATTGTTTAACTCTCAAGTAGAGTTTTTCGTTTGTTATTTTATTACCCCTCCGATGTGTTGTTTAAATCTCAAATTGACTTCTCCATTTGTAATCGTCGCACTCCTTTATTGTGCTGTTTAACTCTCGAGTACAATTTTACATTTGTTGTTTATCCCACTCCTTATGTGTGTGGTTTAACTCTCAAGTAGAGTTCTTTGTTTGTGATACTCTTACTCCTTCTGTGTATTGTTTAAATCTCGAATAGATTTCTTCGTTTGACATTATCCCACTCCTTTGATGTGTTATTTATCTCTCGAGTGGTGTTGTTCGTTTGTTGTTTATCCCACTCCTTTTGTGTATTGTTTAACTCTCAAGTAGAGTTTTTAGTTTGTTATTTTATTACCCCTCCGATGTGTTGTTTAAATCTCAAATTGACTTCTCCATTTGTAATCATCCCACTCCTTTATTGTGTTGTTTAACTCTCGAGTAGAATTTTACATTTGTTGTTTATCCTACTCCTTATGTGTGTGGTTTAACTCTCAAGTAGAGTTCTTCGTTTGTGATACTCTTACTCCTTCAATGTATTGTTTAAATCTCGAATAGACTTCTTCGTTTGACATTATCCCACTCCTTTGATGTGTTGTTTATCTCTCGAGTGGTGTTGTTCGTTTGTTGTTTATCCCACTCCTTTTGTGTATTGTTTAACTCTCAAGTAGAGTTTTTCGTTTGTTATTTTATTACCCCTCCGATGTGTTGTTTAAATCTCAAATTGACTTCTCCATTTGTAATTATCCCACTCCTTTATTGTGTTGTTTAACTCTCGAGTAGAATTTTACATTTGTTGTTTATCCCACTCCTTATGTGTGTGGTTTAACTCTCAAGTAGAGTTCTTCGTTTGTGATACTCTTACTCCTTCTGTGCATTGTTTAAATCTCGAATAGACTTCTTGGTTTGACATTATCCCACTCCTTTGATGTGTTGTTTATCTCTCGAGTGGTGTTGTTCGTTTGTTGTTTATCCCACTCCTTTTGTGTATTGTTTAACTCTCAAGTAGAGTTTTTCGTTTGTTATTTTATTACCCCTCCGATGTGTTGTTTAAATCTCAAATTGACTTCTCCATTTGTTATTATTCCACTCCTTTATTGTGTTGTTTAACTCTCGAGTAGAATTTTACATTTGTTGTTTATCCCACTCCTTATGTGTGTGGTTTAACTCTCAAGTAGAGTTCTTCGTTTGTGATACTCTTACTCCTTCTGTGTATTGTTTAAATCTCGAATAGACTTCTTTGTTTGACATTATCCCACTCCTTTGATGTGTTGTTTATCTCTCGAGTGGTGTGATCGTTTGTTGTTTATCCCACTCCTTTTGTGTATTGTTTAACTCTCAAGTACAGTTTTTTCGTTTGTTATTTTATTACCCCTCCGATGTGTTGTTTAAATCTCAAATTGACTTCTCCATTTGTAATTATCCCACTCCTTTATTGTGTTGTTTAACTCTCGAGTAGAATTTTACATTTGTTGTTTATCCCACTCCTTATGTGTTTGGTTTAACTCTCAAGTAGAGTTCTTCGTTTGTGATACTCTTACTCCTTCTGTGCATTGTTTAAATCTCGAATAGACTTCATTGTTTGACATTATCCCACTCCTTTGATGTGTTGTTTATCTCTCGAGTGGTGTTGTTCGTTTGTTGTTTATCCCACTCCTTTTGTGTATTGTTTAACTCTCAAGTAGAGTTTTTCGTTTGTTATTTTATTACCCCTCCGATGTGTTGTTTAAATCTCAAATTGACTTCTCCATTTGTAATTATCCCACTCCTTTATTGTGTTGTTTAACTCTCGAGTAGAATTTTACATTTGTTGTTTATCCCACTCCTTATGTGTGGTTTAACTCTCAAGTAGAGTTCTTCGTTTGTGATACTCTTACTCCTTCTGTGTATTGTTTAAATCTCGAATAGACTTCTTCGTTTGACATTATCCCACTCCTTTGATGTGTTGTTTATCTCTCGAGTGGTGTTGTTCGTTTGTTGTTTATCCCACTCCTTTTGTGTATTGTTTAACTCTCAAGTAGAGTTTTTTCGTTTGTTATTTTATTACCCCTCCGATGTGTTGTTTAAATCTCAAATTGACTTCTCCATTTGTAATTATCCCACTCCTTTATTGTGTTGTTTAACTCTCGAGTAGAATTTTACATTTGTTGTTTATCCCACTCCTTATGTGTGTGGTTTAACTCTCAAGTAGAGTTCTTCGTTTGTGATACTCTTGCTCCTTCAATGTATTGTTTAAATCTCGAATAGACTTCTTCGTTTGACATTATCCCACTCCGTTGATGTGTTGTTTATCTCTCGAGTGGTATTGTTCGTTTGATCCCACTTCTTTTGTGTATTGTCTAACTCTCAAGTAGAGTTTTTCGTTTGTTATTTTATTACCCCTCCGATGTGTTGGTTAAATCTCAAATTGACTTCTCCATTTGTAATTATCCCACTCCTTTATTCTGTTGTTTAACTCTCGAGTAGAATTTTACATTTGTTGTTTATCCCACTCCTTATGTGTGTGGTTTAACTCTCAAGTAGAGTTCTTCGTTTGTGATACTCTTACTCCTGTGTATTGTTTAAATCTCGAATAGACTTCTTCGTTTGACATTATCCCACTCCTTTGATGTGTTGTTTATCTCTCGAGTGGTGTTGTTCGTTTGTTGTTTATCCCACTCCTTTTGTGTATTGTTTAACTCTCAAGTAGAGTTTTTCGTTTGTTATTTTATTACCCCTCCGATGTGTTGTTTAAATCTCAAATTGACTTCTCCATTTGTAATCATCCCACTCCTTTATTGTGTTGTTTAACTCTCGAGTAGAATTTTACATTTGTTGTTTATCCCACTCCTTATGTGTGTGGTTTAACTCTCGAGTAGAGTTCTTCGTTTGTGATACTCTTACTCCTTTTGTGTATTTTTTAAATCTCGAATAGACTTCTTCGTTTGACATTATCCCACTCCTTTGATGTGTTGTTTATCTCTCGAGTGGTGTTGTTCGTTTGTTGTTTATCCCACTCCTTTTGTGTATTGTTTAACTCTCAAGTAGAGTTTTTTCGTTTGTTATTTTATTACCCCTCCGATGTGTTGTTTAAATCTCAAATTGACTTCTCCATTTGTAATCATCCACTCCTTTATTGTGTTGTTTAACTCTCGAGTAGAATTTTACATTTGTTGTTTATCCCACTCCTTATGTGTGTGGTTTAACTCTCAAGTAGAGTTCTTCGTTTGTGATACTCTTACTCCTTCTGTGTATTGTTTAAATCTCGAATAGACTTCTTCGTTTGACATTATCCCACTCCTTTGATGTGTTGTTTATCTCTCGAGTGGTGTTGTTAGTTTGTTGTTTATCCCACTCCTTTTGTGTATTGTTTAACTCTCAAGTAGAGTTTTTTCGTTTGTTATTTTATTACCCCTCCGATGTGTTGTTTAAATCTCAAATTGACTTCTCCATTTGTAATTATCCCACTCCTTTATTGTGTTGTTTAACTCTCGAGTAGAATTTTACATTTGTTGTTTATCCCACTCCTTATGTGTGTGGTTTAACTCTCGAGTAGAGTTCTTTGTTTGTGATACTCTTTCTCCTTCTGTATTATTGTTTAAATCTCGAATAGACTTCTTCGTTTGACATTATCCCACTCCTTTGATGTGTTGTTTATCTCTCGAGTGGTGTTGTTCGTTTGTTGTTTATCCCACTCCTTTTGTGTATTGTTTAACTCTCAAGTAGAGTTTTTCGTTTGTTATTTTGTTACCCCTCCGATGTGTTGTTTAAATCTCAAATTGACTTCTCCATTTGTAATTATCCCACTCCTTTATTGTGTTGTTTAACTCTCGGGTAGAATTTTACATTTGTTGTTTATCCCACTCCTTATGTGTGTGGTTTAACTCTCGAGTAGAGTTCTTCGTTTGTGATACTCTTACTCCTTCTGTGTATTGTTTAAATCTCGAATAGACTTCTTCGTTTGACATTATCCCACTCCTTTGATGTGTTGTTTATCTCTCGAGTGGTGTTGTTCATTTGTTGTTTATCCCACTCCTTTTGTGTATTGTTTAACTCTCAAGTAGAGTTTTTCGTTTGTTATTTTATTACCCCTCCGATGTGTTGTTTAAATCTCAAATTGACTTCTCCATTTGTAATTATTCCACTCCTTTATTGTGTTGTTTAACTATCGAGTAGAATTTTACATTTGTTGTTTATCCCACTCCTTGTGTGTGTGGCTTAACTCTCAAGTAGAGTTCTTCGTTTGTGATACTCTTGCTCCTTCAATGTATTGTTTAAATCTCGAATAGACTTCTTCGTTTGACATTATCCCACTCCTTTGATGTGTTGTTTATCTCTCGAGTGGTGTTGTTCGTTTGTTGTTTATCCCACTCCTTTTGTGTATTGTTTAACTCTCAAGTAGAGTTTTTCGTTTGTTATTTTATTACCCCTCCGATGTGTTGTTTAAATCTCAAATTGACTTCTCCATTTGTAATCATCCCACTCCTTTATTGTGTTGTTTAACTCTCGACTAGAATTTTACATTTGTTGTTTATCCCACTCCTTATGTGCGTGGTTTAACTCTCAAGTAGAGTTCTTTGCTTGTGATACTCTTACTCCTTCTGTGTACGGTTTAAATCTCGAATAGTCTTCTTCGTTTGACATTATCCCACTCCTTTGATGTGTTGTTTATCTCTCGAGTGGTGTTATCGTTTGTTGTTTATCCCACTCCTTTTGTGTATTGTTTAACTCCGAAGTAGAGTTTTTTAGTTTGTTATTTTATTACCCCTCCGATGCGTTGTTTAAATCTCATATTGACTTCTCCATTTGTAATTATCCCACTCCTTTATCTGTTGTTTAACTCTCGAGTAGAATTTTACATTTGGTGTTTATCCCACTCCTTATGTGTGTGGTTTAACTCTCAAGTAGAGGTCTTCGTTTGTGATACTCTTATTCCTTTTGTGTATTGTTTAAATCTCGAATAGACTTCTTCGTTTGACATTATCCCACTCCTTTGATGTGTTGTTTATCTCTCGAGTGGTGTTATCGTTTGTTGTTTATCCCACTCCTTTTGTGTATTGTTTAACTCTCAAGTAGAGTTTTTTAGTTTGTTATTTTATTACCCCTCCGATGCGTTGTTTAAATCTCAAATTGACTTCTCCATTTGTAATTATTCCACTCCTTTATTGTGTTGTTTAACTCTCGAGTAGAATTTTACATTTGTTGTGTATCCCACTCCTTATGTGTGTGGTTTAACTCTCAAGTAGAGTTCTTCGTTTGTGATACTCTTACTCCTTTTCTGTATTGTTTAAATCTCGAATAGACTTCTTCGTTTGACATTATCCCACTCCTTTGATGTGTTGTTTATCTCTCGAGTGGTGTTGTTCATTTGTTGTTTATCCCACTCCTTTTGTGTATTGTTTAACTCTCAAGTAGAGTTTTTAGTTTGTTATTTTATTACCCCACCGATGTGTTGTTTAAATCTCAAATTGACTTCTCCATTTGTAATTATCCCACTCCTTTATTGTGTTGTTTAACTCTCGAGTAGAATTTTACATTTGTTGTTTATCCCACTCCTTATGTGTGTGGTTTAACTCTCAAGTAGAGTTCTTCGTTTGTGATACTCTTACTCCTTCTGTGTATTGTTTAAATCTCGAATAGACTTCTTCGTTTGACATTATCCCACTCCTTTGATGTGTTGTTTATCTCTCGAGTGGTGTTGTTCATTTGTTGTTTATCCCACTCCTTTTGTGTATTGTTTAACTCTCAAGTAGAGTTTTTTGTTTGTTATTTTATTACCCCTCCGATGTGTTGTTTAAATCTCAAATTGACTTCTCCATTTGTAATTATCCCACTCCTTTATTGTGTTGTTTAACTCTCGGTAAATTTTACATTTGTTGTTTATCCCACTCCTTGTGTGTGGTTTAACTCTCAGTAGTGTTCCTCGTTTGTGATACTATTACTCCTTATGTGTATTGTTTAAATCTCGAATAGACTTCTTCGTTTGACATTATCCCACTCCTTTGATGTGTTGTTTATCTCTCGAGTGGTGTTTTCTTTTGTTGTTTATCCCACTCCTTTTGTGAATTGTTTAAATCTCAAGTAGAGTTTTTCTTTTGTTATTTTATTACCCCTCCTATGTGTTGTTTAAATCTCAAATTGACTTCTCCTTTGGTAATAATCCCACTCCTTTATTGTGTTGTTCAACTTTCGGGTAGAATTTTACAATTGTTGTTTATCCCACTCCTTATGTGTGTGGTTTAACTCTCAATTAGAGTTCTTCGTTCGTGATACTCTTACTCGTTCTATGTGTTGTTTAAATCTCGAATAGACTTCTTCGTTTGACATTATCCCACTCCTTTGATGTGTTGTTTATCTCTCGAGTGGTGTTGTTCATTTGTTGTTTATCTCACTCCTTTTGTGTATTGTTTAACTCTCAAGTAGAGTTTTTCATTTGTTATCTTATTACCCCTCCGATGTGTTGTTTAAATCTCAAATTGACTTCTCCATTTGTAATTATCCCACTCCTTTATTCTGTTGTTTAACTCTCGAGTAGAATTTTACAATTGGTGTTTATCCTACTCCTTATGTGTGTGGTTTAACTCTCAAGTAGAGTTCTTTTGTTCGTGATACTCTTACTCCTTCTATGTATTGTTTAAATCTCGAATAGACTTCTTCGTTTGACATTATCCCACTCCTTTGATGTGTTGTTTATCTCTCGAGTGGTGTTGTTCATTTGTTGTTTATCTCACTCCTTTTGTGTATTGTTTAACTCTCAAGTAGAGTTTTTCATTTGTTATCTTATTACCCCTCCGATGTGTTGTTTAAATCTCAAATTGACTTCTCCATTTGTAATTATCCCAGTCCTTTATTCTGTTGTTTAACTCTCGAGTAGAATTTTACAATTGGTGTTTATCCTACTCCTTATGTGTGTGGTTTAACTCTCAAGTAGAGTTCTTCGTTTGTGATACTCTTACTCCTTCTGTGTATTTTTCAAATCTCGAATAGACTTCTTTGTTTGACATTATCCCACTCCTTTGATGTGTTGTTTATCTCTCAGTGGTGTTGTTCGTTTGTTGTTTATCCCACTCCTTTTGTGTATTGTTTAACTCTCAAGTAGAGTTTTTTGTTTGTTATTTTATTACCCCTCCGATGTGTTGTTTAAATCTCAAATTGACTTCTCCATTTGTAATTATCCCACTCCTTTATTGTGTTGTTTAACTCTCGAGTAGAATTTTACATTTGTTGTTTATCCTACTCCTTATGTGTGTGGTTTAACTCTCAAGTAGAGTTCTTCGTTTGTGATACTCTTACTCCTTCTGTGTATTGTTTAAATCTCGAATAGACTTCTTTGTTTGACATTATCCCACTCCTTTGATGTGTTGTTTATCTCTCGAGTGGTGTTGTTCGTTTGTTGTTTATCCCACTCCTTTTGTGTATTGTTTAACTCTCAAGTAGAGTTTTTCGTTTGTTATTTTATTACCCCTCCGATGTGTTGTTTAAATCTCAAATTGACTTCTCCATTTGTAATTATCCCACTCCTTTATTGTGTTGTTTAACTCTAGAGTAGAATTTTACATTATTTGTTTACCCTACTCCTTATGTATGTGGTTTAACTCCCAAGTAGAGTTCTTCGTTTGTGATACTCTTACTCCTTCTGTGTATTGTTTAAATCTCGAATAGACTTCTTCGTTTGACATTATCCCACTCCTTTGATGTGTTGTTTATCTCTCGAGTGGTGTTGTTCGTTTGTTGTTTATCCCACTCCTTTTGTGTATTGTTTAACTCTCAAGTAGAGTTTTTTCGTTTGTTATTTTATTACCCCTCCGATGTGTTGTTTAAATCTCAAATTGACTTCTCCATTTGTAATTATCCCACTCCTTTATTGTGTTGTTTAACTCTCGAGTAGAATTTTACATTTGTTGTTTATCCCACTCCTTATGTGTGTGGTTTAACTCTCAAGTAGAGTTCTTAGTTTGTGATACTCTTACTCCTTCTGTGTATTGTTTAAATCTCGAATAGACTTCTTCGTTTGACATTATCCCACTCCTTTGATGTGTTGTTTATCTCTCGAGTGGTGTTGTTCGTTTGTTGTTTATCCCACTCCTTTTGTGTATTGTTTAACTCTCAAGTAGAGTTTTTCGTTTGTTATTTTATTACCCCTCCGATGTGTTGTTTAAATCTCAAATTGACTTCTCCATTTGTAATTATCCCACTCCTTTATTGTGTTGTTTAACTCTCGAGTAGAATTTTACATTTGTTGTTTATCCCACTCCTTATGTGTGTGGTTTAACTCTCAAGTAGAGTTCTTCGTTTGTGATACTCTTACTCCTTCTGTGTATTGTTTAAATCTCGAATAGACTTCTTCGTTTGACATTATCCCACTCCTTTGATGTGTTGTTTATCTCTCGAGTGGTGTTGTTCGTTTGTTGTTTATCCCACTCCTTTTGTGTATTGTTTAACTCTCAAGTAGAGTTTTTAGTTTGTTATTTTATTACCCCTCCGATGTGTTGTTTAAATCTCAAATTGACTTCTCCATTTGTAATTATCCCACTCCTTTATTGTGTTGTTTAACTCTCGAGTAGAATTCTACATTTGTTGTTTATCCCACTCCTTATGTGTGGTTTAACTCGAAAGTAGAGTTCTACGTTTGTGATACTCTTACTCCTTCTGTGTATTGTTTAAATCTCGAATAGACTTCTTCGTTTGACATTATCCCACTCCTTTGATGTGTTGTTTATCTCTCGAGTGGTGTTGTTCGTTTGTTGTTTATCCCACTCCTTTTGTGTATTGTTTAACTCTCAAGTAGAGTTTTTCGTTTGTTATTTTATTACCCCTCCGATGTGTTGTTTAAATCTCAAATTGACTTCTCCATTTGTAATTATCCCACTCCTTTATTGTGTTGTTTAACTCTCGAGTAGAATTTTACATTTGTTGTTTATCCCACTCCTTATGTGTGGTTTAACTCTCATGTAGTGTTCTTTGTTTGTGATATTCCTACTCCTTCTATGTATTGTTTAAATCTCGAATAGACTTTTTCGTTTGACATTATCCCACTCCTTTGATGTGTTGTTTATCTCTCGAGTGGTGTTGTTCATTTGTTGTTTATCCCACTCCTTTTGTGTATTGTTTAACTCTCAAGTAGAGTTTTTCGTTTGTTATTTATTTACCCCTCCGATGTGTTGTTTAAATCTCAAATTGACTTCTCCATTTGTAATCATCCCACTCCTTTATTGTGTTGTTTAACTCTCGAGTAGAATTTTACATTTGTTGTTTATCCCACTCCTTATGTGTGTGGTTTAACTCTCAAGTAGAGTTCTTCGTTTGTGATACTCTTACTCCTTCTGTGTATTGTTTAAATCTCGAATAGACTTCTTCGTTTGACATTATCGCACTCCTTTGATGTGTTGTTTATCTCTCGAGTGGTGTTGTTTATCCCACTCCTTTTGTGAATTGTTTAACTCTCAAGTAGAGTTTTTCGTTTGTTATTTTATTACCCCTCCGATGTGTTGTTTAAATCTCAAATTGACTTCTCCATTTGTAATTATCCCACTCCTTTATTGTGTTGTTTAACTCTAGAGTAGAATTTACATTTGTTGTTTATACCACTCCTTATGTGTGTGGTTTAACTCTCAAGTAGAGTTCTTCGTTTGTGATACTCTTACTCCTTCTGTGTATTGTTTAAATCTCGAATAGACTTCTTCGTTTGACATTATCCCACTCCTTTGATGTGTTGTTTATCTCTCGAGTGGTGTTGTTCGTTTGTTGTTTATCCCACTCCTTTTGTGTATTGTTTAACTCTCAAGTAGAGTTTTTCGTTTGTTATTTTATTACCCCTCCGATGTGTTGTTTAAATCTCAAATTGACTTCTCCACTTGTAAGTTTCCCACTCCTTTATTGTGTTGTTTAACTCTCGAGTAGAATTTTACATTTATTGTTTATCCCACTCCTTGTGTGTGTGGTTTAACTCTCAAGTAGAGTTATTTGTTTGTGATACTCTTACTCCTTACATATTGTTTAAATCTCGAATAGACTTCTTCGTTTGACATTATCCCACTCCTTTGATGTGTTGTTTATCTCTCGAGTGGTGTTGTTGGTTTGTTGTTTATCCCACTCCTTTTGTGTATTGTTTAACTCTCAAGTAGAGTTTTTCGTTTGTTATTTTATTACCCCTCCGATGTGTTGTTTAAATCTCAAATTGACTTCTCCATTTGTAATTATCCCACTCCTTTATTGTGTTGTTTAACTCTCAGTAGAATTTTACATTTGTTGTTTATCCCACTCCTTATGTGTGTGGTTTAACTCTCATGTAGAGTTCTTTGTTTGTCATACTCTTACTCCTTCTGTGTATTGTTTAAATCACGAATAGACTTCTTCGTTTAATATTATCCCACTCCTTTGATGTGTTGTTTATCTCTCGAGTGGTGTTGTTCGTTTTTTATCCTACTACTTTTGTGTATTGTTCAACTCTCAAGTAGACTTTTTTCGTTTCTTATTTTATTACCCCACCGATGTGTTGTTTAAATCTCAAATTGACTTCTCAATTTGTAATCATCCCACTCCTTTATTCTGTTGCTTAACTCTCGAGTAGAATTTTACATTTGTTGTTTATCCCACTCCTTATGTGTGTTGTTTAACTCTCAAGTAGAGTTCTTCGTTTGTGATACTCTTACTCCTTCGTATTGTATTTAAATCTCGAATAGACATCTTAGTTTGATATTATCCCACTCCATTGATGTGTTCTTTATCTCTCGAGTGGTGTTGTTCGTTTGTTGTTTATCCAACTCCTTTTGTGTATTGTTTAACTCTCAAGTAGAGTTTTTCGTTCGTTATTTTATTACCCCTCCGATGTATTGTTTAAATCTCAAATTGACTTCTCCATTTGTAATTATCCCACTCCTTTATTGTGTTGTTTAACTCTCGGGTAGGTTTTACGTTTGTTGTTTATCCCACTCGTTATGTGTGTGGTTTAACTCTCAAGTAGAGTTCTTCGTTTGTGATACTCTTACTCCTTCTGTGTATTGTTTAAATCTCGAATAGACTTCTTCGTTTGACATTATCCCACTCCTTTGATGTGTTGTTTATCTCTCGAGTGGTGTTGTTTGTTTGTTGTTTATCCCACTCCTTTTGTGTATTGTTTAACTCTCAAGTAGAGTTTTTCGTTTGTTATTTTATTACCCCTCCGATGTGTTGTTTAAATCTCAAATTGACTTCTCCATTAGTATTGATCCACTCCTTTATTGTGTTGTTTAACTCTCGAGTAGAATTTTACATTTGTTCTTTATCCCACTCCTTATGTGTGTGGTTTAACTCTCAAGTAGAGTTCTTCGTTTGTGATACTCTTACTGCTTCGGTGTATTGTTCAAATCTCGAATAGACTTCTTCGTTTGACATTATCCCACTCCTTTGATGTGTTCTTTATCTCTCGAGTGGTGTTGTTTGTTTGTTGTTTATCCCACTCCTTTTGTGTATTGTTTAACTCTCATGTAGAGTTTTTTCGTTTGTTATTTTATTACACCTCCGATGTGTTGTTTAAATCTCAAATTGACTTCTCAATTTGTAATCATCCCACTCCTTTATTGTGTTGTTTAACTCTCGAGTAGAATTTTACATTTGTTGTTTATCCCACTCCTTATGTGTGTGGTTTAACTCTCAAGTAGAGTTCTTCGTTTGTCATTCTCTTACTCATACATGTATTGTTTAAATCTCGAATAGACTTCTTAGTTTGACATTATCCCACTCCTTTGATGTGTTGTTTATCTCTCGAGTGGTGTTGTTCATTTGTTGTTTATCCAACTCCTTTTGTGTATTGTTTAACTCAAGTAGAGTTTTTCGTTTGTTATTTTATTACCCCTCCGATGTGTTGTTTAAATCTCAAATTGACTTCTCCATTTGTAATCATCCCACTCCTTTATTGTGTTGTTTAAATCTCGAGTAGAATTTTACATTTGTTGTTTATCCCACTCCTTATGTGTGGTTTAACTCTCAGTAGAGTTCTTCGTTTGTTATAATCTTACTCATTCTGTGTATTTTTTAAATCTCGAATAGAATTCTTTGTTTGACATTATCCCACTCCTTTGATGTGTTGTTTATCTCTCGAGTGGTGCTATCTTTTGTTGTTTATCCCACTCCTTTTGTGTATTGTTTAACTCTCAAGTAGAGTTTTTCGTTTGTTATTTTATTACCCCTCCGATGTGTTGTTTAAATCTCAAATTGACTTCTCCATTTGTAATTATCCCACTCCTTTATTGTGTTGTTTAACTCTCGGTAAATTTTACATTTGTTGTTTATCCCACTCCTTATGTGTGTGGTTTAACTCTCAGTAGAGTTCTTCGTTTGTGATACTCTTACTCCTTCATGTATTGTTTAAATCTCGAATAGACTTCTTTGGTTGACATTATCCCACTCCTTTGATGTGTTGTTTATCTCTCGAGTGGTGTTGTTCGTTTGTTGTTTATCCCACTCATTTTTTGTATTGTTTAACTCTCAAGTAGAGTTTTTCGTTTGTTACATTATTACCCCTCGATGTGTTGTTGAAATCTCAAATTGACTTCTCCATTTGTAATTATCCCACTCCTTTATTGTGTTGTTTAACTCTCGAGTAGAATTTTACATTTGTTGTTTATCCTACTCCTTATGTGTGTGGTTTTACTCTCAAGTAGAGTTCTTCGTTTGTGATACTCTTACTCCTTCTGTGTATTGTTTAAATCTCGAATAGACTTCTTCGTTTGACATTATCCCACTCCTTTGATGTGTTGTTTATCTCTCGAGTGGTGTTGTTCGTTTGTTGTTTGTCCCACTCCTTTTGTGTATTGTTTAACTCTCAAGTAGAGTTTTTGATTTTGTTTATTTATTACCCCTCCGATGTGTTGTTTAAATCTCAAATTGACTTCTCCATTTGTAATTATCCCACTCCTTTATTGTGTTGTTTAACTCTCGGTAAATTTTACATTTGTTGTTTATCCCACTCCTTATGTGTTGTTGAACTCTCAAGTAGTGTTCTTCGATTTTGATACTCATACTCCTTCAGTGTATTGTTTAAATCTCGAATAGACTTCTTTGTTTGACATTATCCCACTCCTTTGATGTGTTGTTTATCTGTCGAGTGGTGTTGTTCGTTTGTTATTTATCCCACTCCTTTTATGTATTGTTTAACTCTCAAGTAGAGTTTTTCGTTTGTTACTTTATTACCCCTCCGATGTGTTGTTTAAATCTTAAATTGACTTCTCCATTTGTAATTAGCCCACTCCTTTATTGTGTTGTTTAACTCTCGGTTAGAATTTTACATTTGTTGTTTATCCCACTCCTTATGTGTGTGGTTTAACTCTCAAGTGGAGTTCTTCGTTTGTGATACTCTTACTCCTTCTCTGTATTGTTTAAATCTCGAATAGACTTCTTCGTTTGACATTATCCCACTCCTTTGATGTGTTGTTTATCTCTCGAGTGGTGTTGTTCGTTTGTTGTTTATCCCACTCCTTTTGTGTATTGTTTAACTCTCAAGTAGAGTTTTTCGTTTGTTATTTTATTACCCCTCCGATGTGTTGTTTAAATCTCAAATTGACTTCTCCATTTGTAATTATCCCACTCCTTTATTGTGTTGTTTAACTCTCGAGTAGAATTTTACATGTGTTGTTTATCCCACTCCTTATGTGTGTGGTTTAACTCTCAAGTAGAGTTCTTCGTTTGTGATACTCTTACTCCTTCTATGTATTGTTTAAATCTCGAATAGACTTCTTCGTTTGACATTATCCCACTCCTTTGATGTGTTGTTTATCTCTCGAGTGTTGTTCGTTTGTTGTTTATCCCACTCCTTTTGTGTATTGTTTAACTCTCAAGTAGAGTTTTTCGTTTGTTATTTTATTACCCCTCCGATGTGTTGTTTAAATCTCAAATTGACTTCTCCATTTGTAATTATCCCACTCCTTTATTGTGTTGTTTAACTCTCGGTAAATTTTACATTTGTTGTTTATCCACTCCTTATGTGTGGTTTAACTCTCAAGTAAGTTCTTCGTTTGTGATACTCTTACTCCTTCTATTGTGTTTAAATCTCGAATAGTCTTCTTCGTTTGACATTATACCACTCCTTTGATGTGTTGTTTATCTCTCGAGTGGTTTTGGTCATTTGTTGTATATCCCACTCCTTTTGTGTATTGTTTAACTCTTAAGTAGAGTTTCTCGTTTGATATTTATTACCCCTCCGATGTGTTGTTTAAATCTCAAATTGACTTCTCCATTTGTAATTATCCCACTCCTTTATTGTGTTCTTTAACTCTCGAGTAGAATTTTACATTTGTTTTTTATCCCACTCCTTATGTGCGTGGTTTAACTCTCAAGTAGAGTTCTTTGTTTGTGATACTCTTACTCCTTCTATGTGTTGTTTAAATCTCGAATAGACTTCTTCGTTTGACATTGTCCCACTCCTTTGATGTGTTGTTTCACTCTCGAGTGGTGTTGTTCGTTTGTTGTTTATCCCACTCCTTTTGTGTATTGTTTAACTCTCAAGTAGAGTTTTTTGTTTGTTATTTTATTACCCCTCCGATGTGTTGTTTAAATCTCAAATTGACTTCTCCATTTGTAATTATCCCACTCCTTTATTGTGTTGTTTAACTGTCTTGTTTATCCCACTCCTTATGTGTGTGGTTTAACTCTCGAGTAGAGTTCTTCGTTTGTGATACTCTTACTCCTTCTGTGTATTGTTTAAATCTCGAATAGACTTCTTCGTTTGACATTATCCCACTCCTTTGATGTGTTGTTTATCTCTCGAGTGGTGTTGTTCGTTTGTTGTTTATCCCACTCCTTTTGTGTATTGTTTAACTCTCAAGTAGAGTTTTTCGTTTGTTATTTTATTACCCCTCCGATGTGTTGTTTAAATCTCAAATTGACTTCTCCATTTGTAATTATCCCACTCCTTTATTGTGTTGTTTAACTCTCGGGTAGAATTTTACATTTGTTGTTTATCCCACTCCTTATGTGTGTGGTTTAACTCTCGAGTAAAGTTCTTCGTTTGTGATACTCTTACTCCTTCTGTGTATTGTTTATATCTCGAATAGACTTCTTCGTTTGACATTATCCCACTCCTTTGATGTGTTGTTTATCTCTCGAGTGGTGTTGTTCGTTTGTTGTTTATCCCACTCCTTTTGTGTATTGTTTAACTCAAAAGTAGAGTTTTTCGTTTGTTATTTAATTACCCCTCCGATGTGTTGTTTAAATCTCAAATTGACTTCTCCATTTGTAATTATCCACTCCTTTATTGTGTTGTTTAACTCTCGGTAAATTTTACATTTGTTGTTTATCCCACTCCTTATGTGTGTGGTTTAACTCTCAGTAGAGTTCTTAGTTTGTGATACTCTTACTCATACATGTATTGTTTAAATCTCGAGTAGACTTCTTCGGTTGATATTATCCCACGCCTTTGATGTGTTGTTTATCTCTCGAGTGGTGTTGTTCGTTTGTTGTTTATCCCACTTCTTTTGTGTATTGTTTAATTCTCAAGTAGAGTTTTTTGTTTGTTATTTATTTACCCCTCCGATGTGTTGTTTAAATCTCAAATTGACTTCTCCATTTGTAATAATCCCACTCCTTTATTCTGTTGTTTAACTCTCGAGTAGAATTTTACATTTGGTGTGTATCCTACTCCTTATGTGTGTGGTTTAACTCTCAAGTAGAGTTCTTCGTTTGTGATACTCTTACTCATACATGTATTGTTTAAATCTCGAATAGACTTCTTGTTTGACATTATCCCACTCCTTTGATGTGTTGTTTATCTCTAGAGTGGTGTTGTTCGTTTGTTGTTTATCCCACTCCTTTTGTGTATTGTTTAACTCTCAAGTAGAGTTTTTCGTTTGTTATTTTATTACCCCTCCGATGTGTTGTTTAAATCTCAAATTGACTTCTCCATTTGTAATCGTCGCACTCCTTTATTGTGCTGTTTAACTCTCGAGTACAATTTTACATTTGTTGTTTATCCCACTCCTTATGTGTGGTTTAACTCTCAGTAGAGTTCTTAGTTTGTGATACTCTTACTCCTTCATGTATTGTTTAAATCTCGAATAGACTTCTTGTTTGACATTATCCCACTCCTTTGATGTGTTGTTTATCTCTCGAGTGGTGTTGTTAGTTTGTTGTTTATCCCACTCCTTTTGTGTATTGTTTAACTCTCAAGTAGAGTTTTTCATTTGTTATTTTATTACCCCTCCGATGTGTTGTTTAAATCTCAAATTGACTTCTCCATTTGTAATTATCCCACTCCTTTATTGTGTTGTTTAACTCTCGAGTAGAATTTTACATTTGTTGTTTATCCCACTCCTTATGTGTGTGGTTTAACTCACAAGAGGATTTCATCTTTTTTGATACTCTTACTCCTTATCTGTATTGTTTAAATCTCGAATAGACTTCATCATTTTGCATTTTGCCAATCCTTTGATGTGTTGTTTATCTCTCGAGTGGTGTTGTTTGTTTGTTGTTTATCCCACTCCTTTTGTGTATTGTTTAACTCTCAAGTAGAGTTTTTTCGTTTGTTATTTTATTACCCCTCCGATGTGTTGTTTAAATCTCAAATTGACTTCTCCATTTGTAATTATCCCACTCCTTTATTGTGTTGTTTAACTCTCGAGTAGAATTTTACATTTGTTGTTTATCCCACTCCTTATGTGTGTGGTTTAACTCTCGAATAGACTTCTTCGTTTGACATTATCCCACTCCTTTGATGTGTTGTTTATCTCTCGAGTGGTGTTGTTCATTTGTTGTTTATCCCACTCCTTTTGTGTATTGTTTAACTCTCAAGTAGAGTTTTTCGTTTGTTATTTTATTACCCCTCCGATGTGTTGTTTAAATCTCAAATTGACTTCTCCATTTGTAATTATCCCACTCCTTTATTGTGTTGTTTAACTCTCGGTAAATTTTACATTTGTTGTTTATCCCACTCCTTATGTGTGGTTTAACTCTCAAGTAGAGTTCTTAGTTTGTGATACTCTTACTCCTTCATGTATTGTTCAAATCTCGAATAGACTTCTTCGTTTGACATTATCCCACTCCTTTGATGTGTTGTTTATCTCTCGAGTGGTGTTGTTCGTTTGTTGTTTATCCCACTCCTTTTTTTTGTATTGTTTAACTCTCAAGTAGAGTTTTTCGTTTGTTATTTTATTACCCCTCCGATGTGTTGTTTAAATCTCAAATTGACTTCTCCATTTGTAATTATCCCACTCCTTTATTGTGGTGTTTAACTCTCGAGTAGAATTTTACATTTATTGTTTATCCCACTCCTTATGTGTGTGGTTTGACTCTCAAGTAGAGTTCCTCGTTTGTGATACTCTTACTCCTTCTGTGTATTGCTTATATCTCGAATAGACTTCTTCGTTAGACATTATCCCACTTCTTTGATGTGTTGTTTATCTCTCGAGTGGTGTTGTTCGTTTGTTGTTTATCCCACTCCTTTTGTGTCTTGTTTAACTCTCAAGTAGAGTTCTTCGTTTGTCATTTTATTACCCCTCAATGTGTTGTTTAAATCTCAAATTGAATTCTCCATTTGTAATTATCCTCTCCATTATTGTGTTGTTTAACTCTCGAGTAGAATTTTACATTTGTTGTTTATCCCACTCCTTATGTGTGTGGTTTAACTCTCGAGTAGAGTTCTTCGTTTGTGATACTCTTACTCCTCTGTATTGTTTAAATCTCGAATAGACTTCTTCGTTTGACATTATCCCACTCCTTTGATGTGTTGTTTATCTCTCGAGTGGTGTTGTTCGTTTGTTGTTTATCCCACTCCTTTTGTGTATTGTTTAACTCTCAAGTAGAGTTTTTCGTTTGTTATTTTATTACCCCTCCGATGTGTTGTTTAAATCTCAAATTGACTTCTCCATTTGTAATTATCCCACTCCTTTAGTGTGCTGTTTAACTCTAGAGTAGAATTTACATTTGTTGTTTATACCACTCCTTATGTTTGTGGTTTGACTCTCAAGTAGAGTTCTTCGTTTGTGATACTCTTACTCCTTCTCTGTATTGTTTAAATCTCGAATAGACTTCTTCGTTTGACATTATCCCACTCCTTTGATGTGTTGTTTATCTCTCGAGTGGTGTTGTTCGTTTGTTGTTTATCCCACTCCTTTTGTGTATTGTTTAACACTCAAGTAGAGTTTTTTCGTTTGTTATTTTATTACCCCTCCGATGTGTTGTTTAAATCTCAAATTGACTTCCCAGTTGTAATCATCCCACTCCTTTATTGTGTTGTTTAACTCTCGAGTAGAATTTTACATTTGTTGTTTATCCCACTCCTTATGTGTGTGGTTTAACTCTCAAGTAGAGTTCTTTGTTTGTGATACTCTTACTCCTTCTGTGTATTGTTTAAATCTCGAATAGACTTCTTCGTTTGACATTATCCCACTCCTTTGATGTGTTGTTTATCTCTCGAGTGGTGTTGTTCGTTTGTTGTTTATCCCACTCCTTTTGTGTATTGTTTAACTCTCAAGTAGAGTTTTTCGTTTGTTATTTTATTACCCCTCCGATGTGTTGTTTAAATCTCAAATTGACTTCTCCATTTGTAATTATCCCACTCCTTTATTGTGTTGTTTAACTCTCGAGTACAATTTTACATTTGTTGTTTAACCACTCCTTATGTGTGTGGTTTAACTCTCAAGTAGAGTTCTTCATTTGTGATACTCTTACTCCTTCTGTGTATTGTTTAAATCTCGAATAGACTTCTTCGTTTGACATTATCCCACTCCTTTGATGTGTTGTTTATCTCTCGAGTGGTGTTGTTCGTTTGTTGTTCATCCCACTCCTTTTGTGTATTGTTTAACTTGCAAGCAGAGTTTTTTGTTTGTTAATTTATTACCCCTCCGATGTGTTGTTTAAATCTCAAATTGACTTCTCCATTTGTAATTATCCCACTCCTTTATTGTGTTGTTTAACTCTCGAGTAGAATTTTACATTTGTTGTTTATCCCACTCCTTATGTGCGTGGTTTAACTCTCAAGTAGAGTTCTTTGTTTGTGATACTCTTACTCCTTCTGTGTATTGTTTAAATCTCGAATAGACTTCTTCGTTTGACATTATCCCACTCCTTTGATGTGTTGTTTATCTCTCGAGTGGTCTTGTTCGTTTGTTGTTTATACCACTCCTTTTGTGTATTGTTTAACTCTCAAGTAGAGTTTTTCGTTTGTTATTTTATTACCCCTCCGATGTGTTGTTTAAATCTCAAATTGACTTCTCCATTTGTAATTATTCCACTCCTTTATTGTGTTGTTTAACTCTCGAGTAGAATTTTACATTTGTTGTTTATCCCACTCCTTATGTGCGTGGTTTAATTCTCAAGTAGAGTTCTTCGTTTCTGATACTCTTACTCCTTCTATGTATTGTTTAAATCTCGAATAGACTTCTTAGTTTGACATTATCCCACTCCTTTGATGTGTTGTTTATCTCTCGAGTGGTGTTGTTCGTTTGTTGTTTATCCCACTCCTTTTGTGTATTGTTTAACTCTCAAGTAGAGTTTTTCGTTTGTTATTTTATTACCCCTCCGATGTGTTGTTTAAATCTCAAATTGACTTCTCCATTTGTAATCATCCACTCCTTTATTGTGTTGTTTTAACTCTCGGTAAATTTTACATTTGTTGTTTATCCCACTCCTTATGTGTGGTTTAACTCTCAGTAAGTTCTTAGTTTGTGATACTCTTACTCATACATGTATTGTTTAAATCTCGAATAGACTTCGTAGTTTGACATTATCCCACTCCTTTGATGTGTTGTTTATCTCTCGAGTGGTGTTGTACATTTGTTTATCCCACTCCTTTTTGTGTGTGTTTAACTCTCAAGTAGAGTTTTTCGTTTGTTATTTTATTACCCCTCCGATGTGTTGTTTAAATCTAAAATTGACTTCTCCATTTGTAATCATCCACTCCTTTATTGTGTTGTTTAACTCTCGGTAAATTTTACATTTGTTGTTTATCCCACTCCTTATGTGTGGTTTAACTCTGAAGTAGAGTTCTTCGTTTGTGATACTCTTACTCCTTCTGTGTATTTTTTAAATCTCGAATAGACTTCTTCGTTTGACATTATCCCACTCCTTTGATGTGTTGTTTATCTCTCGAGTGGTGTTATCGTTTGTTGTTTATCCCACTCCTTTTGTGTATTGTTTAACTCTCAAGTAGAGTTTTTCGTTTGTTATTTTATTACCCCTCCGATGTGTTGTTTAAATCTCAAATTGACTTCTCCATTTGTAATTATCCCACTCCTTTGTTGTGGTGTTTAACTCTCGAGTAGAATTTTACATTTGTTGTTTATACCACTCCTTATGTTTGTGGTTTGACTCTCAAGTAGAGTTCTTCGTTTGTGATACTCTTACTCCTTCTATGTATTGTTTAAATCTCGAATAGACTTCTTCGTTTGACATTATCCCACTCCTTTGATGTGTTGTTTATCTCTCGAGTGGTGTTGTTCGTTTGTTGTTTATCCCACTCCTTTTGTGTATTGTTTAACTCTCAAGTAGAGTTTTTCATTTGTTATTTTATTACCCCTCCGATGTGTTGTTTAAATCTCAAATTGACTTCTCCATTTGTAATTATCCCACTCCTTTATTGTGTTGTTTAACTCTTGGGTAGAATTTTACATTTGTTGTTTATCCCACTCCTTATGTGTGGTTTAACTCTCAAGTAAGTTCTTCGTTTGTGATACTCTTACTCCTTCATGTATTGTTTAAATCTCGAATAGACTTCTTAGTTTGACATTATCCCACTCCTTTGATGTGTTGTTTATCTCTCAGTGGGGTTGTTAGTTTGTTGTTTATCCCACTCCTTTTGTGTATTGTTTAACTCTCAAGTAGAGTTTTTTGTTTGTTATTTTATTACCCCTCCGATGTGTTGTTTAAATCTCAAATTGACTTCTCTATTTGTAATTATCCCACTCCTTTATTGTGTTGTTTAACTCTCGAGCAGAATTTTACATTTGTTGTTTATCCCACTCCTTATGTGTGTGGTTTAACTCTCAAGTAGAGTTCTTCGTTTGTCATACTCTTACTCCTTCTGTGTATTCTTTAAATCTCGAATAGACTTCTTCTTTTGATATTATCCCACTCCTTTGATGTGTTGTTTATCTCTCGAGTGATGTTGTTCGTTTGTTGTTTATCCCACTCCTTTTGTGTATTGTTTAAGTCTCAAGTAGAGTTTTTCGTTTGTTATTTTATTACCCCTCCGATGTGTTGTTTAAATCTCAAATTGACTTCTCCATTTGTAATTATCCCACTCCTTTATTGTGTTGTTTAACTCTCGAGTAGAATTTTACATTTGTTTTTTATCCCACTCCTTTTGTGTGTGGTTTAACTCTCAGGTAGAGTTCTTCGTTTGTCATACTCTTACTCTTTCTGTGTATTGTTTAAATCTCGAATAGACTTCTTCGTTTGATATTATCCCATTCCTTTGATGTGTTGTTTATCTCTCGAGTGGTGTTGTTCGTTTGTTGTTTATCCCACTCCTTTTGTGTGTTGTTTAACTCTCAAGTAGAGTTTTCGTTTGTTATTTTACTACCCTTCGATGTGTTGTTTAAATCTCAAATTCACATCCTAATTTGTAATCATCACACTCCTTTATTGTGTTGTTTAACTCTCGAGCAGAATTTTACATTTGTTGTTTATCCCACTCCTTATGTGTGTGGTTTAACTCTCAAGTAGAGTTCTTCGTTTGTCATACTCTTACTCCTTCTGTGTATTCTTTAAATCTCGAATAGACTTCTTTGTTTGACATTATCCCACTCCTTTGATGTGTTGTTTATCTCTCGAGTGGTGTTGTTCGTTTGTTGTTTATCCCACTCCTTTTGTGTATTGTTTAACTCTCAAGTAGAGTTTTTCGTTTGTTATTTTATTACCCCCCAATGTGTTGTTTAAATCTCAAAATGACTTCTCCATTTGTATTTATCCCACTCCTTTATTGTGTTGTTTAACTCTCGGGTAGAATTTTACGTTCGTTGTTTACCCCACTCCTTATGTGTGTGGTTTAACTCTCAAGTAGAGTTCTTCGTTTGTCATACTCTTACTCCTTCTGTGTATTCTTTAAATCTCGAATAGACTTCTTCTTTTGATATTATCCCACTCCTTTGATGTGTTGTTTATCTCTCGAGTGATGTTGTTCGTTTGTTGTTTATCCCACTCCTTTTGTGTATTGTTTAAGTCTCAAGTAGAGTTTTACGTTTGTTATTTTATTACCCCTCCGATGTGTTGTTTAAATCTCAAATTGACTTCTCCATTTGTAATTATCCCACTCCTTTATTGTGTTGTTTAACTCTCGAGTAGAATTTTACATTTGTTTTTTATCCCACTCCTTTTGTGTGTGGTTTAACTCTCAAGTAAGTTCTTTGTTTGTGATACTCTTACTCCTTACATGTATAGTTTAAATCTCGAATAGACTTCTTTGTTTGACATTATCCACTCCTTTGATGTGTTGTTTATCTCTCGAGTGGTGTTGTTCGTTTGTTGTTTATCCCACTCCTTTTGTGTATTGTTTAACTCTCAAGTAGAGTTTTTAGTTTGTTATTTTATTACCCCTCCGATGTGTTGTTTAAATCTCAAATTGACTTCTCCATTTGTAATTATCCCACTCCTTTATTGTGTTGTTTAACTCTCGGTAAATTTTACAATTGTTGTTTATCCCACTCCTTATGTGTGTGGTTTAACTCTCAAGTAGAGTTCTTCGTTTGTGATACTCTTAGTCCTTTTGTGTATAGTTTAAATCTCGAATAGACTTCTTTGTTTGACATTATCCCACTCCTTTGATATGTTGTTTATCTCTAGAGTGGTGTTGTTCGTTTGTTGTTTATCCCACTCCTTTTGTGTATTGTTTAACTCTCAAGTAGAGTTTTTCGTTTGATATTTATTACCCCTCCGATGTATTGTTTAAATCTCAAATTGACTTCTCCATTTGTAATCATCCCACTCCTTTATTGTGTTGTTTAACTCTCGAGTAGAATTTTACATTTGGTGTTTATCCTAATCCATATGTGTGTGGTTTAACTCTCAAGTAGAGTTCTTCGTTTGTGATACTCTTACTCCTATGTATTGTTTAAATCTCGAATATACTTCTTCGATTGACATTATCCCTCTCCTTTGATGTGTTGTTTATCTCTAGAGTGGTGTTGTTCGTTTGTTGTTTATCCCACTCCTTTTGTGTATTGTTTAATTCTCAAGAAGAGTTTTTCGTTTGTTATTTTATTACCCCTCCGATGTGTTGTTTAAATCTCAAATTGACTTCTCCATTTGTAATTAGCCCACTCCTTTATTGTGTTGTTAACTCTCAGGTAGAATTTTACATTTGTTGTTTATCCCACTCCTTATGTTTGTGGTTTCACTCAAAACTAGAGTTCTTCGTTTGTGATACTCTTACTCCTCTGTATTGTTTAAATCTCGAATAGACTTCTTCGTTTGACATTATCCCACTCCTTTGATGTGTTGTTTATCTCTCGAGTGGTGTTATCGTTTGTTGTTTATCCCACTCCTTTTGTGTATTGTTTAACTCTCAAGTAGAGTTTTTCGTTTGTTATTTTATTACCCCTCCGATGTGTTGTTTAAATCTCAAATTGACTTCTCCATTTGTAATTATCCCACTCCTTTATTGTGTTGTTTAACTCTCGAGTAGAATTTTACATTTGTTGTTTATCCCACTCCTTATGTGTGTGGTTTAACGCACAAGTAGAGTTCTTCGTTGGTGATACTCTTACTCCTTCTGTGTATTTTTTAAATCTCGAATAGACTACTTTTTTGACATTATCCCACTCCTTTGATGTGTTGTTTATCTCTACAGTGGTGTTGTTCGTTTGTTGTTTATCCCACTCCTTTTGTGTATTGTTTAACTCTCAAGTAGAGTTTTTCGTTTGTTATTTTATTACCCCTCCGATGTGTTGTTTAAATCTCAAATTGACTTCTCCATTTGTAATTATCCCACTCCTTTATTGTGTTGTTTAACTCTCGAGTAGAATTTTACATTTGTTGTTTATCCCACTCCTTGTGTGTGTGGCTTAACTCTCAAGTAGAGTTCTTCATTTGTGATACTCTTACTCCTACTGTGCATTGTTTAAATCTCGAATAGACTTCTTTGTTTGATATTATCCCACTCCTTTGATGTGTTGTTTATCTCTCGAGTGGTGTTGTTCGTTTGTTGTTTATCCCACTCCTTTTGTGTATTGTTTAACTCTCAAGTAGAGTTTTTAGTTTGTTATTTTATTACCCCTCCGATGTGTTGTTTAAATCTCAAGTTGACTTCTCCATTTGTATTGATCCACTCCTTTATTGTGTTGTTTAACTCTCGGTAAATTTTACATTTGTTGTTTATCCCACTCCTTATGTGTGTGGTTTAACTCTCAAGTAGAGTTCTTCGTTTGTGATACTCTTACTCCTTCATGTATTGTTTAAATCTCGAATAGACTTCTTCGTTTGACATTATCGCACTCCTTTGATGTGTTGTTTATCTCTCGTAGTGTTGTTTGTTTGTTGTTTATCCCACTTCTTTTGTGTATTGTTTAACTCTCAAGTAGAGTTTAGTTTGTTATTTTATTACCCCTCCGATGTGTTGTTTAACTCTCAAATTGACTTCTCCATTCGTATTGATCCACTCCTTTATTGTGTTCTTTAACTCTCGGTAAATTTTACATTTGTTGTTTATCCACTCCTTATGTGTGGTTTAACTCTCAGTAGAGTTCTTAGTTTGTGATACTCTTACTCCTTCATGTATTGTTCAATTCTAGAATAGACTTCTTTGTTAGTCATTATCACACTCCTTTGATGTGTTGTTTAACTCTCGAGTGGTGTTGTTCTTTTGTTGTTTATCCCACTCCTATTTTTGTATTGTTTAACTCTCAAGTAGAGTTTTTCGTTTGTTATTTTATTACCCTTCCGATGTGTTGTTTAAATCTCAAATTGACTTCTCCATTTGTAATTATCCCACTCCTTTATTGTGTTGTTTAACTCTCGGTAAATTTTACATTTGTTGTTTATCCCACTCCTTGTGTGTGGTTTAACTCTCAAGTAAGTTCTTCGTTTGTGATACTCTTACTCCTTCATGTGTATTTAAATCTCGAATAGACTTCTTAGTTTCACATTATCCCACTCCTTTGATGTGTTGTTTATCTCTCAGTGGTATTTGTTAGTTTGTTGTTTATCCCACTCCTTTTGTGTATTGTTTTAACTCTCAAGTAGAGTTTTTCGTTTGTTATTTTATTACCCCTCGATGTGTTGTTTAAATCTCAAATTGACTTCTCCAATTGTAATCATCCCACTCCTTTATTGTGTTGTTTAACTCTCGAGTAGAATTTTACATTTGTTGTTTATCCCACTCCTTATGTGTGTGGTTTAACTCTCAAGTAGGGATCTTCGTTTGTGATACTCTTACTCCTTCTGTGCATTGTTTAAATCTCGAATAGACTTCTTTTTTTGACGTGATCCCACTCCTTTGATGTGTTGTTTATCTCTCGAGTGGTGTTGTTTGTTTGTTGTTTATCCCACTCCTTTTGTGTATTGTTTAACTCTCAAGTAGAGTTTTTCGTTTGTTATTTTATTACCCCTCCGATGTGTTGTTTAAATCTCAAATTGACTTCTCCATTTGTAATTATCCCACTCCTTTATTGTGCTGTTTAACTCTAGAGTAGAATTTTACATTTGTTGTTTACACCACTCCTTATGTGTGGTTTAACTCTCAAGTAGAGTTCTTCGTTTGTGATACTCTTACTCCAATGTATTGTTTAAATCTCGAATAGACTTCTTCGTTTGACATTATCCCACTCCTTTGATGTGTTGTTTATCTCTCGAGTGGTGTTGTTCGTTTGTTGTTTATCCCACTCCTTTTGTGTATTGTTTAACTCTCAAGTAGAGTTTTTCGTTTGTTATTTTATTACCCCTCCTATGTGTTGTTTAAATCTCAAATTGACTTCTCTTTGGTAATAATCCCACTCCTTTATTGTGTTGTTTAACTCCCGGGTAGAATTTTACAATTGTTGTTTATCTCACTCCTTATGTGTGTGGTTCAACTCTCGAGTAGAGTTCTTCGTTTGTCATACTCTTACTCCTTCTGTGTATTGTTTAAATCTCGAATAGACTTCTTCGTTTGACATTATCCCACTCCTTTGATGTGTTGTTTATTTCTCGAGTGGTGTTGTTCGTTTGTTGTTTATCCCACTCCTTTTGTGTATTGTTTAACTCTCAAGTAGAGTTTTTCGTTTGTTATTTGATTACCCCTCCGATGTGTTGTTTAAATCTCAAATTGACTTCTCCTTTGGTAATAATCCCAATCCTTTATTGTGTTGTTTAACTCTCGGGTAGAATCTTACAATTGTTGTTTATCCCACTCCTTATGTGTGTGGTTTAACTCTCGAGTAGAGTTCTTCGTTTGTGATACTCTTACTCCTTCTGTGTATTGTTTAAATCTCGAATAGACTTCTTCGTTTGACATTATCCCACTCCTTTGATGTGTTGTTTATCTCTACAGTGGTGTTGTTCGTTTGTTGTTTATCCCACTCCTTTTGTGTATTGTTTAACTCTCAAGTAGAGTTTTTCGTTTGTTATTTTATTACCCCTCCGATGTGTTGTTTAAATCTCAAATTGACTTCTCCATTTGTAATTATCCCACTCCTTTATTTTGTTGTTTAACTCTCGGGTAGAATTTTACATTTGTTGTTTATCCCACTCCTTATGTGTGTGGTTTAACTCTCGAGTAGAGTTCTTCGTTTGTGATACTCTTACTCCTTCTGTGTATTGTTTAAATCTCGAATAGACTTCTTCGTTTGACATTATCCCACTCCTTTGATGTGTTGTTTATCTCTACAGTGGTGTTGTTCGTTTGTTGTTTATCCCACTCCTTTTGTGTATTGTTTAACTCTCAAGTAGAGTTTTTCGTTTGTTATTTTATTACCCCTCCGATGTGTTGTTTAAATCTCAAATTGACTTCTCCATTTGTAATTATCCCACTCCTTTATTGTGTTGTTTAACTCTCGAGTAGAATTTTACATTTGTTGTTTATCCCACTCCTTATGTGTGTGGTTTAACGCACAAGTAGAGTTCTTCGTTGGTGATACTCTTACTCCTTCTATGTATTGTTTAAATCTCGAATAGACTTCTTCGTTTGACATTATCCCACTCCTTTGATGTGTTGTTTATCTCTCGAGTGGTGCTATCATTTGTTGTTTATCCCACTCCTTTTGTGTATTGTTTAACTCTCAAGTAGAGTTTTTCGTTTGTTATTTTATTACCCCTCCGATGTGTTGTTTAAATCTCAAATTGACTTCTCCATTTGTAATTATCCAACTCCTTTATTCTGTTGTTTAACTCTCGAGTAGAATTTTACATTTGGGGTTTATCCTAGTCCATATGTGTGTGGTTTAACTCTCAAGTAAAGTTCTTCGTTTGTGATACTCTTACTCCTTCTATGTATTGTTTAAATCTCGAATAGACTTCTTCGTTTGACATTATCCCACTCCTTTGATGTGTTGTTTATCTCTCGAGTGGTGTTGTTCGTTTGTTGTTTATCCCACTCCTTTTGTGTATTGTTTAACTCTCAAGTAGAGTTTTTCGTTTGTTATTTTATTACCCCTCCGATGTGTTGTTTAAATCTCAAATTGACTTCTCCATTTGTAATTATCCAACTCCTTTATTGTGTTGTTTAACTCTCGAGTAGAATTTTACATTTGTTGTTTATCCCACTCCTTATGTGTGGTTTAACTCTCAAGTAGAGTTCTTCGTTTGTGATACTCTTACTCCTTCTGTGTATTGTTCAAATCTCGAATAGACTTCTTCGTTTGACATTATCCCACTCCTTTGATGTGTTGTTTAACTCTCGAGTGGTGTTGTTCGTTTGTTGTTTATCCCACTCCTTTTTTTGTATTGTTTAACTCTCAAGTAGAGTTTTTCGTTTGTTATTTTATTACCCCTCCGATGTGTTGTTTAAATCTCAAATTGACTTCTCCATTTGTAATTATCCCACTCCTTTATTGTGTTGTTTAACTCTCGGTTAGAATTTTACGTTTGTTGTTTATCCCACTCCTTATGTGTGTGGCTTAACTCTCAAGTAGAGTTCTTCGTTTGAGATACTCTTACTCCTTCTATGTATTGTTTAAATCTCGAATAGACTTCTTCGTTTGACATTATCCCACTCCTTTGATGTGTTGTTTATCTCTCGAGTGGTGCTATCATTTGTTGTTTATCCCACTCCTTTTGTGTATTGTTTAACTCTCAAGTAGAGTTTTTTCGTTTGTTATTTTATTACCCCTCCGATGTGTTGTTTAAATCTCAAATTGACTTCTCCATTTGTAATTATCCCACTCCTTTATTGTGTTCTTTAACTCTCGGTAAATTTTACATTTGTTGTTTATCCCACTCCTTATGTGTGTGGTTTAACTCTCAGTAGAGTTCTTCGTTTGTGATACTCTTACTCATACATGTATTTTTCAAATATCGAATAGACTTATTCGTTTGACATTTTCCCAATCCTTTGATGTGTTTTTTTTCTCTATTGTGGTGTTGTTCGTTTGTTGTTTATCCCACTCCTTTTGTGTATTGTTTAACTCTCAAGTAGAGTTTTTTCGTTTGTTATTTTATTACCCCTCCGATGTGTTGTTTAAATCTCAAATTGACTTCTCCATTTGTAATTATCCCACTCCTTTATTGTGTTGTTTAACTCTCGAGTAAAATTTTACATTTGTTGTTTATCCCACTCCTTATGTGTGTTTAACTCTCAGTAGAGTTCTTCGTTTGTGATACTCTTACTCATACATGTATTGTTTAAATCTCGAATAGACTTCTTGGTTTGACATTATCCCACTCCTTTGATGTGTTGTTTATCTCTGAGTGGTATTTGTTCGTTTGTTGTTTATCTCACTCCTTTTGTGTATTGTTTAACTCTCAAGTTGAGTTTTTCGTTTGTTATTTTATTACCCCTCCGATGTGTTTTTTAAATCTCAAATTGACTTCTCCATTTGTAATTATCCCACTACTTTATTGTGTTGTTTAACTCTCGAGTAGAATTTTACATTTGTTGTTTATCCCACTCCTTATGTGTGTGGTTTAACTCTCAAGTAGAGTTCTTCGTTTGTGATACTCTTACTCCTTCTGTGTATTGTTTAAATCTCGAATAGACTTCTTCGTTTGACATTATCCCACTCCTTTGATGTGTTGTTTATCTCTGGAGTGGTGTTTTTGGTTTGTTGTTTATCCACTCCTTTTGTGTATTGTTTAACTCTCAAGTAGAGTTTGTCGTTTGTTATTTTATTACCCCTCCGATGTGTTGTTTAAATCTCAAATTGACTTCTCCATTTGTAATTATCCCAGTCCTTTATTGTGTTGTTTAACTATCGAGTAGAATTTTACATTTGTTGTTTATCCCACTCATTATGTGTGTGGTTTAACTCTCGAGTAGAGTTCTTCGTTTGTGATACTCTTCCTCCTTCTGTGTATTGTTTATATCTCGAATAGACTTGTTCGTTTGACATTATCCCACTCCTTTGATGTGTTGTTTATCTCTCGAGTGGTGTTGTTCGTTTGTTGTTTATCCACTCCTTTTGTATATTGTTTAACTCTCAAGTAGAGTTTTTCGTTTGTTATTTTATTACCCCTCCGATGTGTTGTTTAACTCTCAAATTGACTTCTCCATTCGTATTGATCCACTCCTTTATTGTGTTCTTTAACTCTCGAGTAGAATTTTACATTTGTTGTTTATCCTACTCCTTATGTGTGTGGTTTAACTCTCAAGTAGAGTTCTTTGCTTGTGATACTCTTACTCCTTCGTTGTATTGTTTAAATTTCGAATAGACTTCTTCGTTTGACATTATCCCACTCCTGTGATGTGTTGTTTATCTCTCGAGTGGTGTTGTTCGTTTGTTGTTTATCCCACTCCTTTTGTGTATTGTTTGACTCTCAAGTAGAATTTTACATTTGTTGTTTATTTTATTACCCCTCCGTTGTGTTGTTTAAATCTCAAATTGACTTCTCCATTTGTAAGTATCCACTCCTTTATTGTGTTGTTTAACTCTCGGTAAATTTTACATTTGTTGTTTATCCACTCCTTATGTGTGTGGTTTAACTCTCAAGTAGAGTTCTTAGTTTGTGATACTCTTACTCCTTACATGTATTGTTTAAATCTCGAATAGATTTCTTCGTTTTACATTATCCCACTCCTTTGATGTGTTATTTATCTATACAGTGGCATTGTTAATTTGTTGTTTATCCCACTCCTTTTGTGTATTGTTTGACACTCAAGTAGAGTTTTTCGTTTGTTATTTTATTACCCCTCCGATGTGTTGTTTAAATCTCAAATTGACTTCTCCATTTGTAATTATCCCACTCCTTTATTGTGTTGTTTAACTCTCGGGTAGAATTTTACATTTGTTGTTTATCCCACTCCTTATGTGTGTGGTTTAGTTCTTCATTGGTGATATTCTTACTCCTTCTATGTATTGTTTAAATCTCGAATAGACTTCTTCGTTTGACATTATCCCACTCCTTTGATGTGTTGTTTATCTCTCGAGTTTTTTTTTACGTTTGTTGTTTATCCCACTCCTTTTGTGTATTGTTCAACTCTCAAGTAGAGTTTTTTCGTTTGTTATTTATTAACCCTCCGATGTGTTGTTTAATTCTCAAATTGACTTCTCCATTTGTAATTATCCCACTCCTTTATTGTGTTGTTTAACTCTCGGGTAGAATTTTACATTTGTTGTTTATCCCACTCCTTATGTGTGTGGTTTAACTCTCGAGTAGAGTTCTTCGTTTGTGATACTCTTACTCCTTCTGTGTATTGTTTATATCTCGAATAGACTTCTTCGTTTGACATTATCCCACTCCTTTGATATGTTGTTTATCTCTCGAGTAGTGTTGTTCGTTTGTTGTTTATCCCACTCCTTTTGTGTATTGTTTAACTCTCAAGTAGAGTTTTTCGTTTGTTATTTTATTACCCCTCCGATGTGTTGTTTAAATCTCAAATTGACTTCTCCATTTGTAATTATCCCACTCCTTTATTGTGTTGTTTAACTCTCGGGTAGAATCTTACAATTGTTGTTTATCCCACTCCTTATGTGTGTGGTTTAACTCTCGAGTAGAGTTCTTCGTTTGTGATACTCTTACTCCTTCTGTGTATTGTTTATATCTCGAATAGACTTCTTCGTTTGACATTATCCCACTCCTTTGATGTGTTGTTTATCTCTCGAGTGGTGTTGTTCGTTTGTTGTTTATCCCACTCCTTTTGTGTATTGTTTAACTCTCAAGTAGAGTTTTTCGTTTGTTATTTTATTACCCCTCAGATGTGTTGTTTAAATCTCAAATTGACTTCTCCATTTGTAATTTTCCCACTCCTTTATTGTGTAGTTTAACTCTCGAGTAAAATCTTACATTTGTTGTTTATCCCACTACATATGTGTGGTTTAACTCTCGAGTAGAGTTCTTCGTTTGTGATACTCTTCCTCCTTCTGTGTATTGTTTATATCTCGAATAGACTTCTTCGTTTGACATTATCCCACTCCTTTGATGTGTTGTTTATCTCTCGAGTGGTGTTGTTCGTTTGTTGTTTATCCCACTCCTTTTGTGTATTGTTTAACTCTCAAGTAGAGTTTTTCGTTTGTTATTTTATTACCCCTCCGATGTGTTGTTTAAATCTCAAATTGACTTCTCCATTTGTAATTATCCCACTCCTTTATTGTGTTGTTTAACTCTCGAGTAGATTTTAGATTTGTTGTTTATCCTACTCCTTATGTGTGTGGTTTAACTCTCAAGTAGAGTTCTTCGTTTGTGATACTGTTACTCCTTCTGTGTATTGTTTAAATCTCGAATAGACTTCTTCATTTGACATTATCCCAGTCCTTTGATGTGTTGTTTATCTCTCGAGTGGTGTTGTTCGTTGTTGTTTATCCCACTCCTTTTGTGTATTGTTTAACTCTCAAGTATAGTTTTTCGTTTGTTATTTTATTACCCCTCCGATGTGTTGTTTAAATCTCAAATTGACTTCTCCATTTGTAATTATCCCACTCCTTTATTGTGTTCTTTAACTCTCGGTAAATTTTACATTTGTTGTTTATCCCACTCCTTATGTGTGGTTTAACTCTCAGTAGAGTTCTTCGTTTGTGATACTCTTACTCATACATGTATTGTTTAAATCTCGAATAGACTTCTTCGTTTGACATTATCCCACTCCTTTGATGTGTTGTTTATCTCTCGAGTGGTGTTGTTCGTTTGTTGTTTATCCCACTCCTTTTGTGTATTGTTTAACTCTCAAGTAGAGTTTTTAGTTTGTTATTTTATTACCCCTCCGATGTGTTGTTTAAATCTCAAATTGACTTCTCCATTTGTAATTATCCCACTCCTTTATTGTGTTGTTTAACTCTCGAGTAGAATTTTACATTTGTTGTTTATCCCACTCCTTATGTGTGTGGTTTAACTCTCAACTAGAGTTCTTCGTTTGTGATACTCTTACTCCTTCTATGTATTGTTCAAATCTCGAATAGACTTCTTCGTTTGACATTATCCCACTCCTTTGATGTGTTGTTTAACTCTCGAGTGGTGTTGTTCGTTTGTTGTTTATCCCACTCCTTTTTTTGTATTGTTTAACTCTCAAGTAGAGTTTTTCGTTTGTTATTTTATTACCCCTCCGATGTGTTGTTTAAATCTCAAATTGACTTCTCCATTTGTAATTATCCCACTCCTTTATTGTGTTCTTTAACTCTCGAGTAGAATTTTACATTTGTTGTTTATCCCACTCCTTATGTGTGTGGTTTAACTCTCAAATAGAGTTCTTCGTTTGTGATACTCTTACTCCTTCTGTGTATTGTTTAAATCTCGAATAGACTTCTTCGTTTGACATTATCCCACTCCTTTGATGTGTTGTTTATCTCTCGAGTGGTGTTGTTCGTTTGTTGTTTATCCCACTCCTTTTGTGTATTGTTTAACTCTCAAGTAGAGTTTTTCGTTTGTTATTTTATTACCCCTCCGATGTGTTGTTTAAATCTCAAATTGACTTCTCCATTTGTAATTATCCCACTCCTTTATTGTGTTGTTTAACTCTCGAGTAGAATTTTACATTTGTTGTTTATCCCACTCCTTATGTGTGTGGTTTAACTCTCAAGTAGAGATCTTCGTTTGTGATACTCTTACTCATTCTATGCATTGTTTAAATCTCGAATAGACTTCTTTGTTTGACATTATCCCACTCCTTTGATGTGTTGTTTATCTGTCGAGTGGTGTTGTTCGTTTGTTGTTTATCCCACTCCTTTTGTGTATTGTTTAACTCTCAAGTAGAGTTTTTCGTTTGTTATTTTATTACCCCTCCGATGTGTTGTTTAAATCTCAAATTGACTTCTCCATTTGTAATCATCCCACTCCTTTATTGTGTTGTTTAACTCTCGAGTAAAATCTTACATTTGTTGTTTATCCCACTACTTATGTGTGTGGTTTAACTCTCAAGTAGAGTTCTTTGTTTGTGATACTCTTACTCCTTCTATGTATTATTTAAATCTCGAATAGATTCTTCGTTTGATATTATCCCACTCCTTTGATGTGTTGTTTATCTCTCAGTGGTATTTGTTGTTGTTTATACCACTCCTTTTGTGTATTGTTTAACTCTCAAGTAGAGTTTTTCGTTTGTTATTTTATTACCCCTCCGATGTGTTGTTTAAATCTCAAATTGACTTCTCCATTTGTAATTATCCCACTCCTTTATTGTGTTGTTTAACTCTCGGTAAATTTTACATTTGTTCTTTATCCCACTCCTTATGTGTGTGGTTTAACTCTCAAGTAGAGTTCTTCGTTTGTGATACTCTTACTGCTTCGGTGTATTGTTCAAATCTCGAATAGACTTCTTCGTTTGACATTATCCCACTCCTTTGATGTGTTGTTTAACTCTCGAGTGGTGTTGTTCATTTGTTGTTTATCCCACTCCTTTTTTTGTATTGTTTAACTCTCAAGTAGAGTTTTTCGTTTTTGTTATTTACCCTCCGATGTGTTGTTTAAATCTCAAATTGACTTCTCCATTTGTAATTATCCCACTCCTTTATTGTGTTGTTTAACTCTCGAGTAGAATTTTACATTTGTTGTTTATCCCACTCCTTATGTGTGTGGTTTAACTCTCAAGTAGAGTTCTTCGTTTGTGATACTCTTACTCCTTCTTTGTATTGTTTAAATCTCGAATAGACTTCTACGTTTGACAATATCCCACTCCTTTGATGTGTTGTTTATCTCTACAGTGGTGTTGTTCGTTTGTTGTTTATCCCACTCCTTTTGTGTATTGTTTAACACTCAAGTAGAGTTTTTCGTTTGTTATTTTATTACCCCTCCGATGTGTTGTTTAAATCTCAAATTGACTTCTCCATTTGTAATTATCCCACTCCTTTATTGTGTTGTTTAACTCTCGAGTAGAATTTTACATTTGTTGTTTATCCCACTCCTTATGTGTGTGGTTTAACTCTCAAGTAGAGTTCTTCGTTTGTGATACTCTTACTCCTTCTGTGTATTGTTTAAATCTCGAATAGACTTCTTCGTTTGACATTATCCCACTCCTTTGATGTGTTGTTTATCTCTCGAGTGGTGTTGTTCGTTTGTTGTTTATCCCACTCCTTTTGTGTATTGTTTAACTCTCAAGTAGAGTTTTTTGTTTGTTATTTTATTACCCCTCCGATGTGTTGTTTAAATCTCAAATTGACTTCTCCATTTGTAATTATCCCACTCCTTTATTGTGTTGTTTAACTCTCGAGTAGAATTTTACATTTGTTGTTTATCCCACTCCTTATGTGTGTGGTTTAACTCTCGAGTAGAGTTCTTCGTTTGTGATACTCTTACTCCTTCTGTGTATTGTTTAAATCTCGAATAGACTTCTTCGTTTGACATTATCCCACTCCTTTGATGTGTTGTTTATCTCTCGAGTGGTGTTGTTCGTTTGTTGTTTATCCCACTCCTTTTGTGTATTGTTTAACTCTCAAGTAGAGTTTTTCGTTTGTTATTTTATTACCCCTCCGATGTGTTGTTTAAATCTCAAATTGACTTCTCCATTTGTAATTATCCCCTCCTTTATTCTGTTGTATAAGTCTCGAGTAGAATTTTACATTTGGTGTTTATCCACTCCTTCTGTGTGGTTTAACTCTCAAGTAGAGTTCTTCGTTTGTGATACTCTTACTCCTTCTGTGTATTGTTTAAATCTCGAATAGACTTCTTCGTTTGACATTATCCCACTCCTTTGATGTGTTGTTTATCTCTCGAGTGGTGTTGTTCGTTTGTTGTTTATCCCACTCCTTTTGTGTATTGTTTAACTCTCAAGTAGAGTTTTTCGTTTGTTATTTTATTACCCCTCCGATGTGTTGTTTAAATCTCAAATTGACTTCTCCATTTGTAATTATCCCACTCCTTTATTGTGTTGTTTAACTCTCGGGTGGAATTTTGCGTTTGTTGTTTATCCCACTCCTTACGTGTGTGGTTTAACTCTCAAGTAGAGTTCTTCGTTTGTGAAACTCTTACTCCTTCTGTGTAATGTTTAAATCTCGAATAGACTTCTTCGTTTGACATTATCCAACTCCTTTGATGTGTTGTTTATCACTCGAGTGGCATTCTTCGTTTGTTGTTTATCCCACTCCTTTTGTGTATTGTTTAACTCTCAAGTAGAGTTTTTCGTTTGTTATTTTATTACCCCTCCGATGTGTTGTTTAAATCTCAAATTGACTTCTCCATTTGTAATTATCCCACTCCTTTATTGTGTTGTTTAACTCTCGAGTAGAATTTTACATTTGTTGTTTATCCCACTCCTTATGTGTGTGGTTTAACGCACAAGTAGAGTTCTTCGTTTGTGATACTCATACTCCTTCTGTGTATTTTTTAAATCTCGAATAGACTTCTTTGTTTGACATTATCCCACTTCTTTGATGTGTTGTTTATCTCTCGAGTGGTACTATCGTTTGTTGTTTATCCCACTCCTTTTGTGTATTGTTTAACTCTCAAGTAGAGTTTTTCGTTTGTTATTTTATTACCCCTCCGATGTGTTGTTTAAATCTCAAATTGACTTCTCCATTTGTAATTATCCCACTCCTTTATTGTGTTGTTTAACTCTCGAGTAGAATTTTACATTTGTTGTTTATCCCACTCCTTATGTGTGTGGCTTAACTCTCAAGTAGAGTTCTTCGTTTGAGATACTCTTACTCCTTCTATGTATTGTTTAAATCTCGAATAGACTTCTTCGTTTGACATTATCCCACTCCTTTGATGTGTTGTTTATCTCTCGAGCGGTGTTGTTCGTTTGTTGTTTTTGCCACTCCTTTTGTGTATTGTTTAACTCTCAAGTAGAGTTTTTTCGTTTGTTATTTTATTACCCCTCCGATGTGTTGTTTAAATCTCAAATTGACTTCTCCATTTGTAATTATCCCACTCCTTTATTGTGTTGTTTAACTCTCGGTAAATTTTACATTTGTTGTTTATCCCACTCCTTATGTGTGGTTTAACTCTCAGTAGAGTTCTTCGTTTGTGATACTCTTACTCCTTCATGTATTGTTTAAATCTCGAATAGACTTCTTGTTTGACATTATCCCACTCCTTTGATGTGTTGTTTATCTCTCAGTGGTGTTGTTACGTTTGTTGTTTATCCCACTCCTTTTGTGTATTGTTTAACTCTCAAGTAGAGTTTTTCGTTTGTTATTTTATTACCCCTCCGATGTGTTGTTTAAATCTCAAATTGACTTCTCCATTTGTAATTATCCCACTCCTTTATTGTGTTGTTTAACTCTCGAGTAGAATTTTACATTTGTTGTTTATCCCACTCCTTATGTGTGTGGTTTAACTCTCACGTACAGTTCTTCATTTTTGATACTCTTACTCCTTCTATTGTATTGAAATCTCGAATAGACTTCTTCGTTTGACATTATCCCACTCCTTTGATGTGTTGTTTATCTCTCGAGTGGTGTTGTTCGTTTGTTGTTTATCCCACTCCTTTTGTGTATTGTTTAACTCTCAAGTAGAGTTTTTCGTTTTTTATTTTATTACCCCTCCGATGTGTTGTTTAAATCTCAAATTGACTTCTCCATTTGTAATTATCCCACTCCTTTATTTTGTTTTTTAACTCTCGGTAAATTTTACATTTGTTGTTTATCCCACTCCTTATGTGTGTGGTTTAACTCTCAAGTAGAGTTCTTCGTTTGTGATACTCTTACTCCTTCTATGTATTGTTTAAATCTTGAATAGACATCTTCGTTTGACAATATCCCACTCCTTTGATGTGTTGTTTATCTCTACAGTGGTGTTGTTCGTTTGTTGTTTATCCCACTCCTTTTGTGTATTGTTTAACACTCAAGTAGAGTTTTTCGTTTATTATTTTATTACCCCTCCGATGTGTCGTTTAAATGTCAAATTGACTTCTCCATTTGTAATTATCCCACTCCTTTATTCTGTTGTTTAACTCTCGAGTACAATTTTACATGTGTTGTTTATCCCACTCCTTGTGTGTGTGGTTTAACTCTCAAGTCGAGTTCTTTGTTTGTGATACTCTTACTCCTTCTGTGTATTGTTTATATCTCGAATAGATTTCTTCGTTTGACATTATCCCGCTCCTTTGATGTGTTGTTTATCTCTACAGTGGTGTTGTTCGTTTGTTGTTTATCCCACTCCTTTTGTGTATTGTTTAACAATCAAGTAGAGTTTTTCGTTTGTCATTTTATTACCCCTCCGATGTGTTGTTTAAATCTCAAATTGACTTCTCCATTTGTAATTATCCCACTCCGTTATTGTGTTGTTTAACTCTCGAGTAGAATTTTACATTTGTTGTTTATCCCACTCCTTATGTGTGTGGTTTAACGCTCAAGTAGAGTTCTTCGTTTGTGATACTCTTACTCCTTCTGTGTATTTTTTAAATCTCGAATAGACTTCCTTGTTTGACATTATCCCACTCCTTTGATGTGTTGTTTATCTCTCGAGTGGTGTTGTTCGTTTGTTGTTTATCCCACTCCTTTTGTGTATTGTTTAACTCTCAAGTAGAGTTTTTCGTTTGTTATTTTATTACCCCTCCGATGTGTTGTTTAAATCTCAAATTGACTTCTCCATTTGTAATTATCCCACTCCTTTATTGTGTTGTTTAACTCTCGAGTTTACATTTGTTGTTTATCCCACTCCTTATGTGTGTGGTTTAACTCTCAAGTAGAGTTCTTCGTTTGTGATACTCTTACTCCTTCTGTGCATTGTTTAAATCTCGAATAGACTTCTTTGTTTGACATTATCCCACTCCTTTGATGTGTTGTTTATCTCTCGAGTGGTGTTGTTCGTTTGTTGTTTATCCCACTCCTTTTGTGTATTGTTTAACTCTCAAGTAGAGTTTTTTGTTTGTTATTTTATTACCCCTCTGATGTGTTGTTTAAATCTCAAATTGACTTCTCCATTTGTAATTATCCCACTCCTTTATTGTGTTGTTTAACTCTCGAGTAGAATTTTACATTTATTGTTTATCCCACTCCTTGTGTGTGTGGTTTAACTCTCAAGTAGAGTTCTTCGTTTGTGATACTCATACTCCTTTTATGTATTGTTTAAATCTCGAATAGACTTCTTCGTTTGACATTATCCCACTCCTTTGATGTGTTGTTTATCTCTACAGTGGTGTTGTTCGTTTGCTGTTTATCCCACTCCTTTTGTGTATTGTATAACTCTCAAGTAGAGTTTTTCGTTTGTTATTTTATTACCCCTCCGATGTGTTGTTTAACTCTCAAATTGACTTCTCCATTCGTATTGATCCACTCCTTTATTGTGTTCTTTAACTCTCGAGTAGAATTTTACATTTGTTGTTTATCCTACTCCTTATGTGTGTGGTTTAACTCTCAAGTAGTGTTCTTCGTTTGGGATACTATTACTCCTTCTGTGTATTGTTTAAATCTCGAATAGACTTCTTCGTTTGACATTATCCCACTCCTTTGATGTGTTGTTTATCTCTCGAGTGGTCTTGTTCGTTTGTTGTTTATACCACTCCTTTTGTGTATTGTTTAACTCTCAAGTAGAGTTTTTCGTTTGTTATTTTATTACCCCTCCGATGTGTTGTTTAAATCTCAAATTGACTTCTCCTTTTGTAATTATTCCACTCCTTTATTGTGTTGTTTAACTATCGAGTAGAATTTTACATTCGTTGTTTATCCCACTCCTTATGTGCGTGGTTTAACTCTCAAGTAGAGTTCTTTGCTTGTGATACTCTTACTCCTTCTGTGTACGGTTTAAATCTCGAATAGACTTCTTCGTTTGACATTATCCCACTCCTTTGATGTGTTGTTTATCTCTCGAGTGGTGTTGTTCGTTTGTTGTTTATCCCACTCCTTTTGTGTATTGTTTAACTCTCAAGTAGAGTTTTTTAGTTTGTTATTTTATTACCCCTCCGATGTGTTGTTTAAATCTCAAATTGACTTCTCCATTTGTAATGATTCCACTCCTTTATTGTGTTGTTTGACTCTCGAGTAGAATTTTACATTTGTTGTTTATCCCACTCCTTATGTGTGGTTTAACTCTCAAGTAGAGTTCTTCGTTTGTGATACTCTTACTCCTTCTATGTATTGTTTAAATCTCGAATAGACTTCTTCGTTTGACATTATCCCACTCCTTTGATGTGTTGTTTATCTCTCGAGTGGTGTTGTTCGTTTGTTGTTTATCCCACTCCTTTTGTGTATTGTTTAACTCTCAAGTAGAGTTTTTTAGTTTGTTATTTTATTACCCCTCCGATGCGTTGTTTAAATCTCAAATTGACTTCTCCATTTGTAATTATCCCACTCCTTTATTCTGTTGTTTAACTCTCGAGTAGAATTTTACATTTGGTGTTTATCCCACTCCTTATGTGTGTGGTTTAACTCTCAAGTAGAGTTCTTTGTTTGTGATACTCTTACTCCTTCTGTGTATTGTTTAAATCTCGAATAGACTTCTTCGTTTGACATTATCCCACTCCTTTGATGTGTTGTTTATCTCTACAGTGGTGTTGTTCGTTTGTTGTTTATCCCACTCCTTTTGTGTATTGTTTAACTCTCAAGTAGAGTTCTTCGTTTGTTATTTTATTACCCCTCCGATGTGTTGTTTAAATCTCAAATTGACTTCTCCATTTGTAATTATCCCACTCCTTTGTTGTGTTGTTTAACTCTCGGTAAATTTTACATTTGTTGTTTATCCACTCCTTATGTGTGGTTTAACTCTCAGTAGAGTTCTTAGTTTGTGATACTCTTACTCCTTCATGTATTGTTTAAATCTCGAATAGACTTCTTGTTTGACATTATCCCACTCCTTTGATGTGTTGTTTATCTCTCGAGTGGTGTTGTTTGTTTGTTGTTTATCCCACTCCTTTTGTGTATTGTTTAACTCTCAAGTAGAGTTTTTCGTTTGTTATTTTATTACCCCTTCGATGTGTTGTTTAAATCTCAAATTGACTTCTCCATTTGTAATTATCCCACTCCTTTATTGTGTTGTTTAACTCTCGGGTAGAACTTTACATTTGTTGTTTATCCCACTCCTTATGTGTGTGGTTTAACTCTCGAGTAGAGTTTTTCGTTTGTGATACTCTTACTCCTTCTGTGTATTGTTTATATCTCGAACAGACTTCTTCGTTTGACATTATCCCACTCCTTTGATGTGTTGTTTATCTCTCGAGTGGTGTTGTTCGTTTGTTGTTTATCCCACTCCTTTTGTGTATTGTTTAACTCTCAGTAGAGTTTTTTTCGTTTGTTATTTTATTACCCCTCCGATGTGTTGTTTAAATCTGTGACTTCTCCATTTGTAATTATCCTACTCCTTTATTGTGTTGTTTAACTCTCGAGTAGAATTTTACATTTGTTGTTTATCCCACTCCTTATGTGTGTGGTTTGACTCTCAAGTAGAGTTCTTCGTTTGTGATACTCTTACTCATTCTCTGTATTGTTTAAATTTCGAATAGACTTCTTCGTTTGACATTATCCCACTCCTTTGATGTGTTGTTTATCTCTCGAGTGATGTTCGTTTGTTGTTTATCCCACTCCTTTTGTGTATTGTTTGACTCTCAAGTAGAGTTTTTCGTTTGTTATTTTATTACCCCTCCGATGTGTTGTTTAAATCTCAAATTGACTTCTCCATTTGTAATTAGCCCACTCCTTTATTGTGTTGTTTAACTCTCGGGTAGAATTTTACATTTGTTGTTTAAACCACTCCTTATGTGAGGTTTAACTCTCAAGTAGAGTTCTTAGTTTGTGATACTCTTACTCCTTCATGTATTGTTTAAATCTGAATAGATTTCTTCGTTTGACATTATCCCACTCCTTTGATGTGTTGTTTATCTCTCGAGTGGTGTTGTTCGTTTGTTGTTTATCCCACTCCTTTTGTGTATTGTTTAACTCTCAAGTAGAGTTTTTCGTTTGTTATTTTATTACCCCTCCGATGTGTTGTTTAAATCTCAAATTGACTTCTCCATTTGTAATTATACCACTCCTTTATTGTGTTGTTTAACTCTCGAGTAGAATTTTACATTTGCTGTTTATCCCACTCCTTATGTGTGTATTTTTAACTCTCAAGTAGAGTTCTTCGTTTGTGATACTCTTACTCCTTCTATGTATTGTTTAAATCTCGAATAGACTTCTTCGTTTGACATTATCCCACTCCTTTGATGTGTTGTTTAACTCTCGAGTGGTGTTGTTCGTTTGTTGTTTATCTCACTCCTTTTGTGTATTGTTTAACTCTCAAGTAGAGTTTTTCGTTTGTTATTTTATTACCCCTCCGATGTGTTGTTTAAATCTCAAATTGACTTCTCCATTTGTAATTATCCCACTCCTTTATTGTGTTGTTTAACTCTCGAGTAGAATTTTACATTTGTTGTTTATCCCACTCCTTATGTGTGTGGTTTAACTCTCAAGTAGAGTTCTTCGTTTGTGATACTCTTACTCCTTCTGTGTATTGTTCAAATCTCGAATAGACTTCTTCGTTTGACATTATCCCACTCCTTTGATGTGTTGTTTAACTCTCGAGTGGTGTTGTTCGTTTGTTGTTTATCCCACTCCTTTTTTTGTATTGTTTAACTCTCAAGTAGAGTTTTTCGTTTGAAATTTAATTACACCTCCGATGTGTTGTTTAAATCTCAAATTGACTTCGCCATTTGTAATTATCCGACTCCTTTATTCTGTAGTTTAACTCTCGAGTAGAATTTTACATTTGTTGTTTATCCCACTCCTTATGTGTATGGTTTAACTCTCAACTAGAGTTCTTCGTTTGTGATACTCTTACTCCTTCTATGTATTGTTTAAATCTCGAATAGACTTCTCCGTTTGACATTATCCCAATCCTTTGATGTGTTGTTTATCACTCGAGTGGTGTTGTTCGTTTGTTGTTTATCCCACTCCTATTGTGTATTGTTTAACTCTCAAGTAGAGTTTTTCGTTTGTTATTTTATTACCCCTCCGATGTGTTGTTTAAATCTCAAATTGACTTCTCCATTTGTAATTATACCACTCCTTTATTGTGTTGTTTAACTCTCAGAAAATATTTTACATTTATTGTTTATCCCACTCCTTATGTGTGTGGTTTAACTCTCAAGTAGAGTTCTTCGTTTGTGATACTCTTACTCCTTCTATGTATTGTTTAAATCTCGAATAGACTTCTTCGTTTGACATTATCCCACTCCTTTGATGTGTTGTTTATCTCTCGAGTGGTGTTGTTCGTTTGTTGTTTATCCCACTCCTTTTGTGTATTGTTTAACTCTCAAGTAGAGTTTTTCGTTTGTTATTTTATTACCCCTCCGATGTGTTGTTTAAATCTCAAATTGACTTCTCCATTTGTAATCATCCCACTCCTTTATTGTGTTGTTTAACTCTCGAGTAGAATTTTACATTTGTTGTTTATCGCACTCCTTATGTGTGGTTTAACTCTCAAGTAGAGTTCTTCGTTTGTGATAATCTTACTCCTTCTGTGTATTGTTTAAATCTCGAATAGACTTCTTCGTTTGACATTATCCCACTCCTTTTGTGTATTGTTTAACTCTCAAGTAGAGTTTTTCGTTTGTTATTTTATTACCCCTCCGATGTGTTGTTTAAATCTCAAATTGACTTCTCCATTTGTAATTATCCCACTCCTTTATTGTGTTGTTTAACTCTCGAGTAAAATCTTACATTTCTTGTTTATCCCACTCCTTATGTGTTGTTTAACTCTCAAGTAGAGTTCTTTATTTGTGATACTCTTACTCCTTCTATGTATTATTTAAATCTCGAATAGATTTCTTCGTTTGATATTATCCCACTCCTTTGATGTGTTGTTTATCTCTACAGTGGTGTTGTTCGTTTGTTGTTTATCCCACTCCTTTTGTGTATTGTTTAACTCTCAAGTAGAGTTTTTCGTTTGTTATTTTATTACCCCTCCGATGTGTTGTTTAAATCTCAAATTGACTTCTCCATTTGTAATCATCCCTTTATTTTGTGTTGTTTAACTCTCGAGTAGAATTTTACATTTATTGTTTATCCCACTCCTTATGTGTGTGGTTAAACTCTCAAGTAGAGTTCTACGTTTGTGATACTCATACTCCTATGTATTGTTTAAATCTCGAATAGACTTCTTCGTTTGACATTATCCCACTCCTTTGATGTGTTGTTTATCTCTCGAGTGGTGTTTTCATTTGTTGTTTATCCCTATACTTTTGTGTTTGTTTAACTCTCAAGTAGAGTTTTTCGTTTGTTATTTTATTACCCTCCGATGTGTTGTTTAAATCTCAATTGACTTCTCCATTTGTAATTATCCCACTCCTTTATTGTGTTGTTTTACTCTCCGGTAGAATTTTACATTTGTTGTTTATCCCCCTCCTTATGTGTGTGGTTTCACTCTCAAGTAGAGTTCTTCGTTTGTGATACTCATACTCCTTCTATGTATTGTTTAAATCTCGAATAGACTTCTTCGTATGACATTAACAAACTCCTTTGATGTGTTTTTTATATATCGAGTGGTGTTTTAGTTTTTTTTTTATACCACAACTTTTTTGTATTGTTTAAATAAAAAGCAGAGTTTTTCGTTTTTTATTTTATTACACCTACGATTTGTTTTTTAAATCTCAATTGACTACTCCAATTGTAATTATCCCACTCCTTTATTGTGTTGTTTAACTCTCGGTAAATTTTACATTTGTTGTTTATCCCACTCCTTATGTATAGTTTGACTCTCAAGTAGAGTTCTTCGTTTGTGATACTCTTACTCCTTCTCTGTATTGTTTAAATCTCGAATAGACTACTTCGTTTGACATTATCCCACTCCTTTGATGTGTTGTTTATCTCTCGAGTGGTGTTGTTTGTTTGTAATTTATCCCACTCGATCCTTCTGTGTATTGTTTAACTCTCAAGTAGAGTTTTTCGTTTGTTATTTTATTACCCCTCTGATGTGTTGTTTAAATCTCAAATTGACTTCTCCATTTGTAATTATCCCACTCCTTTATTGTGTTGTTTAACTCTCGAGTAGAATTTTACATTTGTTGTTTATCCCACTCCTTATGTGTGTGGTTTAACTCTCAAGTAGAGTTCTTCGTTTGTGATACTCTTACTCCTTCTATGTATTGTTTAAATCTCGAATAGACTTCTTCGTTTGACATTATCCCACTCCTTTGATGTGTTGTTTTATCTCTCAGTGGTGTTGTTAGTTTTGTTGTTTATCCCACTCCTTTTGTGTATTGTTTAACTCTCACGTAGAGTTTTTCGTTTGTTATTTTATTACCCCTCCGGTGTTGTTTAAATCTCAGATTGACTTCTCCATTTGTAATCATCCCACTCCTTTATTGTGTTGTTTAACTCTCGAGTAGAATTTTACATTTGTTGTTTATCCCAATCCGTATGTGTGTGGTTTAACGCTCAAGTAGAGTTCTTCGTTTGTGATACTCTTACTCCTTCTATGTATTGTTTAAATCTCGAATAGACTTCTTCGTTTGACATTATCCCACTCCTTTGATGTGTTGTTTATCTCTCGAGTGGTGTTGTTCGTTTGTTGTTTATCCCACTCCTTTTTTGTATTGTTTAACTCTCAAGTAGAGTTTTTCATTTGTTATTTTATTACCCCCGATGTGTTGTTTAAATCTCAAATTGACATCTCCATTTGTAATTATCCCACTCCTTTATTCTGTTGTTTAACTCTCGAATAGAATTTTACATTTGTTTTTTATCCTACTCCTTATGTGTGGTTTAAGTCTCAAGTAAAGTTCTTCGTTTGTGATACTCTTACTCCTTCTATGTATTGTTTAAATCTCGAATAGACTTCTTCGTTTGACATTATCCCACTCCTTTGATGTGTTGTTTAACTCTCGAGGTGTGTTGTTACGTTTGTTGTTTCCCACTCCTTTTTGTTTTGTTTAACTCTCAAGTAGAGTTTTTTCGTTTATTATTTTATTACCCCTCCGATATGTTGTTTAAATCTCAAGTTGACTTCCCAATTTGTAATTATCCCACTCCTTTATTCTGTTGTTTAACTCTCGAGTAGAATTTTACATTTGTTGTTTATCCCACTCCTTATGTGTGTGGTTTAACTCTCAAGTAGAGTTCTTCGTTTGTCATACTCTTACTCCTTCTATGTATTGTTTAAATCTCGAATAGACTTCTTCGTTTGATATTATCCCACTCCTTTGATGTGTTGTTTATCTCTCGAGTGGTGTTGTTTGTTTGTTGTTTATCCCACTCCTTTTGTGTATTGTTCAACTCTCAAGTAGAGTTTTTTCGTTTGTTATTTTATCACCCCTCCGATGTGTTGTTTAAATCTCAAATTGTCTTCTCAATTTGTAATCATCCCACTCCTTTATTCTGTTTTTTAACTCTCGAGATGAATTTTACATTTGTTCTTTATCCCACTCCTTATGTGTGTGGTTTAACTCTCAAGTAGAGTTCTTCGTTTGTGATACTCTTACTCATTCTGTGTATTCTTTAAATCTCGAATAGACTTCTTCGTTTGACATTATCCCACTCCTTTGATGTGATGGTTAAATATCTCTCAAGTAGTGTTGTTCATTTTGTTGTTTATCCCACTCCTTTTGTTTTGTTTAACTCCCAAGTAGAGTTTTTCGTTCGTTATTTTATCACCCCTCAGGTGTGTTGTTTATATCTCAGATTGTCTTCTCCGTTTGTAATCATACCACTCCTTTATTGTGTTGTTTAACTCTCGTGTAGAATTTTACATTTGTTGTTTATCCCACTCCTTATGTGTGTGGTTTAACTCTCAAGTAGAGTTCTTCGTTTGTTATACTTTTACTACTTTTGTGCATTGTTTAAATCTCGAATAGACATCTTCGTTTGACATTAACCCACTCCTTTGATGTGTTGTTTAACTCTCGAGTGGTGTTGTTCGTTTGTTGTTTATCCCTTGTTGTATGTTCCATTCCTTTATTGTTTTGTTTAACTCTCAAGTAGAGTTTTTTGTTATTTTATTACCCCTCAGATGTGTTGTTTAAATCTCAATGACTTCTCCATTTGTAATCATCCCACTCCTTTATTGTGTTGTTTAACTCTCGGTAGAATTTTACATTTGTTGTTTATCCCACTCCTTATGTGTGGTTTAACTCTCAGTAGAGTTCTTCGTTTGTGATACTCTTACTCCTTACATGTATTGTTTAAATCTCGAATAGACTTCTTGTTTGACATTATCCCATTCCTTTGATGTGTTGTTTAACTCTCAAGTAGGGTTATTCGTTTGTTGTTGTTCGTTTTGTTGTTTACTCCATTCCTTTTGTGTTATGTTTAACTCTGAAGTAGAGTTTTTCGTTCCTTATTTTATCACCCCTCAAGTGTGTAGTTTAAATCTCAGATTGACTTGTCCGTTTGTAATTATCCCACTCCTTTATTATGTTGTTTAACTCTCGAGTAGAATTTTACATTTGTTGTTTATCCCACACCTTATGTTTGTGGTTTAACACTCAAGTAGAGTTCTTCGTTTGTTATACTTTTACTTCTTCTGTGTCTTGTTTTTATCTCTAAAGTAGAGTTGTTGGTTTTGTTGTTTATTCCATTCTTTTTGTGTTTTGTTTAACTCTCAAGCATAGTTTTTCGTTCCTTATTTTATCACCCCTCAGGTGTGTAGTTTAGATCTCAGATTCACTTCTCCGTTTGTAATTATCCCACTCCTTTATTGTGTTGTTTAACTCTCGAGTAGAATTTTATATTTGTTGTTTATCCCTCACCTTATGTGTGTGGTTTAACACTCAAGTAGAGTTCTTCGTTTGTTATACTCTTACTCTTACATGTATTGTTTAAATCTCGAATAGACTTCTTCGTTTGACATTATCCCACTCCTTTGATGTGTTGTTTAACTCTCAGTGGTGTTATTCGTTTGTTGTTCATCCTCTCCAAAGTGACTTGTTTATATCACTCAAATAGAGTTGTTCGTTGTTGTTTATTGAATTCCTTTTGTGTTATGTTTAACTCTCAAGTAGAGTTATTTTATCACCGCTCATGTGTGTTGTTTAAATCTCAGATCGACTTCTCCGTTTGTAATTATCCCACTCCTTTATTGTGTTGTTTAACTCTCGAGTAGAATTTTACATTTGTTGTTAATCCCACTCCTTATGTGTGGTTTAACTCTCAAGTAGACTTCTTGGTGATACTCTTACTCCTACTGTGCATTGTTTAAATCTCGAATAGACTTCTTTGTTTGACATTATCCCACTCCTTTGATGTGTTGTTTAACTTTCAAGTAGTCTTGTTTTTATCTCTCAAGTAGTGTTGTTCGTTTTGTTATTTATTCCATTCCTTTTGTGTTTTGTTTAACTCTCAAGTAGAGTTTTTCGTTCCTTATTTTATCACCCCTCAGGTGTGTAGTTTAAATCTCAGATTGACTTCTCCGTTTGTAGTTATCCCACTCCTTTATTGTGTTGTTTAACTCTCGAGTAGAATTTTACATTTGTTGTTCATCCACACCTTATGTGTGTGGTTTAACACTCAAGTAGAGTTCTTCGTTTGTTATACTTTTACTCCTTCTGTGTCTTATTTTTATCTCTCAAGTAGAGTTGTTCGTTTTGTTGTTTATTCCACCTTTTTGTTTTGTTTAACTCTCAAGTACAGTCTTTCGTTCCTTTATTTTATCACCCCTCAGGTGTGTAGTTTAAATCTCAGATTGACTTCTCCGTTTGTAATTATCCCACTCCTTTATTGTGTTGTTTAACTCTCGAGTAGAATTTTACATTTGTTGTTTATCCCACACCTTATGTGTGTGGTTTAACACTCAAGTAGAGTTCTTCATTTGTTATACTCTTACTCTCATGCATTGTTTAAATCTCGAATAGACTTCTTCGTTTGACATTATCCCACTCCTTTAGTGTGTTGTTTAACTATCAAGTAGAGTTATTCGTTTGTTCTTCATCCCTCTCCAAAGTGACTTGTTTATATCGCTCAAATAGAGTTGTTCGGTTGTTGTTTATTGAATTCCTTTTGTGTTATGTTTAACTCTCAAGTAGAGTTTTTCGTTCGTTATTTTATCACCCCTCAGGTGTTTTGTTTAAATCTCATATTGTCTTCTCCGTTTGTAATTATCCCACTCCTTTATTGTGTTGTTTATCTCTCGTGTAGAATTTCACCTTTGTTGTTTATACGAGTCCGAATGTGTGTGGTTTAACTCTCCAGTCGAGTTCTTCGTTTGTTATACTGTTACTGCTTCTGTGCATTGTTTAAATGTCGAATAGACTTCTTTGTTTGACATTATCCCACTCCTTTAGTGTGTTGTTTAACTCTCAAGTAGAGTTCTACGTTTGTTGTCCATACCTGTCCAAATTGTCTTGTTTTTAAGTGTCAAGAAGAGTTGTTCGTTTTGTTGTTTATTCCAATCCTTTTGTGTTTTGTTTAACTCTCAAGTAGAGTTTTTCGTTCCTTATTTTATCACCCCTCAGGTGTGTAGTTTAAATCTCAGATTGACTTCTCCGTTTGTAGTTATCCCACTCCTTTATTGTGTTGTTTAACTCTCAAGCAGGGTTATTCGTTTGTTGTTCATCCCTCTCCAAAGTGACTTGTTTATATCACTCAAATAGAGTTGTTCGGTTGTTGTTTATTGAATTCCTTTTGTGTTATGTTTAACTCTCAAGTAGAGTTTTTCGTTCGTTATTTTATCACCGCTCATGTGTGTTGTTTAAATCTCAGATCGACTTCTCCGTTTGTAATTATCCCACTCCTTTATTGTGTTGTTTAACTCTCGTGTAGAATTTTACATTTGTTGTTTATCCGAGTCCGTATGCGTGTGGTTTAACCCTCAAGTTGACTTCTTTGTTGGTTATACTCTTACTCCTTCTATGCATTGTTTAAATCTCGAATAGACTTCTTTGTTTGACATTATCCCACTCCTTTAGTGTGTTGTTTAACTCTCAAGTAGAGTTATTCGTTTGTTGTCCATACCTCTCCAAATTGTCTTGTTTTTATCTCTCAAGTAGTGTTGTTCGTTTTGTTATTTATTCCATTCCTTTTGTGTTTTGTTTAACTCTCAAGTAGAGTTTTTCGTTCCTTATTTTATCACCCCTCAGGTGTGTAGTTTAAATCTAAGATTGACTTCTCCGTTTGTAGTTATCCCACTCCTTTATTGTGTTGTTTAACTCTCGAGTAGAATTTTACATTTGTTGTTTATCCCACACCTTATGTGTGTGGTTTAACACTCAAGTAGAGTTCTTCGTTTGTTATACTTTTACTCCTTCTGTGTCTTATTTTTATCTCTCAAGTAGAGTTGTTCGTTTTGTTGTTTATTCCATTCCTTTTGTGTTTTGTTTAACTCTCAAGTACAGTCTTTCGTTCCTTATTTTATCACCCCTCAGGTGTGTAGTTTAAATCTCAGATTGACTTCTCCGTTTGTAATTATCCCACTCCTTTATTGTGTTGTTTAACTCTCGAGTAGAATTTTACATTTGTTGTTTATCCCACACCTTATGTGTGTGGTTTAACACTCAAGTAGAGTTCTTCATTTGTTATACTCTTACTGCTTCTGTGCATTGTTTAAATCTCGAATAGACTTCTTCGTTTGACATTATCCCACTCCTTTAGTGTGTTGTTTAACTCTCAAGTAGAGTTATTCGTTTGTTCTTCATCCCTCTCCAAAGTGACTTGTTTATATCGCTCAAATAGAGTTGTTCGGTTGTTGTTTATTGAATTCCTTTTGTGTTATGTTTAACTCTCAAGTAGAGTTTTTCGTTCGTTATTTTATCACCCCTCAGGTGTTTTGTTTAAATCTCATATTGTCTTCTCCGTTTGTAATTATCCCACTCCTTTATTGTGTTGTTTAACTCTCGTGTAGAATTTTACCTTTGTTGTTTATCCGAGTCCGGATGTGTGTGGTTTAACTCTCCAGTAGAGTTCTTCGTTTGTTATACTCTTACTGCTTCTGTGCATTGTTTAAATGTCGAATAGACTTCTTTGTTTGACATTATCCCACTCCTTTAGTGTGTTGTTTAACTCTCAAGTAGAGTTCTTCGTTTGTTGTCCATACCTCTCCAAATTGTCTTGTTTTTAAGTGTCAAGTAGAGTTGTTCGTTTTGTTGTTTATTCCAATCCTTTTGTGTTTTGTTTAACTCTCAAGTAGAGTTTTTCGTTCCTTATTTTATCACCCCTCAGGTGTGTAGTTTAAATCTCAAATTGACTTCTCCGTTTGTAATTATCCCACTCCTTTATTGTGTTGTTTAACTCCCGAGTAGAATTTTACATTTGTTGTTCATCCCACTCCTTATGTGTGTGGTTTAACTCTAAAGTAGAGTTGCTCGTTTGTTATACTCTTACTCCTTCTATGCATTGTTTAACTCTCGAATAGACTTCTTCGTTTGACATTATCCCATTCCTTTAGTGTGCCGTTTAACTCTCAAGTAGAGTTATTCGTTTTTTCTTCATACCTCTCCAAATTGTCTTGTTTTTACCTCTCAAGTAGAGTTGTTCGTTTTGTTGTTTATTCCATTCCTTTTGTGTTTTGTTTAACTCTCAAGTAGAGTTTTTCGTTCCTTATTTTATCACCCCTCTGGTGTGTAGTTTAAATCTCAGATTGACTTCTCCGGTTGTAATTATCCCACTCCTTTATTGTGTTGTTTAACTCTCGAGTAGAATTTTACATTTGTTGTTTATCCCACACCTTATGTGTGTGGTTTAACACTCAAGTAGAGTTCTTCGTTTGTTATACTCTTACTCCTTCTGTGCATTGTTTAAATCTCAAATAGACTTCTTCGTTTGACATTATCCCACTCATTTAGTGTGTTGTTTAACTCTCAAGTAGAGTTATTCGTTTGTTGTTCATCCCTCTCCAAAGTGTCTTTTTTATATCACTCAACTATTGTTGTTCGTTTGTTGTATATTCCATTCCTTTTGTGTTTTGTTTAACTCTCAAGTAGTTTTTCGTTCCTTATTTTATCACCCGACAGGTGTGTAGTTTAAATCTCAGATTGACTTCTCCGTTTGTAATTTTTTTTTCATAAATAGAGCATATATTAATAAAAGTAAAAGAGTACAAAGCGTAAAAGTAGAGATTACAAAGGAACCCACAGGCGGGTTACAACGCGAAACAAGTGAAACAAACAAAGAAACAAAAATAACATAACCCGGGATCAAGGTGATCCATGGTTGCAACCGCGGGCCTCGTTAAAACCCAGTCATGGAAAAACCCAGTGGGAAAAACCCATGGCTGGGAAAAAGAGTGCCTGAGTGTTAGCGTTGCGGAAACCTATAATAAGATAAACCATACATATCCCTGTGTATGTGAGGTCGAATGACATCCAAAGGAGATGTCCAGAAACCCTCCAGATCCAACTTTGAGAGAGCATCAGCGACCGTGTTGCCTTCACGAAAAATATGAGACACCCGAAAATCCATGTCACGCATATGAGAGAGAGTCAATAGCCAACGGTTCCGGAATTTCCATGGGACCGAGTTAGTACCCGCGGAGAGCAAATTCGCTACATAAGTAGAATCTGTCTCCAACCAAATCTTATTCGATACAGGTGTGAGCCAATTCAATGCCAATCATAACCGCAAGTAATTGGCTTCAAAAGCATAAAGCGTACCCAGCTGATTTACAAAGCAACCCATCACGGTACCATTTGAATCTCTAAAAACCCCAGCCGCAGTAGAGGAGCCAGGAGCGGCAAGAGAACTTCCATCCGTGTTGCATTTAATCCATCCCGGGAGAGGGGGATACCATCGGACCTCAATGATATCTCGTGACTTAGGCGGGCACCCTTGAATACGAAAAGAATGAAGGACTTGTAAATCAACTTGATTATTAGCCATAGAACCAAGAGGGTGGGAATTAGCCTCGCCTACAAGACTCCAAATCAGAAGCAAAATAGAATGCCTGGAAACAGGAACACCATCAAATAAGCAACGATTGCGCGCAGTCCAAAGCACCCAAATGCCCGTCACAAAGGCAAGACGCCACAAAGAGAGAATCTGAGAGCTAAAATGTTGACCCATGGCATATAACAGAAGCTCTCCAAAACTAAAGCAATCTCGAAAAGGAACCTGGAAAAGATCAAATAGAGTATGCCAGATAGTCCGAGTGAACGGACAAGAGACCAGTAAATGGTCTTGGCAATCCATAGCAGCATAGCAAAACACACACGAAGGACCAACAAAACCGAGCCCGCGGTTTCTCAATAGTTGGAAGAACACCATGAATAGCCTTCCAAAGCGTGATAGAACGACGGGTGGGATAAAAGGGCCCATATCCAAGATCCCGGTCAATCTTAAGGAAACGGCCGCAAAGAGTGATAGGCTTGCTGGTAGAAATCGAACCGTCTAGAGATTCGGTCGGATCTGATATCGAACCGATGGAGCCGATGATAGGAGAGAATGTCACGGTAACATCTGGAAAAGCCATACGGAACCCATCCAAAAGAAACCAACCAATGGAGTCCAATACTCGAAATAGGGAACTCAGTGATGCGAAGATGAATAGGAATACCAATTTACATCGCATAATACGGTAGCAAGCCAATCATCAAGCGAAGCGTGGTGAGAGCCTTGACACGCTAACCATCTAGACTTGGATTGAAGTGTGGGAAACAATCTTTAAATCCAAACCAAATCGAGGAAGCAACATAAGGCGCAAGGAAGCATGCCGAAAGCTTTGGCGAAAGATATCTAGATATGGAACCTTCACACCAAATATCCCAAGCAAGAGAAAGATCGCCTTATTAGCAGCAACCGGAGAACGAATACCAAGACCACCTTAGACTTTGGAGCACAACAACGCTTCCAAGAGATAGAAGTCGATGCTCTCTTGAGTATCCCGGTTTGGAGAAATTACAAATGCAGCATCCATACGCTTAAGAAGAGTCAAAGGCCAACGATAAACCATCATAGAGTGTACAAAAGATCCTGGATCACTGATTGAACAAGACATAAACGACCGGCCATAGAGAGAGAAGTGCCCTTCCATTTACTAAACTTTTCTAGAATCGAGTCCGCAAGGGATTGTAAATGACAAGTCCGAGGTGCCCCACGGAAAAGTGGAACTCCCAAATCGTGAAAGGAAGGTGACCCTCGATAATATCCATGATTACGCACAAGTGGTTCTTTCGACTCGGGTGAGAAAAGTACTAAGATAAGCCCGGACTTCGAGGATTGAAGTGTTGTCCCGACCAAGCGACATATTTTCCGGGATCCTAAGAATAGTCCGACAATTCAGCGGTAGCCTGCAAAAATAATCACATCATCCGCATAAAGAAGGTGAGAAGGAAAAGTAAGAGATTGTCCAATGAATAAAGGAGTGAGCTCCCCTGAATTGGCAGCCTTCAAGAGAAGCTTGCTAAGAACATCCTCCGCGATGCAAAAGAGAAGAGGGGAAAGAGGATCCCCTTGACGAACTCCCTGAGAACAGCCAAAGTACCCTTCTGGAGCCCCATTAATCAGAACGAGAGCTTTTCCGAGTGAAGAATATGATTAATCCAACCAACAAAGGTAGAAGAGAAACCATATTTTGTGAGAACCGCCAAAAGAAAGTCCCAATTTAGAGTATCAAAGGCTTTCCGGATGTCAACCTTCAACACCAGATTACCCTTACTACAATGAAGACCAAGACTATTAACTCCTTCAGAGGCTAAGGCAATACAATCATGTATGCATCTCCCCGGAATAAAACCAAATTGATGAAAGGAGAGCAACCCCGATAAAATCGGACCCAAACGATCGGCTAAAATCTTAGTAATAATCTTATAAAGAAAATTACCAAGAACAATAGGCGGAAATCTTCAATCATAGCGCATCTCGATTTTCGGAATAAGAGTGACAAAACTAGAGTTCATACCGCCGAAATGACCATGAAGGAAGAACGCCGAATCGCCAAAGACACCTCCGCACCAATAATGTGCCACATAGATTGATAAAGCGCCCGAAACCATTCACCCGGGAGCACTATCGGTGACATCTGAAAACAACATGACGGATGTCATCCTCGGAAGGAATATCGATTAGCAATTGATTTTGTTCATCCGTAATCGAACAATGGATAAGCTCATCTAGTTCATCGACGAGACAACTGTAAATTTGAGTTTGTGAGAACGATTCTCATAATAAGAAATCATATGATTCCGGATCCGAATTGCATCATGATTGATAGAGCCATCAATTATCAAAGAGGAAATACCGAGAATACCTTTGCGAATCTTTAGAGAACGATGGAAAAACCGAATTTCTATCACCGCTTTTAACCACGCACGGTTCTTTTGGCGCAAAAAGTTGCCTCTTGATTCGAATAGCATTGTAGTCGCGATCGCCTCAAGTTCCTTGCGAGGAATATCATTTATCGGACCATGGAGGGATAATTGTCTTTGAACCAACTCCGACTTATTACGAGCGAAGAAGGCGAGAATTAAGCTCACCAAAGACATTAATATTCCAATCTATGATAGCGGATTTCAGCCTCTTTAATTTCCGGATAACCAAAGAAAAGAGCCCATGGCGTAATAGGAGTTTTCGGAAAGCTTAATTAACTCCTCAAACGAATGACTAAGCCACATTGCTTGGAATCAATGGTCGAGGACGAGATAGCGCTTGTTCATGCGCACAGAAACAAAGAGGGGTCAGATCCGAGCAAATCGCAAGCCCACGAACCATCATGAGTCCCATAAATCCAAAAGGATTGTGAAGAAAGCCCTATCAATACGTGTCTCTAGATAACCACTAGAGAAACGACGATTCGACCAAGTAAAAAGCGATGTAACTAGGAATCGATAAGAACTCCCCATCATTGATAAAAGAACGGAAATCCATGGTTTCCAGACGAACTGGAGGAGTACCATTCGATCGTTCATGCGCACCAATCACAGCATTGAAATCTCCCACCAAAAGCAAGGGTGTGTTTGGCAAAAGCAGTAAATCACGCCATAAGTCTCGACGACAGATATAATCAGCATGGGCATGAATAAACGCTAATAGGAAGTCCCGTTGAAGCCAAGAAACTTTAATAACAAGAACTTGAGAAGAAGAGAAAATTATAGAAGAACCAGAAGAAGAGAGATCTTCCAAAACCCATAAGTTAGGAAGACTGTTAGGGCGCGTATTTTCACCAAGAAAGCTCATTCTCATCGCATTCCAATAAGATTCTGGTATGGAGGAGGAAGGAACCTTTGGTTCCGCAATAGCAAACCAACGAGGACGAGTAGAAACTACATGATGCTTGAGCATATCTTGTGAGGGAGCATTCCCAATACCCCGAATGTTCCAAAACAGAACATTCATTGGGAAACAACGTGAGAGGAATCTGCATGGCAAGTAGCAGATGTAAGAGTTGTAATATCCAGCAAAGAATTATCATCATTTATATCACCATCTACTAAGTCTGCCCATCTTGCACCTGCCGCAATCCCCATAGCATTAATAGCGGCAGGCGAGGGAGAATTAGGGGATGAAGAGGCAACCTTAGTGGCATTAGATGGGTTGTTAATGCGTTCACGCATAATCTCAACTGAATCTTTTATTCGCATATTAGCCTCCATAGAATCGTCCAATGAAGATGTGTTAGGGCTGTGCGCAATAGGAGTTGAAGGTTGCGTGAAATTGCGTCGTAACCGAATCTTGCAAAAGCGAAATCTCAGACTCACCACCCAAGTTCTCATCCTCCACCATGTTCGAATCCAACAAGGCAAACCGGTTCGACTCCAACAACGGAGATACAGCCGGCGTAGCAGGCCGTTTAGGCAAATTAACATTACGTCGCGGGAGAAACTTCCTGAATCCCGTAGCATCAGGTGGATTTGAAACCACAACAGTAGAAGTCGCCAATGGACCAGCAGGTGGTAAACGTTCAGATTGTGCATTTATAACCACTGGCGGAATAGCAACCAAAGTTGATTGTGCTAAGTTAGCATTAGAGTTTGCCCTAGGAGGCGGTGAGCTGGGCCTAGACATCTCCTTATCTTTGTTCCTGCTGCAATTCTCCATTTTATGATCAACAACAAGGCAAGAATGGCAAAAAACAGGTAAATTCTCATAATAAGCTTCAATCCAAATATCACCGACAGGAGTTTCTAGTTGAATCTTTGATTCTAAAGCTTGAGAAAGATCAACTTCCACAGGACCTTAACGTAGTTACCAAAACAGCGATCTAAAGAAGGCGTATCAATCCTAATCGGTGTTCCAAGAGCAGCCGCAAGTGCCATAATCATCGATCGATGATGGTGCTCATAAAGCAAACCATATAACGAACCCAAACACGCACCCGTGTGGATCTTTATTTTTGAACGAAATTAGGAACCCCAGGCTGTAGGTAGAGATTACCTGTTGATAGCTTCCATAAGCTCGAATGAAAAATTGAATCTCTCGTTTGCTTGGAATAGGCGAAAGACAAAGTATCCGGACGATCGAAAGCATGGACCAAGCCTCCGTATGCCAAATCTTTTTCAACGTCTCACGTAGGTCATGAAATTTCCATGGTGAGGAACCCTTGGGCAGAATCAATCGTCCCATAAAAGAAGAAGGTGAGCAATTAGCAATCTGCCGTAATAAAATCATCATTAAGTTTAACGGATGAACGTACTTCTGAACCGCTCAAGAGTCGGGCCCGAAGTGCCACAATGGCGGTTCGGAAGAGAATGAAGAGCCGTAGTAGCTTCACCTTGGCGCGGTATGGTTCCATGGAGGAGACACCACCTCAAGAACGAAGATGCTGCAACATGAGCGGCAATGAGAGCTGAGTTGAATGCGAAAGTTCGGAAAAAGAATTTGACAAAGATCCATCAGAAACCCTAAAATTCGGAACGAAAAACGGCGCAAGCTTGGAAAGGTTGTGTAGAGCGCGTCCGTAGTCCAAAATAATCGATCTTGGTACGCCTGGAAAGATCAGAACACAAGAAAAATAAGTAGTAGGCGCGTGCCTACAGTAGTACAACCACCAGAGACTGGTGGCCGGAGGAAAACCGGCTAAAAATTCGGACAAAAAAACGGCGCAAGCTCGGAAAGGATGTGTAGGGCGCGTCCGTGCTCCAAAATAATCGATCTTGGTACGCCTGGAAAGATCAGGAAACAAGGAATAGAAGAAGTAGGCGCGTGCCTAACGTGGTACAACCACCAGAGACTGGTGGCCGGAGGAAAACTGGCTAATATTTAGGGTTTGCATGTTGACTACTCGAGAGAGTTGACTTCTCCGTTTGTAATTATCACACTCCTTTATTGTGATGTTTAACTCTCGAGTAGAATTTGACATTTGTTGTTTATCCCACACATTATGTGTGTGGTTTAACACTCAAGTAGAGTTCTTCGTTTGTTATACTCTTACTGCTTCTGTGCATTGTTTAAATCTCGAATAGACTTCTTCGTTTGACATTATGCCACTCGTTTAGTGTGTTGTTTAACTCTCAAGTAGAGTTATTCGCTCGTTGTTCATCCGTCTCCAAAGTGTGTTGTTTATATCGCTCAAATAGAGTTGTTCGTTTTGTTGTTTATTGAATTCCTTTTGTGTTATGTTTAACTCTCAAGTAGAGTTTTTTGTTCGTTATTTTATCACCCCTCAGGTGTGTTGTTTAAATCTAATATTGTCTTCTCCGTTTGTAATTATCCCACTCCTTTATTGTGTTGTTTAACTCTCGTGTAGAATTTTACATTTGTTGTTTATCCGAGTCCGTATGTGTGTGGTTTAACTCTCCAATAGAGTTCTTCGTTTGTTATACTCTTACTCCTTCTATGCATTGTTTAAATGTCGAATAGACTTCTTTGTTTGACATTATCCCACTCCTTTAGTGTGTTGTTTAACTCTCAAGTAGAGTTATTCATTTGTTGTCCATACCTCTCCAAATTGTCTTGTTTTTAATTGTCAAGTAGAGTTGTTCGTTTTGTTGTTTATTCCATTCCTTTTGTGTTTTGTTTAACTCTCAAGTAGAGTTTTTCGTTCCTTATTTTATCACCCCTCAGGTGTGTAGTTTAAATCTCAAATTGACTTCTCCATTTGTAATTATCCCATTCCTTTATTGTGTTGTTTAACTCCCGAGTAGAATTTTACATTTGTTGTTTATCCCACTCCTTATGTGTGTGGTTTAACTCTCAAGTAGAGTTCCTCGTTTGTTATACTCTTACTCCTTCTATGCATTGTTCGAATCTCGAATAGACTTCTTCGTTTTACATTATCCCATTCCTTTAGTGTGTTGTTTAACTCTCAAGTAGTGTTATTCGTTTGTTCTTCATACCTCTCCAAATTGTCTTATTTTTATCACTCAAGTAGAGTTGTTCGTTTTGTTGTTTATTCTATTTCTTTTGTGTTTTGTTTAACTCTCAAGTAGAGTTTTTCGTTCCTTATTTTATCACCCCTCAGGTGTGTAGTTTAAATCTCAGATTGACTTCTCCGTTTGTAACTATCCCACTCCTTTATTGTGTTGTTTAACTCTCGAGTAGAATTTTACATTTGTTGTTTAACCCACACCTTATGTGTATCGTTTAACTCTCAAGTAGAGTTCTTCGTTTGTTATACTCTTACTCCTTCTATGCTTTGTTTTAATCTCGAATAGACTTCTTCGTTTGACATTATCCCATTCCTTTAGTGTGTTGTTTAATTCTCAAGTAGAGTTATTCGTTTGTTCTTCATACCTCTCCAAATTGTCTTGTTTTTATCTCTCAAGTAGAGTTGTTCGTTTTGTTGTTTATTCCATTCCTTTTGTGTTTTGTTTAACTCTCAAGTAGAGTTTTTCGTTCCTTATTTTATCACCCCTCTGGTGTGTAGTTTAAATCTCAGATTGACTTCTCCGTTTGTAATTATCCCACTCCTTTATTGTGTTGTTTAACTCTCGAGTAGAATTTTACATTTGTTGTTTATCCCACACCTTATGTGTGTGGTTTAACACTCAAGTAGAGTTCTGCGTTTGTTATACTCTTACTGTTTCTGTGCATTGTTTAAATCTCGAATAGACTTCTTCGTTTGACATTATGCCACTCGTTTAGTGTGTTGTTTAACTCTCAAGTAGAGTTATTCGTTTGTTGTTCATCCGTCTCCAAAGTGTGTTGTTTATATCGCTCAAATAGAGTTGTTCGTTTTGTTGTTTATTCCATTCCTTTTGTGTTTTGTTTAACTCTCAAGTAGAGTTTTTCGTTCGTTATTTTATCACCCTCAGGTGTGTTTGTTTAAATCTCAGATTGTCTTCTCCGTTTGTAATTATCCCACTCCTTTATTGTGTTTTTTTTTTTTTTTTTTTTTTGGTGAAAAGGGGAGATAATAATAATACGCTAGTTAACGTTTTAATCTTGGTTACCCCATCGTCCAGTATGTCACGACTTTTAAGAAGTCGAGCCAGGAGTTAACGAGTATTGATCCGAAGACCCAGAACCAAGACCAAAGGGGGGGGTGATACAGCCACTAAATGGAACCGTCATTTCCCCCAATGGCAACATTAATTAACCTACTACTAGTTATCTCTAAATATTATTCATACATAAAGTGAACTCACAGAGGTTTAAACGACCCCCTGAACAAAAATAGTTTGGATAGTTTCACACTTACAAACCAAATGAGACCTACTATACTATTATAAAACCGAATAACATTACATAGTCTTCTTCTTGAGTCTCGAACTTGATCAAAATGCTGCTTAGGCTTTCCCAACTTCTCGTAGAAGGTTACCAAGAATCTTAGGTACAAATTACAAGAAACAGGCTTAAAAAGCCTAACAGTAATTCTACCTAATCTTAGAGTAACATAGGACCAACCATACAAGTACTCAGAGGAATTACAAAGGAGATTCTGAGATGTAATAACAAGCTTCCACTGGTTTAAGGTTCTCCAAACCAATATAAAGATAGTATCCAGAACAGGGTTTAAGGTTTTCCAAACCAAAGTGTTAGAAGGGAGACAGTTTATAGAAATAATCTGCTCCTTGTCCATACTATAAATCTGCACAAACCATTGACAAAATACCCTACTGGTGCCAGAAATTCGACCAAATAAGGGTAATATCTCCAAAACATTATACAAGTGAGAGTAACTGTTACTAATAATAAACAAAGTCTGACACACCAAAATGACAACAGGGAAACTGGGGAGGGGATCCAAAAACAAGTAACTCTGAGGCATAAAACTGGGGTGAAGCAAAGCAAAAGGCTTGTAGCTAACTACTGGGAGTTCATAGTGCAGGAGAGTTGTAAAATAGTGCAACCAGGTTGCATCTCCTCTCCATCTGCACCATAGGAACATCACTTCTCCCATGTAAATATCCAACAAAGTTAACCTATTAGCTAGATCAAAGGAAAAGGGAGGGAGCACAGTTGAAAAAAAGGGGAGAGGGGGGGAAGAGGGGGGAGAAGGATCAGTGTAGTAGTCCAATGATCTACTAATACATCATCTCCTTCTAAGTGGTAAAACCAAAGGGGAGGGTTTGGGGGGGGGGGGGGGGGGGGTTTCTCCAGTTTTACCAAGGGACACACCAACAAGTTGCTTTCTCTCAACAATAACCAATTGTACTCTAACATCCAGCTGATGTTCTTAAGTATGCCAAACCCCACTTGTCAGTATAGGCAATTTGCCTAACTTTGATAAGTACTTCTCCAGGATCAAACATTATACTTGCCTCATCTTTCAATGCTTCATTGGCCAACCAGTCTGCTGCAGCATTACCCTCCCTGTAGACATGAACCAGTCTTACACATAGGTTAGAACATAACTGCAGAATTTTTGCCAACAAAATGGAGAGTTTCCAGTGCCAGTTTTTACTCTTATTCTGAATGAGAAGGATAGCCACCTGAGAGTCAGATTCAATAATAACATTCCTCTTTCTCATATCAATACAGAGTTTTAGCCCTTGACAAATACCTAGAAGTTCTGCATACAGTACAGAAGACACTCCTAGATAAGTTTGAAAACATTTCAAAATCCTTCCATCTTCATCCCTTAGGATGCCTCCAGCTGCTCCTTTTTTTGAAAAATGGTTAAAGGAACCATCTGTATTAACTTTTACCCAATGAGCTGGAGGTTTTAACCAGTAAACTGTTTGAACTTTAGGGGGAGGGGAAGGTGCTATGTTTAAGAGACATAGTTCTGCAATTTCAAAATCTCCCAACCAAAAGCTTCTTTCAAAAGGTTTTGCCAATTGAGACAAATGAATGATGTTCATGATTCTAAAGATAATAGCTTCAGATTTAATAGCTTTACCCTTATGTTTTGCCTCATTCCTTGCTAGCCAAGAGAACCACCCTATCAATATAGGGATCAAGGTTCTGATATGATCTTTACCTGCAAAGTCAGATGAATATAACCAATGCTTATATCTACTGATAACATTTGCATGAGGGCTTAACTGGACTTGGAATAGTCCTGAAAACCAGACCCTTACCTTATGTACTTCAGTATTGAATAATAACACATGCATAATGGTTTCTTCCTGAAAGCAACACTGACATTTAGATGCAATGGTAATGCCTTTTTTTTTCAATATTTCATCTACTGGCAACCAGTTATGGAGAACCTTCCACCAAAAAACAGATATGGTGGTGGGGATTCTTTTCCCCCAACAACTATTGAACAACTTACTCAAGGGGTTCTTTTTCCTTACCAAATTCCACCCTGATTTTGTGGTGAAAATCCCATTGGAGGAGGCTTTCCAGATTGGAAAGGCTTGAACTTGATCTGTAAAGGGAATCAAAGCAAGTTGAGCTGCCAGATTAGGGGAGAGATTTTCAGATAGTTTGGGCCAATCCCATGTACTATCATCACCAAAGTCTTGCAGCTTTTCTAAAGGGTCCACTGGGGCTAGTGCAAGCTCAGCCAGAGATCCTTTTTCTGACCAATCATCCTGCCAAAAATAACAAGGGCCAGAGCCCACTTTCCAAAAACAGTTAGACTCTGCCAAAGTTCTAACACTAAGAAGCCTTTTCCAAATTAAAGAATCTGTGTTTTTTTTGAAACTAGGTTGGGGCTGGTTTTTTTACAGTATTTTAAAAGAAGACTCACAGCCCATAGAGATTTTTGCTCTCTAAATCTGAACCACAGTTTAAGTGAAAAGGCTTCACACATTTCCTCTAGCTTTCTGACTCCTAACCCTCCTTCCTCTAATGGTACACAAAGAGGTTTCCAACTTGACCAGTGTATCTTTTTTCTAGTGTCAGTAGTGCCCCAAAAGAATTTTGAAATGATAGTGTCAAGGGCTTTGAAAACTGCAAGGGGAGGGAGGGTAACTTGCAGTAAATACACAGGCATAGACACAAGGACACTTTTGTTGTTTTGGCATAGGATTGTGTTGTTTAACCTTCTGGTAACCTTTATTGTTACCAAGAATCTTAGGTCACTTGCTTTAGCATAGGATTGGAAAGATAATTCTTTCTTCTTTAGTTCCTCATTCTCAGAAAGAAGGTTTTCACACTTCCTCTGGAGCAACTCCATAGCCTCAAAATGCAACTTTCTGGTCTCGTCTATTTGAGCCTTTAGGAATGCATTTTTTGCATCCTTAGTGTCAGAAAGTCGTTGTAAATGTGAACACTCGCTCTCAAGAGACTCTCTTTCTGTTTCAAGAATTTTGGTTCTAGATCGAGCAACCAAGAATTCTCTTTCATAAAGGTCTAACTCCCTTCTTAGATGTTCTAGATCCTTGATTCCTTCCTCATCATTCTCATAATTAATGAACCGTGAAATGTTGATTACCTCATCATCAGCCATAAGACATGGTGATATGCTCAAATTACTACTTAGAAAACAAGTAGAAAGCAGTTATTGTAAATAGACAATGCTAACCACATAATTGTTCACTACGGAATCAATTAAGCCACCACAATGGTTTGAAAGCAAACAGTTACTTGTGAAAATAGATTGATTTGTAAGTTGGTTGTTTCTAAAAACTAGAAATAGATATAGCAGATAACGGTTTTTAACAATGAGAGAAGATGAAGACAGTAGTAATGATCAGGTAATGCTAATTCGTTCAAGGGTAATCATTCATATTTGTCACACGGTCGGTGTATATAAATCGATCAATCCAACCTCAACCAATCGTCATTTGAATATTTTGAACTAGAGTAATCGTGGGTCGTCAATCCACGATCCTTAACCGCAAACGATTTAGAAAATCTTGAACTAGCGAATTGGATTGATAGTTTTTACGAAGATTTTGAACTAGACGAACCTATATGAATGAATCCTAACCCTAGAAGCGAATATGCAAAACCGTCACATAACTACTGTGTTCGGAGTGATTTAGCTACTCATAGTAGAAGCAATGATGAAAGAATTCAAGGTATTGCATATGATAAACATAGACATATTGATAATCACACGCAAGCTCATACAAATCGATAAACAATAGCAACACGAATCGAAGAGATAAACGATGGAGAATTATCAAATATTACCAGGAATTCGATATCAATCTTTCAACAATGATGAAAACCAAGCTCCAATTATTTATCAATGTCAAAGTATCAATATGGAGCTTTTTTTTAAGAACTAGGTTAAAAGAAAGTATGAGAAAAAATCCCAATTCTAAGCTAATAAGGAAAAATAGAAAATTTGTCCTGCGCCACTCGCCGCGGCGAGCCTTCTTTATCGACATGTATATATCCTTCGCATAATCTCGCCGCGGCATGCAAAATACTCCGCTGCGGCGAGCTTCGATCTTCAAATCAGGGACTTCACTCGCAAAATCTCATCGCGGCGGACCAATTTCGTCGCTGAGGCAAGCCTCTTCAGCAATTCCAGTACTAGCTGCGCAAAATCTCGTCGCGGCGAGCCTGCCTGATTGGCTTTTCCTCTTTCTTTGCTCAAAATGAACAATTCCTACAAAAGGAACAAAACACCAAAGCGTAAAAACGAACAAAAAACACTAAAAGCTAAAAACAAAGACTCACAAAGACCGCTAAAAAGGACCAAATGAGACTCTAAATTATAGTCTCATCAAACTCCCCAAACCGAACCTTTGTTCGTCCTCAATCAAACAAACAATCCTAGACACAACTAGACTCGAAACCACGAAGACAAACAAAGAGTCAAGGTCCCAAGTGACCGAATCTACCATTGGAAACAGTAGGTCCTCGAGATACAAAAAATTTGTTATCAAACTAACTTTGGCAAAACAGTGTACAGAAAATCAAACACAATCGTTTCCCCGACAAATAGCAATCAAATGTAGCTCGCTAATCCCTCACAGGTGAATGCAGTGTATCTCTCACTCTCTTGGAAGTATCCAATTGGGGTATAAGCTCAAAAATAAACTGGGAATGTGACTTGCGTCACAAAGGTGTCTAAAATATCTTATGCTTTTTCACTCGTTTTATTGAGTCAAAAGGGACTTTGGTACATGACTATCTTTTTTCAGAGAAAATCAAAAAGCTGAAACTGCTCCCTTTAATTCATGTCAAACAACCTCAAATCTCAATTTACCTCACTGAATTCAGTGCATGGCTACATTGGGCTCTTTTAATCTCAATTTTTTGATAGGTGTCTATTTTACCGATAGTTGCACTTTTGTGTTGTCAGTTTGGTATACGCGCCATCAACCCTCACGGGCATATGGCTTTTTAGGACCACACCGGTATATAGGTAGTAATTGAAACATGCCTAACACGACTAACGGTGATCAATGAAGACCATAGATCCACCCCGAGATTCAAATATCAATAAGCTTTGGGGAGCAATAAACAGACTTTTCAGCACAAATGTAACAGCTCATAATAGTCGTAAAATAGAATCCTCTCCCCAAACCAGTTCAGCAGAACGGGGAAAGTAAAATTCACAAAGTACAGCATGCCGTTCGTCATCCCCAATGAAACTAAGTACACATAAGTCTGAAAAGGCGCAAGTAATTCGTAAAAAACTTGCACAACCCAGGAATCGCACACAATTACAGGTGTCGGCACAATATTTTTTCTTCGCCTCAGGCTCCTCATAGTATTTTGGACTAAAGAGCTATACAAACTTGCTATTGATGTGCTCAAATTAATACTTAGAAAACCAAGTAGTAAGCAGTTGTTGTAAACAGATAAAGCTAAACCACAGAGTCGTTCGCTAAGGAATTAATTAAGCTACGTAGTAGTGAGAGTAAACAGATACTTGCGAGTAACAATTTGATTGATGGTTTGGTGGTACTTCTAACTAGTTTAACTAAAGCAAAGATTACGATTAACAATGAGAGAAAGATGAATACAGTAGCAAGATCCAATTATACTAGTTCGAACTAGGGATAACACTCATATTTGTCACACGGTTGTTGTACAGAAAATCAATCAATTTGATTCAACCAATTGTTCTTAGAAAATATTATATTGGAGAAATTGTGAGTCGTCAATTCACGATCCTTAAACATGAACAATTTAGAGAATTTAATACGGACTTATCGAATTGAAGGTTTTTACGAAGATTTTATACGAGACTAACCTATATGAGCGCTTTGATAAACCCTAGAACAAATATGCATAATCTTCACATACTACTGTATTCAAAGGTATTTAGCTACTCATAATTGGTGATTGCATGCGTTGATTCATGGTAATAATCATGTGAAACATAGATGATAAACTCGCATGCAATAATATACAATTCAATCGGTAAGATAAAGAACGAATTGCAAAGAACAAAGCAATGGAGAAATCAATACCAATAATCTTGATGATAAAAATCAATGAGTAATCAAGCTCCAAAGATGTCTCAATGTTAATGTGTGTATCTCGGAGCTCCTCCCAAAAACTAGGTTAAAAGAAGTATGAAAAGAAAAGAATCAAAATTCTAATCTAATAAGGAAAACAAAACTAATTCTGCGTCTCTCGCCGCGGCGGAAGGAATAGCTCGTCGCGGCGAGCCTTCTTAATCGATTTATATATCCAGTTTGCAAAATCTCGCCGTGGCAGATTGAATCCTTCGCCGCGGCGAGCGTCTTCCTTCAAAACAGGGTAGCCAATCACAAAATCTCGCCGCGGCGGCCCAATTACCTCGCCGTGGCGAGCCTTCTTTATCGCAATATATATAACCTTTGCATAATCTCGCCGCGGCGAGCTTCAATCTTCAAAACAGCGGCTCCACTCGCAAAATCTCACCACAAGTGATCGATTTCGCCATGGCGAACCTTCTCTCAATTCCTGCCAGAAGTCAGAAAATCTCGCCGCGGTGAGCCATGCTAAATAGCTTGTTCTAATTCGGCTCGAAAAACATAGATTTCTACAAAATATAAACAAAATACCAAAGCGTAAAAACGAACTAAAAAGACTACAAAACTAAAGACAAAGACTCACAAAGACCGCTAAAAAAGACCAAATGAGACTTAGAATATTGTCGCATCAAAATCCCCAAACCGAACCTTTGCTCGTCCCCGAGCAAACAAACAAATTAAAGACAACTAGACTCAGACTACGACATATAATAATACACAGACGAGTCAATCTTCCAAATGACCGAACTCTACCATTCTAAACATTAAATTCACAAAATGCAAAAGGTTTGCACTCAACTGGTGTTGACATAAATAGTGCACAAAAAATCCTGCAAGAGAGTTTTTCAAATAAATAACACTTAAGTCTAACTCTCCAATCCCTCGCAAGGAAATCCTACACTATTCTCTCTCACACTCTCAAAGTGTCCAGTGGGTTAAACACTCAAGAACAATAAGAGAAAAGGAAGGTGACTCTCGTCACAAAGGTGCCTTAAATACCTCATGCAATGTACTCAATTAGTTAAGTTAGAAGGGACTTTTTCCTTGCGTAAAGCAGCTTGCCAAGACATACAACCAACTTCCATAAACCAAATATTTGCATCCAATGAATTAAATTCTAATCAATTTGGCCACTATGGACTCTTTTACCGAAGTCCGCACTTTTGTGCGTGTTAGTTTGGTGTACGTGCCATCAACCCTCACGGACGTATGGCTTTTTAGGACCACGCCGGTATATAGGTAGTATCTGAAACACACCTAACACGACTATGGTGGTGACAAGCACCACAGATACACTCCGAGACGAATCAACTAATCAGGGGAAGTAATACATATTACAAAAAATGAATAATAAACATGTCAACACAGCAGATTTCTTCTCCCAAAACCGGTTCTTCGCAATGTATTGGCTTTTGATAAAATGAAACATGAAGAGCGTGTTGTTCGTCACACTTAACTTAACTGAGTACACATGAGAATGAAAAGGCGCAAACATGAGGGTTTGCACTTCCCGAAAGGATCACACAAGCGCCGGTACAATATTTTTTCGTCGGCTTAAAGTTTCTCACCGGCTTTTTGGACTAAAGAGTTAAACAAACTTGCTATTTACAGGAAAAATAAACTTACGAGATTTTAAGTTCACTACTCTATCTAAGCTGAGAATCGTGCAAAACGTAAGCAACAAGCAGATTTAACAATCACAATAAAAGTTTTCGTAACTTGGAAGAATGACTCACGAAAGACTCATAAAATAGAGAAAATGCAGACAAGACACTAGAGAGCACATTCCCCCTCCCTATACCTAAACTCAAGCATGTCCTCAAGCGCAGAGTAAAGAAGAAAAAGAATGGGGTCAACAGTGACTTGCCTGTGATGTACAGTTTAGAGTCATGTACTGGACTCGGAGAGTTCAACCACTTCTTCTGGTCGCTCAATGTACCCGTGAAAGTATGGTTTAACTCGCTGCCCATTGACCTTGAAGGTTGAACCGTCAGCGGAATTCAAGAGTTCGACAGCACCATGCGGTGCCACATGAATTATCGTGTACGGTCCATCCCAACGCGAACGCAACTTTCCTGGAAACAGTTTATGTTGGTCCAAATAACGACTGGGGGGGGGGGGTGAATAGTCTTTTAAAAACATTTGTCGATAACAAATATTTCTCAGATATCTGAATAGATATCTGATACTTAGAATCAGAGCGCGGAAGACTTAATAAAGATAAGTGTAGAAACAGTTAATGTGTGTGTGTGTGTTGCTGAAGAGTAAATACAGAAAGGTAAATAACATAGCAAGTATAGTGGTATCTGGAGGTGGCGTAATCCTCTAACTAATCCACTTCGGTCTATCAGAGACCTAGAATTCACTAGAACAGATAATTGAGTTCACCTTACAATAATCCTATTCTAAGATTCTTAAACAATTGGTTCCCAACCAAATGTTCCCCCTGAGTTGTTCCCCGGCTTTCCTGACCAAGTACTTCTGCACTTTAAACCTTTGAGTTATTCCCTAGCTTCCGAAGCTAAGTACTTCCTATACTCAATAACCTTGGAGTTATTCCTTAGTTTCCCAAATCAAGTACTTCCTATACTCCGATAACCTTGGAGTTATTCCCTGATTTTTCAAACTAAGTACTTCCTGTACTCCACGCCAGTTATGGTGTTGGTTTTGGTTTGAGTTGTCAGATGAGCTTCTTTAATAACTTATTCAGTTATTCAGATAGCTCTGTGAATCAAGGCACTTAATACACTTTACAACGTATGGTATCTTGTTCGATTTTACTGACCCAAGTCTTATAATATATGTTCAAGAGAATGAATCTCAGATAGTTGATCTTTTGATTCAACTCCTTCATAGATAGCTTTGCTTGTTTAGGATCAGGACACTTAGAACTTCAGTGTTACTCAAGATCAAAAGCTTTGGTCCCAACAGAAAGCTTTGTGAGTGAGTAAGTAAGTTGCTTTGAGAGAGTAAGATGTTCAGCGTTTTCAAGTTATGTCGTGTGTCTAAGGTTCTGTGTGTTCTCTCAAGCAGTCTAAGTGTTGATATTTATAGATGAATTTGAGTGCCGTTTGAATAGTATCCGTTAGGCTCAAATTCGAACTATCGATATCTGTGTATAATCTTTAGAAAGTTTTGTCTTCTTCTCGGAGTCGCCGCTGTTTTATTCAGACATCTTTGTCCGTGCATTAAATGCATTGTACTAAACATTTGTCCTGTAGTGTCAACGGAACTATGCTTTGTATCAGAGACTAGTGTTATCTCATTCTTTGCACGTTCTTATCTTCAATCTTCAGATACCACTTGTATTTATTGAAACAACTTTGTTTGCAATATATATTACTTTTTCAGAAACGTGGTTAAAGCTCAAGGTATCTGAGAATAGATATCTGTGGACACTTTCCTTGTTTTCAGATATGTCTCTTATTTCTCAGATATCTCTTGTGACACAGTTTGTTTGAAACTATTCGTGTCTTCAAGATATCTGGCTAAGATATCTGAACATGATTCGAGAATCTTGTGCGCTTTCTTCAAGTCTTCAATGTCGTTGAGCTTGTTCTGCTTGGATGTCTTCTTCTTGGTCTTCTCTTCATAAAATAAAAATTACATTTTGAGACCTAACATCCTATACCAGATTAGCTAGACTATCATACTTAGTGGGTTTCCTCTTTTACAATGTTCAAGTGAACCAAGAGTACTAATCAACTTTCTGAGACTAAGATAAGTCATCATGTTGCTGATCAAAACTAAACAGATATTCTTTACAAAATATCTAACAAAATTCCTAACAAATTTCTCAAGAAATTTCCCAACAAATTTCCCAACAGTTTAAGACGAGAGTTAAAACCCAAAACTTTCATACCTGGGTGCAAGTCCTTGCGGATTATCCCCTTGTCATGATACTCTTTTGTCTTTTGCTTGTAAATCTTTGCATTCTCAAAGGCAAGGTGGCGGAGTTCTTCCAGCTCAGAGATTTGCAGCAATCGTTCCTCCCCAGCTGCCTACATATCGAGATTGAGTTCCTTGGTGGCCCATGCCGCTTCGGGCTCCAACTCCACGGGAAGATGACAAGCTTTGCCATAAACCAACCGGTAGGGGGTTGTACCAATAACAGTCTTGTAACAGGTTCTGTAAGCCCACAGTGCATCATCTAGCTTGGTTGACCAATCCTTACGATTTGGTTTTACGACCCTCGTGAGAATGCTCTTGATTTGCCTATTGCTGACTTCCACTTGACTAGAAGTTTGTGGGTGGTATTCAGTTGCGACAAAGTGTTGCACTCCATACTTCACAAGCAGGTTCGCAAATGAACGGTTAATAAAATGAGATCTGCCTTTGGTTGAATTTTGTGAGCATATCTTTTGCATACTTTGTTTGACTAATGAATATTCCATCATTGAGTTGCTTGACTTGCAATCCTAGGAAATAATTCATTTCTCCCATCATGCTCATCTCAAACTTGCTTTTCATGAGATTTGCAAAGTCATTACAAAGTTGCTTGTCCTTAGATCCAAATATGATGTCATCAACATATACTTGAACTAAGAGTAGTTTCCCATCATGATTTAAGGTAAATAAAGTTTTATCAACTTCACCTTTCTTGAAACCACTTTCCAGAAGGTACTTGGCCAAAGTGTCATACCATGCTCTTGGAGCCTGTTTCAGTCCATACAGAGCTTTCTGTAGTTTATAGACGATTCTACTTTCTGAGGAAACTTCAAAGCCAGGTGGTTGCTCAACATAAACTTCTTCTGCAAGTTCACCGTTTAAGAATGCACTTTTGACATCCATCTGATAAACTTTGAAATCTTTATGAGCTGCAAAGGCTAGAAAGAGTCTTATTGTATCCAATCTGGAAACTGGTGCATATGACTCGTCAAAATCTAAGCCTTCAGTCTGGGTAAATCCCTTAGCAACCAATCTTGCTTTGTTTCTGGTTATTTCACCAGATTCATTCATCTTGTTTCTGAAAAACCCATTTAGTTCCAATCACAGATATTCCTTCTATAAATGGAACTAGTTTCCAAACTTTGTTTCTCTCAAATTGATCCAACTCTTCTTGCATTGCAGAGATCCAGTCTTGGTCTCCTAATGCTTCTTCTATATTTTTAGGTTCAATATTCGAGATGAAACATCCAAAGAGAGAGTTAACATTTTCAGCTATTGCTCTCCTAGTCCTAACACCACGATTAATTGTCCAATTATATCCTTTGTAGGATGATCTTTGATCCATCTCATCATAGGTTTAGTGCTAGTAGGTCAATATCCAAGTGATCCAATGTGAATCACTAAGATTTTGATTTGATACTTTTTCAAGATTCCGAGATATCCGACATATGGGAAATGTCATGGATATCCGACTTTTTCGATGTTAGAGATATCTGGAACATGCATTTCAAAGATTCTTAATTTCAGATACCTCTTCATGATGAAGGTTCTCAAGAATTTGTTCCATTTCTGGAAAACTCATATGAAATTCCTCATCATGTCTGTGAGTCATCTTGTTGTTACTAGGCTTTTCAAGCTTTTCTACGTCAGAGTCATCCTCACTTTCCATAATGATGTTTTTCCTTTCTGAGGATTTTTCTTTAGAATCCCTCAGTAATAATTCTTTGAACCTTTCTGAGAGTTCATCAATAGGAGGTGTTTTCTTACTTCCTTCATAGAATACAACATGAACTGATTCTTCAATTTTCTTTGTTCTTTTGTTGTAAACTCAGACGCTTTCTTTGTTTGTGGAATAGCCAAGAAAAACACCTTCATCTGCCTTTGGTTGAAATGTTCTCAGATAATCTTTCCCATTGTTTAGAACAAAACATCTACAACCAAATACTCTCAGATGCTTGATATTAGGGGGTCTACCAACAAAGATTTCATAGGGGGTCTTGTCATGGTGTTTGTTTATCAAACATCATTACGAGTGTAGCAGTGTGTTCTGACTTCAACCCAATAAATTTCACTTATTTCAGTGTCAGCTAGCATTGTCCTTGCAGCTTCTTTAAGGGTCTGTTTTTCCTTTCTGCAACACCATTTTGTTGAGGTGTTCTTACAGAGGAAAGTTGGTGTTGTATACCTTTGCAGGTACAAAACTCCTTTATGTACTGGTTGACAAACTCAGTACCATGGTCTGTTCTGATTGCAGATACCTTGTCATTTTTCATGACTTCAAGCTTTTTCAGCAAGTTTGGTATCTCAACCCTGGCATCAGATTTGTGTTTCAGAAAGACAACCCAAGTGAATCTTGAGAAGTCATCTACCACAACCAGACCATACTTCTTTCTTGCATGACTAGTTATAGATGATTCAAAAAGATCCATGTGTAAAAGTTGCAGTGGTCTAACACTAGAGTGTCTGATTTTGGACTTGAAAGAGATTTTAGATTGTTTCCCCATCTGACAGGCAGAACAGATACCATCCTTTCTGAAAGATGTTCTGGGAAGGCCAACCACTAACTCTTTCTTGGCAAGTCTATTCAGAGTTTTGAAGTTCAAGTGACTCATTCTTTTGTGCCATAACCAGTGCTCTTCTGTGTGACCAGATTGACTCACCATTAGACATTCTTCAGTTGTGGCAGATGCCCAATCGGCAACATAAAGACTGTCTTTCCGCTGACCAACTAAGACTGTCTGCTTTGACTCATTGTCAATTAGTTTGCAGTATTTAGCATTGAATTTTATAGTAAAACCCTTGTCTGCAAACTGGCTCATGCTAAATAGATTATATTTCAAATCCTTAACATGTAATACGTCAGTGATTGTTAAAGTCCCCAATTTGACGTTGCCAAATCCCAGAGAGGGATATAATTCTCCTCCAGCAAATTTGATATCTGGTCCTGTGTTGCAAGCTTTGTAATCAACTAGATTTGCTTTGTCTCCTGTCATGTGCTTTCCGCATCCACTATCAAATAGCCATTGTGCTTTAGTCCAGGAAGCATTCTGCACACAACAGGAAACAGGAGATTAGGTTCTCATATCTTTGATGGAACCGTCAGAATTAAAAGTTCTTCCAGTAGGAATCCATTTTTGTATGAATTTCTTTGAAATATGCTTTTATGCAGCAGGAACGTAAGGAGGAATTCTATTTGAATGAATGTTATCATTAGTAAGAATTATTTTCTTCCTTGGTGTGTTCCTAGGTGCTCCATAAGATGCTTTCAGATACCTGTCAGGTTTCTGAGTTTGCTTTTCAGCAAACTTAGCCTTTCTTGCCAGATTTCTTCTAGCCCTGGCATTCAGAGTTTCAGTGGCTTGATTTAACTTCCACTTCTGATAATTGCTTTGAGCAATTCTAGCTTTCAGCCATCGTTCTTGCTCCTGCTTGTACTCATGAGCAAGTTGTTTTCCGATGCCTTTGTAGCCAATACCGTTTCGAGCACTTGAAGCTATCTGAGATCTTTTCTCAGCAGCTTTGCTAGTCTCTGGTTGGTCCAATTTCTTTCCAGAAAAAGTGACATGGGAGAATTTGCCAGCTCCTGCAATTCTTCCTTTTTGAGAGACATAGCACTGTGGGTGTTTACACTTTTCAGTGTTGCGTTTCTTTTCAGAGACGTACCCAACAGTTTTGTTTTTGACTTGTTTTTCCCACAAAGGTTTAGTCGCAACTGCCTTTCCTTTGTCAACAATCTTTGTCTTTTCACCGATACTATAGATTGCATGGGAACCGTCTTGCTGAGTACTTACAAATGTTCTTCTCTCCTTACTCTTATTCAGAGTGATAGAACAATCTGCCTGTGTATTCAGCCCAAGTCCTTTCTTTTCTGAAGGATCTCTTAAGTAAGATTGTACTTCAGTAAGAGTGTCACTAGCTTTGGCATAAGATTGAAAAGATAATTCTTTCTTCTTGAGTTCCTTGTTCTCAGAAAGAAGATCTTCATAATTCTTTCGTAATTCAGCCATTGCTTCTTTATGTGACTTTTCAGTCTCAGATATCTGAGCTTTGAGAGATGCATTTTCAGCATCCTTTCTCTCAGATTCTTTAACTAATTGAGAATTTTCCTTTTCAAGAGAATTCTTTTCTTCTTCAAGGTTTTCGGCTCTAGCTCGGATCATTAGAAATTCTCTTTCATAGATGTCAAGTTCTTTCCTGAGATTTTCTAGATTTTTTATTTCCTCTTCATCACTTTCATAAGTATAACAAGAAGTATGTGTTGTCTTATCAGCCATAAGACAGTTTTCTATGTTGGAGATGTCTGGACCGTCAATTTCAGCAACTCCACACATTTCATTCTTCTTGAGGCCGAAGTCGATTATATCATTAGTAACTCCACATAATTCTGGTGATGGTAAGGTTGAGTCATCTGAATTGTCATCTTCAGAATCTGTCTCAACGTCTAGAGCATCCAGTTGAATTTGGATTTTCTTTCTTTCTTCAGTTAACAAAGCTTTCTGGCTTCTTCTGAAGATTCTTCTATCTTTCTTGTCACCTGTCCTTAGTTTGTTGAAGGCAGGACAATCCTTCTTGAAGTGGCCAGGTTTCTGACAATAGAAACAGATATCGTTTCCAATTTCTGCTTCCTCAGTACATGATGCTTTCTGAGCTAGCTTGTTCAGCGAGCTTTGCATATTTTTGTACTGGTGATAGTTTGAGCCTAGATGCTTTTTCAGCTTCTCTTTGGCTTTTCTTCTCTCAATTTCTCGACTGACAAATTTGCTCATTTGCTTTGCAGCAAGAGCATCCTCAGTCTCCTCCTTGCTTTTCTTCTTTTCAGAAGTTCCTTGAGTTACTAGAGCAACATTTTGCAACTTTTCAGTTGTTTGTTCTCTCTGAGTTGTCTCATAATCAACCGTAGCAAGATGAGATAAAAGTTCCACTGGAGTGATATTTGGCATACCTTGGTTAAAATAAAAGAATTTAGTATGCTCCCAGTTGTGGTTAAGACTTCTGACAATAGTCTTAATCTTCTCTGACTGGGAGTATCTGTTGCTTTCCCCAAGTGCCGCCATATCACTCATGAGAGTGGTAAACCTGAAATCAAGTTCTTCCAGAGTTTCAGTGGGACCTTGTTTGAAATTTTGAAATTTCAACTTTAGAACTTCGAACTTGTTTTCCTTGGTTTTCTCAGTTCCGGCACAAATTTCTTCAATCAGTTGCCAGGCAACTTTCGCCGTTTTAGCACCCCACAACTTACACTGTATGTGCTCTGGTGTCGATCTGATGATGATGTTACGAGCTTGACCATCCAGTCGATTCTTCTTGGCATCTTCCGATGTCCAGAGTTCTCTGGGCTTTGGTTCGTAAATAACTTGACCAGTAGATCTTCCACTAGTTGACGCATCTGTTTGTGAAGATCCTTCGCTTTAATCTATGTCTCTTCCACTCGAAACCTCCATGACTTGCTTAAGTTGTTGAATGACTATTGGGCCATTCTTTATTACTTCGATCAACTCGTCACTTATGGCTTCAAGGTGGAGCATCATGTTATTTTTCCATTTCTCGTAGTTCTCTAGTTTGAGAACGGGTGCATCACTCAGAGACATACCTGCACACTTAACACACAAATTAAATAGTCCTCAATAGTGGACAAAGTTCCTTCACCTATCTGGGGATCTAGGTTCAGTGCAGAAGGCTGGTGAACCTCCTGCTCTGATACCACTTGTTGGTCCAGATAACGGCAAAGTAAAAGACTAGAGGGGGGGGGGGGGGGGTGAATAGTCTTTTAAAAACTTTTGTCGATAACAACTATTTCTCAGATATCTGAATAGATATCTGATACTTAGAATCAGAGCGCGGAAGACTTAATAAAGATAAGTGCAGAAACAGTTAATGTGTGTGTGTGTGTTGCTGAAGAGTAAATACAGAAAGGTAAATAACACAGCAAGTATAGTGGTATCTGGAGGTGGCGTAATCCTCCAACTAATCCACTTCGGTCTATCAGAGACCTAGAATTCACTAGAACAGATAATTGAGTTCACCTTACAATAATCCTATTCTAAGATTCTTAAACAATTGGTTCCCAACCAAATGTTCCCCCTGAGTTGTTCCCCGGCTTTCACAGCCAAGTACTTCCTATACTCAGAAACCTTTGAGTTATTCCCTAGCTTCCCAAGCTAAGTACTTCCTATACTCAATAACCTTGGAGTTATTCCTTAGTTTCCCAAATCAAGTACTTCCTATACTCCGATAACCTCGGAGTTATTCCCTGATTTTTCAAACTAAGTACTTCCTGTACTCCACACCAGTTATGGTGTTGGTTTTGGTTTGAGTTGTCAGATGAGCTTCTTTAATAACTTATTCAGTTATTCAGATAGCTCTGTGAATCAAGGTACTTAATACACTTTACAGCGTATGGTATCTTGTTCGATTTTACTGACCCAAGTCTTATGATATCTGTTCAAGAGAATGAATCTCAGATAGTTGATCTTTTGATTCAACTCCTTCACAGATAGCTTTGCTTGTTTAGGATCAGGACACTTAGAACTTCAGTGTTACTCAAGATCAAAAGCTTTGGTCGCAACAGAAAGCTTTGTGAGTGAGTAAGTATGTTGCTTTGAGAGATTAAGATGTTCAGCGTTTTCAAGTTATGTCGTGTGTCTAAGGTTCTGTGTGTTCTCTCAAGCAGTATAAGTGTTGATATTTATAGATGAATTTGAGTGCCGTTTGAATAGTATCCGTTAGGCTCAAATTCGAACTATCGATATCTGTGTATAATCTTTATGTGAGTTTTGTCTTCTTCTCAGAAGCTGCCGTTGCTTTTATTCCGACATCTCTGTCCGTGCATTAATTGCATTGTACTATACTTTTGTCTTGTAGTGTCAACGGAACTATGCTTTGTATCAGAGACTAGTGTTATCTGATTCTTTGCACGTTCTTATCTTCAATCTTCAGATACCACTTGTATTTATTGAAACAACTTTGTTTGCAATATATATTTCTTTTTCAGAAACGTGGTTAAAGCTCAAGGTATCTGAGAATAGATATCTGTGGTCACTTTCCTTGTTTTCAGATATGTCTCTTATTTCTCAGATATCTCTTGTGACACAGTTTGTTTGAAACTATTCGTGTCTTCAAGATATCTGGCTAAGATATCTGAACAACAGATTCAGTAATCTTGTGCAGTTTTCTTCAAGTCTTCAATGTCGTTGAGCTTGTTCTGCTTGGATGTCTTCTTCTTGGTCTTCTCTTCATAAAATAAAAATTACATTTTGAGACCTAACATCCTATACAAGATTAGCTAGACTATCATACTTAGTGGGTTTCCTCTTTTACAATGTTCAAGTGAACCAAGAGTACTAATCAACTTTCTTTACTGAGATAAGTCATCATGTTGCTGATCAAAACTAAACAGATATTCTTTACAAAATATCTAGCAAAATTCCTAACAAATTTCTCAAGAAATTTCCCAACAAATTTCCCAACAGTTTAAGACGAGAGTTAAAACCCAAAACTTTCATACCTGGGTGCAAGTCCTTGCAGATTATCCCCTTGTCATGATACTCTTTTGTCTTTTGCTTGTAAATCTTTGCATTCTCAAAGGCAAGGTGGCGGAGTTCTTCCAGCTCAGAGATTTGCAGCAATCGTTCCTCCCCAGCTGCCTGCATATCGAGATTGAGTTCCTTGGTGGCCCATGCCGCTTTGCGCTCCAACTCCACGGGAAGATGACAAGCTTTGCCATAAACCAACCGGTAGGGGGTTGTACCAATAACAGTCTTGTAACAGGTTCTGTAAGCCCACAGTGCATCATCTAGCTTGGTTGACCAATCCTTACGATTTGGTTTTACGACCCTCGTGAGAATGCTCTTGATTTGCCTATTGCTGACTTCCACTTGACTAGAAGTTTGTGGGTGGTATGCAGTTGCGACACAGTGTTGCACTCCATACTTCACAAGCAGGTTCGCAAATGAACGGTTAATAAAATGAGATCTGCCATCGCTAATGATTGCTCTGGTTGTACAAAACCTGCTGAAAATATTCTTGGACAAGAAAGAGAGTACAACTTTGGAATCGTTAGTTCTGGTGGCCATAGCCTCCACCCACTTAGTCACATAGTCTACCGCAACAAGAATATATTCATTACCATTACTTTTGGGAAAGGGTCCCATAAAATCAATACCCACACATCAAAGGGTTCTACCACAAGATTGTTGGTCAAAGGCATCTCATTACGCTTGCTAATGTTACCACTACGCTGACATGCATCACAACTAGCACAAAACTTATGAGCATCTTTAAACAGAGAGGGCCAAAAGAAACCTGATTGAAGAACCTTCAGGGCGGTTTTCTTCCCGTTGTAGTGCCCTTCACACTGCATGGTATGACAAAAGGTGAGAACACTGCTTACTTCACTTTCTGGAATGCAGCGTCGTAGGATGCCATCAGCTCCCTCCTTGAAAAGGTGGGGGTCATCCCAAAAGTAGCCATTGGTTCGGCGCGCAAAGTTCCTTCTTTCTTGCGGAGACATGTTAGCAGGGAAAATGCCTGCAACAAGAAAATTAACAATATCCGCAAACCAAGGCTCTAAGCTAACAGAGAATAGATGCTCATCAGGTAGGTCATCGGGAATAGGTGGAGAAGGGGAGATTGTCTTAGGATCAAGCCTAGATAAATGGTCAGCAACAAGATTATCTTTACCACACTTATCAACTATTTCGCAATCGAACTCCTGTAACATCAAAACCCACCGAATGAGGCGTGGCTTAGAATCACTCTTCGCCATGAGGTGGCGGATCACAGCGTGATCCGTGTGGATGATCACTTTGAACCCCTTCATATACGAACGGAATTTATCCAATGCGAAAAGAACAACTAGGAATTCTTTCTCAGTTGTGGTGTAGTTAACCTGGGCAGGGTTAAGTGTCTTGCTGGCATAGTAAATCATATGAAAATGTCCATTTATCCTTTGTCCTAAAACAACAACTAAAGCGAAATCAGAAGCATCGCACATAATCTCAAAGGGTAAGGACCAGTTAGGGGCAACAATGGGAGCAGAAACAAGCTGCTCTTTCAAGATGTTAAAGGCCTGCATGCATTCATCATTGAAAACAAAAGGCACATCTTTCATAAGCAAGTTGCTCAAACACTTAGCAATTTTCGAAAAATCATTAATGAATCTCCTATGAAAACCAACATGCCCAAGAAAAGATTGCAGCTCTTTCACACAAGTGGGAGGGGGAAGTTTAACAATCACATCAAGCTTTGCTCTATCAACTTCTATCCCACGTTTTGAGACTACATGCTGTAAGACAATTCCTTCTCTAACCATAAAGTGACTTTTTTTTTCCAGCTAAGAGTTAAGTTACACTCAATGCAGCGTTTAAGCACTTTATCAAGTTTATGTAAGCAATCAGCAAAAGAATCTCCAAAAAGAGAAAAGTCATCCAAGAAGACCTCTATAAAATCCTGCACCATGTCAGAAAATATAGAAAGCATGCATCTTTGAAAAGTAGCGGGAGCGTTGCACAGTCCGAAAGGCATTCGGCGATAGGCAAAAGTCCCATAGGGACAAGTAAATGTCGTCTTCTCCTGATCCACCTGAGCAATGGGTATTTGATAGAAACCTGAAAGACCATCCAAAAAACAATAGAACTCTCGCCCAGCAAGGCGGTTTAGCATCTCATCAATGAATGGCAGAGGGAAGTGGTCCTTCTTAGTGGCTGCGTTTAGTTTCATGTAATCAATGCACACATGCCACCCAGTGGTTTTTCTTACTGGGACCTCTATGCCCTTCTCATTTGTTTCGACAGTAACCCCCGACTTCTTAGGAACTACATGCACAGGACTCACCCATCTACTCTCAGCTATGGGGTAAATTATGTCGTGCTCAAGCATCTTAAGGATCTCAGATTTCACTACATCTTGCATAACAGGATTAAGCCTGCGCTGGGTTGCCTAACAGGTTTAGCGTCGTCTTCTAAACTTATCCTGTGTGTGCAACGGGTTGCGCTAATGCCCTTAATGTCTCCAATTCCCCATCCTACAGCCGCAGAATTCTCCTTGAGAAGCTCAACAAGCTGGTTCTCTTCTTCCTTTTGCAATTTCGAAGAGATTATCACCGGTTTGGACCGATTTTCACCAAGGAAAACATACTTACGGTGGGATGGGAGCTCCTTAAGGTCAGGCTTAGGGGGTTCGATTTCCCCAGTATTGCTACTGAGGGAGTCGAATTCACCTAATGGTTCACTAGGGGGATCAAGTTCACCTGCCAGTTCAGTTTCAGCTGAATCTAAAGTACAGATTAGCTCATGACTTTCCTTACTCACAATTCCCTTATCAGGATCTAGTGTCAAAGCGGGCTCTAACTTATCGCTAGCAATATCATCAAGCAAAACAGTATATACACAGTCATCAATGATGCAATGAAATTCTTTGGCAATCTCATGTTCTGTTTCACAATCTGTAACAGAATAGGCATTAGAGTTACCTGTAGGACGGACTGTGTCCTTGCTGATTCAATTGCCTCCGATATCCATCGCTATCTTCCCTTCTACAACATCGACTTGAAGTTTGACAGTTTTCATGAACGTCCTTCCCAGCAAGATCACATGGTTTCTGCATTGCTGGGAGGTAGAACTACAAAATCTGCTGGTACCAAGTATGTATCAACCTTGACCAAATCATCCCGTATAATACCAAGTGGTCGCTGGAGACTACAATCAGCCATCTGCAAAGTCATATTCACAGCTTCCAACTTCCCCAAACCGAGCTCCTGATAAAGGTCATGGGTAATAAGATTAATGCTCGCTCCCAAGTAGAGCATACCTTTTGCTACCTTCCCATTCTCCATTTGTATATCAATCATGAAACTCCCTGGGTCTTGTTGCTTCACTGGTAATCCGATCACAGAATTTGCTGTTTTTTGGAAGAATCAGCTTTTCAGTAGACGAAAGCTTCTTCTTATTAACATTTAGATCCTTTAAGAACTTAGCATAGGAGGGGACATTATCGATAAGCTCAAGCATTGGCATGTTCACGTTAACTTTCGAAAGCATTGCCAGAATAGATTTGAACATACTGTCGTCTTTTGGCTTCTTAACTCTCCCAGGGTATGGTAATGGCTTGGGAACTGGCGGTCCTGGGGGCGGAAGGGGTTATCAGATTTATGTAGAACCTCAGTGCTGCTTCTTTGGTCCTCAATAATCTCCTCAGTAACGTCTATAGCTGGTGTAGGTGGAGTATCCGGTTCAGTCATCATATCTGGCTTCTCAACAACCTTACCACTACGCAGTACTGTAGTTGCTTGAATCTCCTCTTCCAATTCATCTTCATCCCCAAATTCCAAACCTGCTATGAAGTTAGCCAACCTATCTTCTAAGTCCTCTATTCTGCTCATCATCCCTTCAATCTGCTGTCATGTTATCTCTTGCCCTTCCATAACAACTTGCATAAATCTTTCATCATGGGCAATTAAGGCCATCAATGTTCTTTCGCTAAATGAGCTACTCTCCGGTAAAATATTTGCACTATTCACCATTTCCCTTGCAAAGGGTGTGTAGTAGCTGGAAAAGGACTCCATTCCTGGATCTCAACAATAGTAACTCAACAAATGCTTAGTTTTTGTTAGTCCAAGTAAAATGAAAACACACCAAGTAACCACCGGCTCTCAGTGCTACAATAGGAATTAATTCCCCGGCAGCGGTGCCAAATTTGATGTGCTCAAATTAATACTTAGAAAACCAAGTAGTAAGTAGTTGTTGTAAACAGACAAAGCTAAACCACAGAGTCATTCGCTAAGGAATTAATTAAGCTACGTAGCAGTGAGAGTAAACAGATACTTGCGAGTAACAATTTGATTGATGGTTTGGTGGTACTTCTAACTAGTTTAACTAAAGCAAAGATTACGATTAACAATGAGAGAAAGATGAATACAGTAGTAAGATCCAATTATGCTAATTCGAACTAGGGATAACACTCATATTTGTCACACGGTTGTTGTACAGAAAATCAATCAATTCGATTCAACCAATTGTTCTTAGAAAATATTATACTGGAGAAATCATGAGTCGTCAATTCACGATCCTTAAACATGAACAATTTAGAGAATTTAATACGGACTTATCGAATTGAAGGTTTTTACGAAGATTTTATACGAGACTAACCAATATGAGCGCTTTGATAAACCCTAGAACGAATATGCATAATCTTCACATACTACTGTATTCAAAGGTGTTTAGCTACTCATAATTGGTGATTGAATGCGAAGATTCATGGTAATAATCATGTGAAACATAGATGATAAACTCGCATGCAATAACATACAATTCAATCGGTAAGATAAAGAACGAATTGTAAAGAACAAAGCAATGGAGAAATCAATACCAATAATCTTGATGATAAAAATCAATGAGTAATCAAGCTCCAAAGATGTCTCAATGTTAATGTGTGTATCTCGGAGCTCCTCCCAAAAACTAGTTTAAAAGAAGTATGAAAAGAAAAGAATCAAAATTCTAATTTAATAAGGAAAACAAAACTAATTCTGCGTCTCTCGTTGCGGCGGAAGGAATAGCTCGCCGCGGCGAGCCTTCTTAATCGATTTATATATCCAGTTCGCAAAATCTCGCCGTGGCGAGCGTCTTCCTTCAAAACAGGGGAGCCAATCGCAAAATCTCGCCGCCGCGGCCCAATTACCTCGCCGCGACGAGCCTTCTTTATCTCAATATATATAACCTTCGCATAATCTCGCCGTGGCAAGCTTCAATCTTCAAAACAGCGGCTCCACTCGCAAAATCTCGCCGCGGCGAACCTCCTCTCAATTCCCAGTTGCAAGCTCGTAAAATCTCGTCGCGGCGGACTGAATTCCTCACCGCGGCGAGCTATGCTAAATAGCTTGTTCTAATTCGGCTCAAAAGACATATATTTCTACAAAATATAAACAAAACACCAAAGCGTAAAAATGAACTAAAAAGACTACAAAACTAAAGCCAAAGACTCACAAAGACCGCTAAAAAAGACCAAATGAGACGTTAGAATATTGTCTCATCAGCTATTTAAAACGGAAATGACTTTGCGAGATTTAAAGTCCACTATCCTACTTCCAGCTGGTGATCAAACAAAACGTAAGCAGCAAGATAATTTACCATTCACAATAGACGTTCGACTTGGTAAATGACTCAGACCTCACCATAAGAAAAATACTAATACCTAAACTGGACTCAACTGGAAAAGAAAAGATAAACAACTAACAAAGAAAGGTGGCTAACATACCACCACAGTCACATAACAAAACGAATGGATAACATACCACTCGAACAGAATACATAGAAATAAAAACTAAAACAAGAGTACGAAATAGAGTACAAATACATGGAAAAGAGTACAAAAAATGAGACAACTTAAGCAACAGATACAGTCGAAACGTCCCCAAACCTACACAAATGCTAGTCCCTAGCAATGAATAGTGTAAGAAACGACTGTATAGAATGACCAACCATAGTGTTGTCTCAACAGGGATGATCAAGTGGATCCAGAAGGGCCACCACCAAAGCACTGCTCCCAGATATCCTGTTGTGCCTTCCAGAGTGCCTCCTGCCTCTCTAACCGCTCAATCTCTCGCTGCTCCCTAGCCTCTGCTCTCCGGTCTCACTCCTCCTGCCGCTGGTAGTGCGCCTCAATGCGGGAGTACTGATCCTCAATCCGTGCATACTGTGGTCCGGCCTACTCTTGGAACTGTGTCGTCAGCTGCTCAAAATAACCCTGGAAATCGGTAGAACCAGGTGGAGCAGGCTGCTCCTCACTGCCGTCAGCTCCCCGAACAGGAATGGGGTGGCGGCCGAGAATGACTCTGGCGCCGGCGGATTTCAGGGCCCCCTTGGGTTTCTCGAAGCCCTGGATACCGGGAATATTGAGGGACCAGCAGATGCTGGTAATAAGGCATGGAAAACCAAGGAGACTGCCCTTAGCTTTCCAGGACTGAGCCTCCGCCATAATGATATCTAAGGCATCAACAAACTGCCCGTTCATAATAGCTCGGATAAGGCGGGCTGTGGGAGGGGTCAGGGTGTTGAAATGTGAATTGGGGGTCACATTGTACTGGATCAGATGTTGCCAGAGGCGAACCTCTGGCTTGAGGAAGTGGGTGGCTATGGTGGTTTTGGTCTTGTGGTCCTCCGGATCAGTACCAGGTAGAAGTAAAAACTCGGCTAAGTCCCTCTCAAACTGTCGGTTGTGAAAATTGCCGCCCCAGTGGTTGTACCTGTCATCCCCTGTTTGGAACACACTAGACTGTAGGAATTCCCGGATACTCCTAGTTGAAAACTAGATCCTGACACCCTGGATTGTCATCACCCCTTCGTTTAAGTCATAGAGGCTAATGTAGAATTCCCGAACCAGCTTCGGGTCATAAGGCAGCTGCTTCCCGAAGAGCTTGTCCCAGCCTAAATGTCTAATCCTTGCCTATACTCGATCATAAACAGCATCTTCCAGCTCATCGAGAGCCAATTCCCTCTCGGACCAAGCTTTCCTAGGCTCCCTGAAGTTTGCCTCCATAAAAGCCCTGCCATCCTCGGACAGGTGGGAGAACTCATCTACGAGCCCTCTTTGTTCTGCCGCGCTACTGGTCTCGCCCCTATGGAATTTGCTCCCTGTGGCTCTGCGAGACATGATGCCTGCGAGGGGGACGTTATTGACAGGACATATATGGGAGGAGCAAGAGTATTGCCTCCCGCAAACCAATATAAGATCAATAGCCAGGAAACAGCAAAAACAAGGGAAGATGGAAAATTCCCCAACCAATTCAAAATTCAATCTTCAAACCATACCGCGATTCAAGCAAGTTCACAACCATACTAATAGTCATAATCAACACCGAGGAGGAACACGTTGCCATAATTTGGAAAAAACAGGGTAGGGGTTCAAAAATAAATAACCGCAAGTAGATTCAATAATCAACGAATAAAGAATCAATTCATCAATAAAAAACGACCCACTACACTAATCAATCAAGAACAAACGACGATCAACCACATAATTGAAGCAAAACTCTAATTTAAAGGAAGAAAGTAGTTTCAAGCTAAATTACCTTTGAATCGGAAGAATTGGGTGGAAAACACACAAAAGTGATGCAAGAAAGGGAGAGAGGAGGAAAACCCCATTGATTTGCAACAAGAATGGGGGAATTTGGTGGAGAATTGAGTGAGAAAGAGAAATTGGAGTGAAGAGAGGAAGAAAAACGGGAAGGAGAATGGAGGAGAGAGGGGCGGGGGAGAAGAAGAAGAAAATAAAAGGGTTTTAAAAAAACCTAGCTCGCCGCGGCGAGTTTTTACGAGACAAAAACTGGCTTGGCAGACAGTCTCGCCATAGCGGGAAAAACCCTCGCTGCGGCGAGAAATTACGAAACAAAAAATCAGAACTGGAGGGGGATCTCGCCGCGGCGAGCAAAAGCTCTCGTCGCGGCGAGATTAAGCGAGAAGGAATTTTTCTGCTGTTGTCTTATCTCGCCGCGGCGAGGGCAAAAACCAAAGTTTTCTTTTCTTCGTCTCTAATGCAATCTCGCCTCACGAGATTGAAATTCCATGCCTCGGCGTAGAATTTCACGAGTTTCCTCGTGTGAGAACGAAGGTCCCTCTCCCTCAACACACATAAACAGTAAAATAAATGCAAGAATAACACAAGTTGTCCAAATTATTAAATTGATAGTCTCAACAATAGGAAAAACAATGCAAGAGTATATAGAGTGCCAGGAAATAAAAGTACGTTTATTTTAAGTCGTTAGCTCGACTTTCCCAAGTGAGAATCAATGGTGTTTGATCTTCTCGGTCTTCTCAGCTCCTTGCCTTCCCTGTGAATTAGAGTAGGTGTATAGGGGACCGGTGTGTGCACCTATATAGTTCCTGGTCTCAACCTGCAAGGGTGAGTATAGTGTGGTGGTGGCTTGCAACTCACGTTGCTTGCCATGTACCTCTATGGTGCAGGTATGAGCGTGGAGGTTGACAATCATGCGAGTGGTTTTGATGAACGGTCGCCCAAGCAGCAACATATCCTTCTCCATCTCCTTGCCTTTAATCCGTGTCGACTCCACAACCAAAAAAACGGCCATAAAAGTGTCCACATCCAATGTAACTGGGACATCCTCAATAACCCCCATGCACCTACTTCTCGTTCCATTAGCCAACGTGACGAAGCATTTCCTAGGCTCCAAACCCTTCAAATTCAGCTCCTCATAGGTCGCAAAAGTCATCAGATTAACCACTGCTCCTGTGTCTACGATGCCAGTCACCTCGGAAGAATTACCTATCGCAACCACCAAGTCGAAACTGTTGGTATCACTGATGCTCTTATCCGCTTTCTGGATCACCCTAGTGGTGGTACTTACTTCAAGGACAGCCAGTTTTGCACTCGCCTCCTCCACTGGAGTCGCAATACTGGGTGTGGATACCTCAACTACCTCCTGCACCTCAACTATTTCATGTGGCCTAGTCACCTGTGGTACCTCAACCTGGGCTACCGCTTTGTTCTGATTACAGGTACAAGTAGTCAGAACTGCCTTCACTCTTCCTGGCTTGTCGAAAGATACCTCCACAGCGAGAACCCTGTTGGTTTCTACAGTAGCTGGAAACTTACCCCCTTCCCTCTGCTGAAGATGCCCAACCAAATCACCTAGAGTCTTCTCAAGCCGCCTCTGGGACTTCTCAATACTGTCAAACCTCTGGTCGTTCTTGCTCTGGTTCTTCTGTGCCTCTGGCCAGAACCTTTATGACCTCTCCATGTGATTACGGATCTCCTGATCGATGCTACCCTATGCTCTCATAGGCTAAACCTGAGTCTGCTAAACTGGAACTTGCTGGATTGGAACCTGTTGCTCTTGTGGCGCATTCTCATAGAAGTTATTGCCATAGCTCAAGTTGGCACGATTTGTATTAAAGGTTTGAATACTAGGCCCTCCTCCTGTGTTGCCACCTTGGTTCCCCTTGTAGTTCCCTTGCTGTCTAGTCTGTGCCCAGTTGACTACCTCCGGAGTCAGGTTCTCATTCATAATCTCGGGAAGCCTACACATGCTGGCACCATGCCCAAAATTTCTGCACAGATTGCACCTCTCACTTACCTGTGATACTGGGGCGGAGACATTGCCAAGCATCCTCATCTCCTTAATCTGTTCGGCCAGGTCGCAGGTGCTAGGTCTCGGCGCCTCTTTCACCGACTTCACCTCGGCTCTCCTGGATCTTGCACGCGTTCCCTTAAGTTGAGAGATAGCGGACAGTTTCTCTAAGGCCTCATTCAAAGCTGTTGGAGATGTTGTATCTATGGTCCCATTAACTGTCATATTCACCATATTCTGCGCCTCCCAGTCCAATCCCTCATAAAACTTGCAGCACAAATCCATCTCACTCATCCTGTGATGAGGGCACTAAGAAAGCAGGTTCAGGAACCGTTCCCTAGCCTCATAGAAGCTCTCATCGCTCATCTGCATGAACTTCTCTATCTGGGTCCGAAGTTGCCTAGTCTTCTCTGCAGGGTAGAACTTGTTCATAAATGCCCTGTAAAGCTCATCCCAAGTCCGGAAAGACCCTTCCTGCTGGTTCAAAAGCCAGCTCTTAGCCTTATCCTGCATGCACATAGGAAAAACCTTCTTCCTAATTTCCTCATCAGTAATAGTGATCTCCCCAATAGTAAGCGGAATCCTAGCAATCAATGCTTCAAACTCTTTCAGGAACCTGATCACGTCTTCATTAGCCATCCCATAGTACTTGGGCAGGTCATGGAAGTGATACGCCTTGATCTCTATATTCCTGGCTTCATAGGAAAGCACAACAGCTGACCTCCCGGCCTTAATCTCACCAGGCTACATGAAGGTTCCATAGGTGATCTTTGTGATGCGCTCAAAATTAATACTTGTAAAATAACACAAGTAGTAAAGCGGTTGTCGTAGTACAACAAGGCTTAAACCACAGGGTCGTTCTCTCCAGGAATTGATTAAGCTAGTTCTAAGGTGTAGGCTCAAGGTGTGAGTTGTAAACAGATAGTGTGGGTAAAGTTGATACTTCAAAACCCTGCAACAAATTACAATTACAAGACAAGGTAATACTGATGAGACAATATTCTAACGTCTCATTTGGTCTTTTTTTAGCGGTCTTTGTGAGTCTTTGTCTTTAGTTTTGTAGTCTTTTTAGTTCATTTTTACGCTTTGGTGTTTTGTTTATATTTTGTAGAAATCGATGTCTTTTGAGCTGAATCAGAACAAGTCGTTTAGCATGGCTCGCCGCGGTGAGGGAATCAGTCCGCCGCGGCGAGATTTTACGAGCTTGGCATTGAGACTTTCAAGAAGGCTCGTCGCGGCGAGATTTAGCGAGTGATCATTTTTTGTAATTTAAGAAGACTCGCCGCAGCGAAGAAATTGGTCCACAAGTGGAGATTTTATGAAGCTAGATATATATTATGATTAAGAAGGCTACTTGCCATGAGCCACGCAGGATTAGTTTTGTTTTCCTTATTAGATTAGAATTTTGATTTTCTTTCTTTCGTACTTATTTTAACCTAGTTTTGAGAAAAGCTCCAAGATACACATATTGACATTGAGACATCTGTGGAGCTTGGTTATTCATTGATTTTATTCATCAAGATTATTGGTATTGATTTCTCCATTGCCTTGTTCTTTACAATTCGTTCTTTATTCTCATTGATTGAATTGTATGTTATTGCATGCGAGCTTTTCATCTATGTTTCACATGATTATTACCATGAATCTTTGCATGCAATTATCAATTATGAGTAGCTAAACACCTTTGAATACAGTAGTATGTGAAGATTATGCATATTCGTTCTAGGGTTTATCAAAGCACTCATATAGGTTAGTCTCGTATAAAATCTTCGTAAAAACCTTCAATCCGATAAGTCCGTATTAAATTCTCTAAATTGTTTATGTTTAAGGATCGTGAATTGACGACTCACGATTTCTCCAGTATAATATTTTCTAAGAACAATTGGTTGAATCGGATTGATTGATTTATTATACAACGACCGTGTGACAAATATGAGTGTTATCCCTAGTTCGAATTATCATAATTGAATCTTGCTACTGTATTTATCTTTCTCTCATTGTTAATCGTAATCTTAGCTTTAGTTAAACTAGTTAGAAGTATAACCAAATCATCAATCAAACTGTTACTCGCAAGTATCTGTTTACTCTCACAGCTACTTAGCTTAATTAATTCCTTAGCGAACGACTCTGTGGTTTAGCTTTGTCTGTCTATAACAACTGCTTACTACTTATTTTCTAAGTAATAATTTGAGCATATCAAATACCTAGATCATGCAATTTCTACAATTAAAACGAAGCAAGCGGATCTTTCAAAAGTGCTGACGCGATATAGCTAATGGTACACTGCCCGCGAATGCAACAACTTTGCTATTGCGAACCAGATATAGATTATAAGTACGTATGAGTTATGGCAGAAAGCTTGTCACTAGCTATGCCCTCATCCGGATATATACTAATTAAAGGTAAAGACTGATGCAAGTTCACAACGATCCAGCATGCGTTCAACGACCAGATAACAATATGTCACAATACAAGTTAATACGGCATCCACCTAACTCGTACTATTGAATACCTGGGCGCCTATTGGTCTCTGCGATTGTCAGAAAGATCAATAATGCTTCTTCGAATTAAAAGAGAGATTGAAATCTCTAAGTGTTTACAATGCTTGGAATTGAAAATATGAAAGTAGAAGTAAGTGAAGATATATCCTAATGACTGATACAAGGGTCCTATTTATAGACCAAGGCAGAAGAATTTCGAAATCATGGGAAAAACTACCAGACAAACGTGGGTTGAATCTGTCAAAATAGGTGTCACCGCGGTGAGGTACTTCGTGGAATCCTCCTCACCGGGGTCTGGCGTTTTTGTCCGCCATCCTGTTATTCTGGACCGCGGTGAGCCCGTTTGGATGTGGGGCTCACCGCGGTGAGCCTTGTGTCTGGGAACTCCTCCATTTTCTCCACTTTTCTCTCCCTTTTCCAACCTCCATGTCACCTCTCTTGTTGTAGTGGCCCACTAACTTGGCATTGTGGTGCTTCTAGAAGGTTTTGAAGTCTTCTTTGCACTTTGGTCCTCCATTTCCTTGCCAATGACGCTAAGACACCTAAAAAAGCACAAAAACACACAAAAAATCCAAACGTGACAAAACACGAAAAAAGGCACTAAATGAGTTGTTAAAATATCGACTCATCACTCTGCTACCTCAGCAATTGGTTGGTTAATCTCTGCGTTTCCTACCTTTGCGATTGCTGCTAAGTTCTGTCTTCTTAGCCGACGAACGTGTCTATCGATCTCGTCCACTGGAGTTTGCAAAGGTGTTTCTTGTGATCTCCTTCCAAGCATAAACCTATAGTGAAATCTACACAATCAAAAACCTCGAAGAATCTTAGTTTCTGTTAGTGTAATAAACAACACGTTGAAAATCAAACAAATAAAAATTCGCAATCAACCGCTACAATAGGAGTTGATTCCCCGGCAGCGGCGCCAAATTTGATATGCTCAAACTACTACTTAGAAAACAAGTAGAAAGCAATTGTTGTAAACAGACAATGCTAACCACAGAATCGTTCACTAAGGAATCAATAAAGCTACCACAACGGTTTGAAAGCAAATAGTTACTTGTGAAAATAGATTGATTTTTAAGTTGGTTGTTTCTAAAAACTAGAAATAGATAAAGCAGATAATGGTTTTTAACAATGAGAGAAGATGAACACAGTAGTAATGATCAGATAATGCTAATTCGTTCTAGGGTAATCATTCATATTTGTCACACGGTCGGTGTATATAAATCGATCAATCCAACCTCAACCAATCGTCATTTGAATATTTTGAACTAGAGAAATCGTGGGTCGTCAATCCACGATCCTTAACCGCAAACGATTTAGAAAATCTTAAACTAGCGAATTGGATTGATAGTTTTTACGAAGATTTTGAACTAGACGAACCTATATGAATGAATCCTAACCCTAGAAGCGAATACGCAAAACCGCACATAACTAATGTGTTCGGAGTGATTTAGCTACTCATAGTAGAAGCAATGATGAAAGAATTCAAAGTATTGCATATGATAAACGTAGACATATTGATAATCGCACGCAAGCTCATACAAATCGATAAACAATAGCAAGACGAATCGAAGAGATAAACGATGGAGAATTATCAAATATTACCAGGAATTCGATATCAATCCTTCAACAATGATGAAAACCAAGCTCCAATTATTTCTCAATGTCAAAGTATCAATATGGAACTTTTTTCTAAGAACTAGGTTAAAAGAAAGTATGAGAAAAAATCCCAATTCTAAGCTAATAAGGAAAAATAGAAAATCTGTCATGCGCCACTCGCCGGGACGGAAGAAATATCTCGCCGCGGCGAGCCTTCTTTATCGACATGTATATATCCTTCGCATAATCTCGTCACGGCGAGCAAAATACTCCGTCGCGGCGAGCTTCGATCTTCAAAACAAGGACTTAACTCGCAAAATCTCGCCGCGGCGAACGAATTTCGTCTACGCGGCGAGCCTCTTCAGCAATTCTAGTACTAGTTGTGCAAAATCTCGCCGCGGCAAGCCTGGCTGATTGGCTTTTCCTCTTTCTTTGCTCAAAATGAACAATTCCTACAAAAAAGGAACAAAACACCAAAGTGTAAAAACGAACAAAAAATACTAAAAAACTAAAAACAAATACTCACAAAGACCGCTAAAAAGGACCAAATGAGACTCTAAATTATAGTCTCATCACATGGCTCAAGGTTAGAGTAATCTGGGTAGATTTCCTCAGCAACTCCACACATTTCATTCTTCCTTTGACCAAAGTCAAATACTTCATGATTGTAAGCACACAATTCTTGTGACGGTAACTCTAACTCATCAGAATCGTCGTCGTCAGAATCTGAATCAAGGTCAAGTGCATCCAGTTGGATTTCGATCTTCTTTCTTTCTTCACAAAGCATAGCTCTCTGGTTTCTCTTGAAGTTTCTCCTATCCTTTATATCACCTGTCTTGAGCTTGTTCAGAACAGGACAGTCCCGTTTGAAGTGACCAGGTTTCTGACAATAGAAATAGATATCGTTTACGATTTTTGTAACCTCAGTAATTGATGCTTTCTGACCAGGTTTATTCAGAGAGTTGATCAATTACATATTCGTGTACTGGTGATAGTTAGGGCCTAGATGCTTTTTCAGATTCTCTTTGGCTTTTCTTCTCTCAATCTCCTTTCTAACGTATTTACTCATTTGCTTTACTGCGAGAGTTTCTTCGTCAGTGGATTCTTTGGTAATCTTCTTCTCAGAAGTACCTTGTGTTACTAGAGCAACACTGTGAGCTTGCTGATCAGCTATTTGTTCTCTCTGTGAAGTTTCATAGTTAACAGTAGCTAGATGAGAGAATAATTCCGTTGGAGCGATGTTTGGCATTCCTTGGTTGAAATAAAAGTACTTATTATATTCCCAATTATGATTTAAGCTCATTACAATAGTCTTCACCTTTTCAGCGTTAGAATATCTTTCACTTTCACCAAGTGCAGCCATTTCACTTATCAACGTTGTAAACCGAAAATCAAGTTCTTCAAGGGTTTCTAAAGGCCCTTGTTTAAAATTTTGGAACTTTAATTTCAGAACTTCAAACTTGTTTTCCTGGGTTTTCTGAGAGCCGACACAAATTTGTTCAACTAGTTGTCGGGCCTCTTTCGGCGTTTTTGCACACCGCAGTTTACACTCTATTTGTTCTGGAGTAGAACGAATAATGATGTTTCGAGCTTGACCATCCAGTCTATTTCTCTTAAAATCTTCCGATGTCCAGAGATATCTTGGTTTCTCTTCCAAAGCTATCTGACCAGTAGCTCTCCCACTTGTAGAAGTTTCTGAAGTGGAGGTTCTTTTGGCAGAATCTTCATCTCTTCCATAAGAGACTATCTTTGCTTGCTGAATGACTATAGGGCCATTCTTTATAACTTCGATCATTTCATCACTGATGTCTTCCAGATGGAGCATCATACTGTTCCTCCATTTTTCATAGTTCTCTGGCTTGAGAACTGGAGCGTCGCCTAAAGACATCCTGCAGGATAAACTTAACAAATAGATCAAGTGCAGGGGTTAAGCGAATAGTGAGCACTTATCTAGGATCTAGGTTTAGTGCATAAGGCTTGGGAACCTCCTGCTCTGATACCACTTGTTGGTCCAGATAACAGTAAAGTAAAAGACTACAGGGGGTGAATAGTCTTTTAACTCCTTCACAACAATACTTCAATTCAACTCCTTCATAACAGATATAGCTTGTTAAGGATCAGGACACTTAGAACTTTCGTGCTACTTAGAATCAAGTGCTTGGTCACAATGTAAGCTTTGAGTAAGTAGAGAAGGCTTGTATGCTTGAGTGTAGGATATGAAATTTAGTCGTTCAAGTGTATGTTCAAGCATTCTAAGTGGTGATATTTATAGGTGAAAATCAAGCTGTTTGAATAACTATCCGTTAAGCTATTTGAGATTCAAACTACAAACAATCCGTTGATAGTACTACAAAACTTTTGTCTCTTTGTTCAGAGATGAAGCTTTTGGTCAGCGAGTTATGCAATGACATTAAATGCACTATATTATCTTTTGTCCTATTGTGCCAACGGAACTATGCACGCTGTCTGAGGCTGTGCATATCGCTATCAGAAACTCCAAGCCTTTCAGAAACTAAGGAAAACATTGTTTCTTCCAGAAACTTTGTTTTCTCTTAAGTTATCTTTTGCATATGGTTTCTGAGGCACAATTCCTTAGTCTTTGGTAATCTTGTGCAGTCTTCATATCTTCAGATAGTTGAGCTCTTTCTACTTGATGTCTTCTTCTTGGTCTTCTTCAAAGAAATAAAAATACATTCAGACACCTAACATCCTATACAAGATTTACTAGACTAATCATACTCAGTATACTTCCTCTTTTACAATCTTCAAGTGAACCAAGAGTACTAGATACTTTTCTGAGCTAAAGTAAGTCATTATGGTGTACTGATCAAAACTAGAAATATATTTCCTAACACAACTTATCTCGGTCGGTCCGGTCAAGTGTCCCCGGCAGCGGCGCCAAATTTTGATGTGCACTTAGGAATTTCATTTTCTGTTGTAGAACCTGTAATTCCCAAATACAATCAAGATTAAATTTATAAGTCGGAAGTCCTCAAATCCACAGTTTATAGTAGAAAGTTGACTCGGGATGTCGTTCTCCACGGAGACTTAGCATAGTAACAAGCAAATAACGATTTAATTGAATGCAGAAAAGTAAAAAGTTTTAATCTCAGAATAATCAATTCGCAGTATGCCCTAATTGCTTTGTTGTAAATCAGTAATAGACAGGCATAAAGGTTCCCCAATCTCCCTCTACTATGCTACTCCCGACTTCCTAGTTAAAATCCTACGCAGTTACCTCTAACAACAGCGGGGTGGCATACTATAGTGCTAAGGCGCAGTCGGCACGAGTACCCCACTCAGTTCAATGAAACTACTGTGTCACTCAGCAGAAACATTACACCACGAAGGATGTATAGAGTTGTCTAACTACGATTTATGTCAAATAACTATTCCATTACCATATCTCGGTATGTAAAGAAGTAGCAAAAGTAGAGTTGCGGGGGGTCGCCCTTACAAAAGGAAATTAGCTACTCATAGTAATTCTAGAATAGTAATTGAAATCTAAGAAGAATGGAAGAAAAAGCTTAGTCTCTGATGATCTTGATATCTCCGTGTTGATGCTCCTGGTGTCTTCTCCTTCCCCTGGGTTGACTGACGGCCAGCGGGTTGGGGTTTCACTTCCCCGAGGACTGGTTCTCTCCCGTGGAGAGTTGAGGGTTTCACTTCCCCAAGGACTGGTTCTCTCCCAAGGAGAGCTGACTATTTCTCTCTCTAGGAGAGTTGATTTTTGAGCTGTGTGAAATATAAGACCCCTGAGGTCATATTTATAGGTGAATTTAGACCATCAAACCGCCATTCTTCAATAAGGAAGGTTCAGGAAGGCGGGCCTCAGACTGACAGGCCAGAAAAATAGCCCAGGGAGAAACAACAAGGTGACTGCGGTCGCTAGGGGGCCGCAGTCAGCCTCACTGCGGTCCCTAGGGGAGCGCCGTCTTCGATATCGTCTACTTCTGTCTGCAATTCTTCGTTCTTCAATTTTGGGCTTCATAACTCCGTTTCCTCGAAAAGTGGTCTTCTACAAAGTTGTTCCACCTTCAATTATCTTCGCATCGGTTAGTCGCATGACATGTTTTGACTCCTAGAACTCCGTGCAATGGTTGATCCGGCGTATTTGCTCCCATCTCTCAATTTGGCACAATTAAGCCGTTTTGGTGCCTGAAATTGTGCAAATCCTCAAAACCGCGATCATGACCTACATAAAACATGCAAAGTTGGTAACCATAAAGCAACATAAATATTGCATCTAGGGCAAAAAACGAGGGTCTAAAGTATGCTATATCGCGCATTTCATCGTCACTTCAGGTAGCCCAACTTAAACAAATGTTGGAGGAAGAAGAACTCTAGCGCATTGAGTTGGAAACCAAGGTTGCTGAGAAGGAAGCCAATCTGAAAAAGATTGAAGTGTTGTCTCGCAAGGAGGCGGAAGCCCTTGATGAGAAGAAACAACTACAACTTGATGCTCAGACACTCATCGAAGAGATAGATGCTGAAGACGCTACTGGGATCAAGAAGAAGAATGTTGAAATAGCATGTGTTCCTTCATCTTCTGGAAAGTTAAAGAAGCCCATGTCTGAGATGGTTGCTGGACTAGGCAATGAAGACACATGGGAGGATGATGAAGATGAAGATGAAGAGGAAGAAGTTGATGAAGAGGAGCATGAGGTTGCTGACATAACAAGCTATCCTGTTAAGGATAATCAAACAATAGTGTCACATCTCAAGAGGAATATCCTGGCTCCCACCATCTTTCCAAAGGTTCCTAATGTGCATACATCTGACTTTGAGAATAGATCAAAGATTATGCTCAAACTTCTAAAGGAACTAGAAGATCAAGACAAGGAGGTTACTGAATCCGTACCATCTGAGTTTACCAAGTTTGCTGAGCTCATCTCCAAAAGAACCTCTTCACTGGTTCTAAAGCATAGAGATCTTGGAATGGTCAAGGATTTGGATTGCAAGTCTATGCAGGCTGCATATGATACTGCTCAACTGGCATCAACTCAGATAAATTCAGTGGTTGCTGAAGTTTCCAAACTGAAAACAAGGAAACTGGAATTGAGAAGCAAAATGAAGATCTCAGAAAGGAGATGCAGTAACTCACTGAAGCTTACTTAAAACTTCAAAATAATTTTGACACTCTGTCAAATTCTTATGCCAGACTCCTGGTCCATTTTGATCAGTCTCCAATGACTAAGGGGAAGGAAGTACAAGGAAGGTACAGGGCAAGGGCAAAGGAAAGATGTATCCTGAAGAAGCCCCAATAAATCCCCCAAGTCAAGAGATGCAGATGGTGACTACAAGGTCAAGGACAAAGTCCCAGATACCTCCAACAGCTGCCAAGAGCTCAAGGAGAAGAAGACAAGACAGAGACTCTGAAGAAGAAGAAGAAGAAGAAGAAGAAGAAGAAGAAGAAGAAGAAGAAGAAGAAGAAGGAGGAGGAGGAGGAGGAGGAGAGTTCTCTGAAAAGAAAAGGAAAACTAGACAAGAAAGCTGCAGAGATCTTATGGTCATAAATCAAGAGAATGATGATGCTGATGAAGATGACAAAGATTCTCTTATCAAGAACAAGAATCTGAGCAACATGTTTGGTCCCATTGCTTCAATTCCAATAGCAGCAAGGACACCTTCTAGAAACACTAAGTCAATCCAGCAAGGTACCCCATCTGAAGACCCCTCACTGAATGGTCTAAATAGAAGAGGAAAAGAGAAAGAACATCAAGTTTGGTAGAATACCACCACCAAAGCCTGAAGTTGCTCAGATTGAGTATGTAAAAACTGATGATCTAAATTCCTCTGTTTGGCAGTGTATTCATCAGAAGAATGGCTACTGGATACTAAAGTTAAAGAATCTTCTAGTCAATGAAGGAGGACTACCAATACCCATCTTCAGACAGATGATGGCATGGAGAAAAGGCAGGCCAGAGATGTTGCCTAAAGATAGAGTTCAGAAATGGCTAGACTTTAAAATACAAGTCAGACATGAAGTCAAAAAGAAAGACCTATCTAAAGAATGCCCCTATCACAGACCAGAAGAAGTGCATACAATTACTGATGAGTTTGGGTCTAGAACTAAACTGCAAGTTGAACCTTATGAGTCATTTTATCTGACTGAGGATCAATACTTGGGTGAACTGAAGTATCTAAAAGAGATATATGATCACTACAAGCCCACTGAAGAGCAGCTTGTTCATGTCTGGAAATGGGTCAAGTACCTATGGATCAAAAGCATGACCAAGAACCTTTCCACCAAATCCTATAAAGAAATTGCTCTTGCAACAAGGAGAACTGAAATGAAAGTCAGAACTTACATCCTTGAGTATTCTGAAGATTGCATGAGATTTGGTGATAAGGTATTTCAGAGTTGAGGAAGAAGACTTGAAGACCGGCTAGTGGGATGTTCACTTGGAACTTGGAACTTCCTGTTGTCCTACTTAGCTGTGTAACTTTTGATTTTTGCTGATTGTAATTTTTTTGTTGTATCTTGTAAATGTTATCTGTGCTATCACTTGTAATCTATTTGATGAACCTACTCTCAGATACTTATTCTAATGAAAAGATAACTTGTCAGCAAAGATCACACCTTGTGATTTGGTTGATGTTTACTTTCTGCACTTAAATAAAAAGAAATGAAAACTCATAAGAAATGTTTAAGTGTTGGATTGTTTCCTCATCTAGTTCATGATAGGTTTTAAAGATGGTCATAGGTGACTGATCAAAAAGGGGGAAATCTGTTAGGAATATCTGTTTAGATTTTGATCAGTAAATCATAATAACTTATCTTATCTCAGAAAGGTAACTAGTACTCTTAGTTCACTTGAACATTGTAAAAGAGGAAACTTACTGAGTATGTTAGTCTAGCAAATCTTGTATAGAATGTTAGGTCTCTGAATGTAATTTGTATATCTTTATAGAAGACCAAGAAGGATGCATCCAGCAGAAGAACTCTTTTTGAAAATCAGAAGACTGTACAAGATTGCTGAAGACTAAGGAAAAATGTATCCTCAGATACCTTGGCTCAGATACCTTAGAGAATGTTGGTCCAGATAACGGCAAAGTAAAAGACTAGAGGGGGGGGTGAATAGTCTTTTAAAACTTTTGTCGATAAAAACAATCTCTCAGATATCTGTGTAGATATCTGATACTTAGATTCCGAGCGCGGAAGACTTAAGATAGATAAGTGAGAAATAGTTAAAGTGTGTGTGTGTGTGTTGCTGAAATGTAAGTACAGAAAAGTAAATAACACAGCAAGTATAGTGGTATCTGGAGGTGGCGTAATCCTCCAACTAATCCACTTCGGTCTTCCAAAGACCTAGAATTCACTAGAATAGATAATTGAGGTCACCTTACAAAAATCCTATTCTAAGATTCCTTAAACAAATGGTTCCCAACCAAATGTTCCCCCTGAGTTGTTCCCCGGCTTTCACAGCCAAGTACTTCATGCACTCAGAAACCTTTTTGAGCTATTCCCTAGCTTCCCAAGCTAAGTACTTCCTGTGCTCAATAACCTTGGAGTTATTCCTTAGTTTCTCAAACTAAGTACTTCCTGTACTCCACGCCAGTGATGGTGTTGGTTTTGGTTTGAGTTGTCAGATGAGCTTCTTTAATAACTTTTCAGTTAATCAGATAGCTATGTGAATCAAGTATACTTAATACACTTTTCAATGTATGGTATCTTGTTCTTTTTACTGACCCAAGTCTATGATAATTGTTCAAGAGAATGAATCTCAGATACTTGATCTTTCGATTCAACTTTTTCACAAATAGCAGTGCTTGTTTAGGATCAGGACACTTAGAACCTTAGTGCTACTTAAGATCAAGAGCTTTGGTCGCAACAGAAAGCTTGAGGATAAGTAGTTTGCTTTGAGAGAGTAAGGTGTTCAGCGTGTTTATGGAGTTCAAGGTGTGTCTTCTCAAGCAGTCTAAGTGTTGATATTTATAGATGAATTTGAGTGCCGTTTGAATAGTATCCGTTAGGCTTAAATCAAATTCAAACTATTGATATCTGTGTATAGTACTGTAGCAGGTTTGTCTTCTTCTTCAGAAGCTACCGTTGCTTTTGTTCAGACATCTCTGTCCGTGCATTTAATGCATTGTACTATACTTTTGTCCTGTAGTGCCAACGGAACTATGCTTTGTATCAGAGACAACCTTGATCAGATTTCTCTGATTCTTTGCACGTTCTTATCTTTATCTTCAGATACCACTTTTATTGAAACAACTTTGTTTGCAATATATATATTTCTTTTTCAAAAATGTGGTTAAATTTCAAGGTATTTGAGAGTAGATATCTGTTGACACTTTCCTTGTTTTCAGATAGACCTTTTATTTCCCAGATATCTCTTGTGACACAGTTTGTTTAAAACTATTCGTGTCTTCAAGATATCTGGCCAAGGTATCTGTAAAACTGTTTCAGTAATCTTGTGCAGTCTTCAAATCTTCAATGTCGTTGAACTTGTTCTGCTTGGATGTCTTCTTCTTGGTCTTCTCTTCATAAAATAAAAATTACATTTTGAGACCTAACATCCTATACAAGATTAGCTAGACTATCATACTTAGTGGGTTTCCTCTTTTACAATGTTCAAGTGAACCAAGAGTACTAATCACCTTTCTGAGACTAAGATAAGTCATCATGTTGCTGATCCAAAATCTAAACAGATATTTCTAACAAAATATCTAACAAATTTCCTAACAAATTTTCCCCTTTTTGATCAGTCAACGATGACTATCTGACCTATTACAAATCTGGATTAGTGAACAATCCAACACTTAATCATTTCTTAAGATTTTTCAATTCATTCAATTAAGTGCAGAAAGTAAACATCAACCAAATCACAAGGTGTGATCTTTGCTGACAAGTTATCTTTTATAGAATAATATCTGAGAGTAAGTTCATCAGATATGTTACAATGAAAGATTACAGATAACTTTAATACGTAAAACAATTTAGCTCGACCAAAGAAAATACAAAATACATAGTAAATTAGGACAACAGAGTAACCAAGCTCCAAGTAAACATCCTAATAGACTAGTCTTCAAGTCTTCAACTCTTCAAGTCTTCAACAAGAGTTCTATGGATCGACGCAAATTTCCTATCTCCAAACCTTTTGATGTCATCGAATAATCATAGAGAAGTGTTCGACGAGCATCTCAGGTGTCTCGCAAATCCACGACCTCTTTGTAGGTTTTGGTAGGATTTTCTTGACAAAATGTTTGACCCACAGATACTTTCCCCACTTCCAGGCATGCTCTATTCTGATATCTGAAAGCTTGAAGTATTCGTAGATAATCCTCAGATATCTGATGTCACCCTTGTATTGATCTTCAGTTAGATAGAACGACTCATAGGGTTCCACAAAGAGTCTTGCTCTTGTGCTGTTCTGTGATATTCGAATTCTGCACATCATCTGGCTTTCCATATGGACATTCATCAGAGAGGTCCTTTCTCATGGCTTCAGTTCTCTTGACAACTTCAAAATCCAACCAGGCTTTAATGTGATTGGTGTTGATCAAGGTTGGCTTATCTTTTCTCCATGCCATAAGTTGTTTATGGATTGGTTCTGGAAATCTTGAATTTACCAGTAGATGCTTAAGTTCTAGAATCCAATAGCCATTTTTCTGATTGATGCACCTGTAGACAGAGGAATCATTGTCATTCTTCACATACTCTATTTTGGCATCTTCTGGCCTGAGTGGAAGTTGACTTTGTCTTTGCTCAGCTCTCAGTCTGTTCCTTCTCTGTCTTGAATTCTCTTTGGTGCTTGAAGAACCGCCCTGGATAGACTTGGTATTTCCAGAGGGTGTTTTAGCTGCTAGGGGCTTTGCAGCTATGGGCTCAGTTAGGCTTTCAATTTTCCTTTTTATGTGAAGAGGAGCTTCATCTTCATCAGTTTCCTCATCATCATCAAGATTAAATCTTGTGAGAGTTTTACAGCCTTCTTCATTGCCCAGGGACTTGATTTGGCCTTCTTCTTTTTCTTCATAAGATTCATTAATCCCTTTAACCTGTCTTCTCCTTGGAGCCTTGGTACTCCTTGGAGGTTTCTGTGCCATGGCCCTTGTTATCATTGGAGTTCCTTCAGTAGGTTTTTAAGAAGCGCTACTATTTGCAAAGCGACTGGCTTGAGGAGGGTTCATTAATTCGAGTGGTGGCCGGAAGTTTTCATGTTTCTTCTTCCTCTCGAGCCGCACTGACTCAGATTTCTTCTTGTTTTCTTCTCCTTCTTCCCATTCCCCCTGACTTTGAGGTCCAGATTTGTACACTCTTTCCCCCTTAGTCATTGTTGGCTGACTCTGTCTCATAAAGGAATCTGAGAGAGAGTCAAAATTCCCTTGTAAATAATTGTAGGCAGTGACCAACTTCTGAAGTTCGGCTTTGAGCTCTTGATTTTGCTTGATAAGTCCATTCTCCTTATCAGTGAGCTCTGCCAATGGGCCTAGGATGGCATCTGCTTTTCCAGCAGTGTAACTTGCCTCTTGGAAAGCTTTTTCAGCTAAAGACGCATCATCGTCCCTTATCATTCCCAGATCTTTCTGAGCAATGACTATGCTAGTTGTTCTCTGAGCGATGAGCTCAGTGAACTTTTTCATTTCAGAGGGGACGGAGGCAATTACTTCCTTGTTCTGTGAAGACATCTCCTTTTCGGATGAGCCAAGATTGGTATATGTTCATGTATTCATGGGAGTGGACATTTGGCGCTTTCTTGAAAGTTTCAGAGCAATCGCTTCCTTTTCAAGTGTGAAACCGCTAGATGTTCATTGCGGTGCTCGCCAAAGTCTTGTCTTCTTCATCATCCGAGTAATCAAAGTTGATCTTCATCCTCTTGGACATTCTCATCGATTGTCGAGTCCAAAGCAACCATCTCGAGATTGGTTTCTTCCCTTTTGGGAGGAGGATGGTACTTCTTTTGAAGATGATGCACCTTAGCATCATGCTTAATTTCGAATACTTCTTGATGTCGAGTTCTTTGGTGATGGCATTTCTGATCCTGTAGCTCTTTAACCTCGAGTAAGCAATCATCTCTTGCAGATATTGATCTTGTAGTTGGTCAAGCTTGTCTCGGATTTAGCTATCTGGTCTTCCATTGAAGATGGAGTCATTGTTCTTCTTCCAACAGCTTGTCCGAGTTGAGCGATTACGGATTGAGTATTCAACAATTTCTGAGCGATTTCCTCAGAATTCTCAACTACTTGTTCAGTAATAACCTTTTGTTGGGAAGATGGATGAGTTGACTTTTGAGGAGATGGAGACGGAGATTTCTGTGCTTTCCTCTCAGTTTGCTTTTCAGCAGTTGAGGCATGATTTCTTTGTGAAATTCCTCCGGTCTCTGGTGCAGGGGCATCATCATCATCCTTTTGTCTGTCATCCTTTTGGTGATGGTCGATGGGAGGTTCATCGAAGTCGTTTTCGTTTATCTCTTCCTCCTCATCATCTTCAGATACAAGATTGATCACTTCAGGAATAGTGATCTTCTGCCCATTAACCTCTTCTTGTTCAGAAGGTATAGATTGCATAGTCTGGGGCAGAACTGGTTTGAATGCCATCTGTAATCTTGTCTGACCATCTGCCTATTCAAAGGCTTGTATCAAACTGTGCGCCACTTCTCTGGAGAAATCCTTATGCAATAGAGTCGAATCGTAATCGCTCGGTAGGGAACATTGCATGGATATACGTCTCCAAGTCAAGAGCTCGTGCTCGTCTGGTTGGTTGATCTGTGATTCTCAATATTTCAGAGAGATCAGAGAACCTTAACCTTTGCCATTTCTTGAAGCATTGAATATGCTTTGGCAGGGTTTGAGCTTTGAAGAAGGGAAGTAGGTCCCTTTTCTCATCATTGGGAGCCTGCTTTGCACTTGTTTGAGCCTGAAACAAAGAGTTTTGAGTGAGCTTCAAAACTTTTGTAGATATCTGAGTAGAAGTGTAGTTTAGTTTCTGAGTTACCTGAGTAAGTACTTCAGGCTCAGAGACTTGTGCTACTGAGACAATTGGTGTCTGAGATATCTTGTTGTGAGGTGGAGACTTGGAAGTCTGGTCCTCATCAACCTTTCTTTCTTGAACCTGAGAATTAAGATTAATACAATACTTAGGAAATTATTTGAAAGAATTTGTGCAAAAATGCTTTAATGAGTTCTGAGTTTTGGACTTACTTCCTCAATAGGAAGCTTAGAGTCATTTTTCTCAGAAACTTTTTCAGTTTCTGGTATTCTTTCATGTGATGTTGCCTTGGGAGCTTCATCAATTTCCATTGATGCAGGGGATGTCGCAACTTTTTCCCTTTGCATTTCTACTTCTGAATGAGCCTGTAAGTAGAAAGTATTGAATATTTTAGAAGAAGTTTAAGATAACACATGATGAAGAATACTTATCACTGATTTTTCATGTACCTTCATGCTAGAAGGCTCAATGATGTATTCTTCAGAAACCTTGTCGGTCTCTGGGTTTGTCTCTGTCATTTCTGCCTTATCTTCCTCTTTCTCAGTTGGAGGCTGTTAGAAACATTTACTTTAAATGATTAAGCACATAGACAAATGACTGAAAAGTGTTATCTTAAGAATCAATTATCACCTGTGGTAGTGCTCGATTTCTTAAGAGGCGAGGTTGGGTAACCTCCTTCTCAGTTTCTGAGGCAAGCTTTCCAGCTTCCTCTTGTTTCTGTGTTTCTAACTCAGCCTGTAACAAAGAATTTTTATATAAGTAACAAGATATACAAGCATAAAATTTTTCACAAGGTAGGAGTTAAACCATTCAGCTACCTGAGCATTGTCAGGCTGATTGGTCTCTGGAACTTGTGACCCTTTTATACTTTGGTCTTCTTGTTCCAGTACAGCTTCTTTGTTTGAAGTTTTAGGTACTTCACACCTTTCCTGAGTGTGCAACTCAGTTGCCTCCCCTGGTTGATCATACTGAGTGGATTTCTCAGTTTGATCCCTCTTGTCGAGTTGGGGAACCTGCTCTTTTGCAGGATTTTCTTCAGCGTGTTGTAATGCTGGTAATTCGAAATGGAGTTCATTTACCATTTCATCAACCACTTGTGGCTGTTGTGGTTGTTGTGGTTGTCTGGAAGCAGAAGATCGGTCAGTAGAGTGTTCTTCCAGATTTTTAGATGTGGCATATTCATCAGCATCTGCCAGCACTAAATTACCACTCATCAGGGCTTCTTGAAGTTGTGCGTAAGAAACGTTCCCTGATGATGTGTTTACACCAACAACCTTTGCTATAGGTGCTTGTTCAGCAACCTGAGGTGTAGGTTCTTCTTCAGAAACCTTATCACCAGTTACTGTTACAGTAACCTTAGCCCTCTTTGTTCTTTCTAGGACTTGAGAGATGACTAGTTCATCATCTTCATCGAGCTCTCATCAGCATTGGGAACTGATTGGTCCATTACTCCTGCGATTTCTGCAGATGGGGCTTGGTGCTTTTCACCTGTTTTGGCAGCATTAGTAAGTTCATCAGCAAGGCATTCTGCATTAGTCGCAACATTTCTGAACGCACTTTCTCTTGCTAAGTCTACTTGTTCAGTAGTTGATGACTCTTTTGCAGCATTGATGAGTTGATCTGCCTTTATCAGTTCATCGGCAAGGCCTGCAGATATCTGAGAATCGACAACCTCAATGGGTGTGTCTTCTGATTTACCAGCAGACTTCTTTCATGAAGTTCTGGGCTTCTTGGTCGCAACCTTTTCTTCAGATACCTTTTCAGACTTTCGCTTCTTAGAACCTTTCTGAGACCCAGTAACCTTTTTCATCAAGTTTGTATACTCATATTTGTAGAGTAGGTTCTCATTGGCTATTTCAAATTGCCTCTCCGAGCTCAATGCCAAGCTTCTCCAGAAGTAGCATATCTTCGCACCATAGCCATCGTGTCCTTTGGCTCAGCTAGTCCTTTGCGATCTTAGGCTCAAGCCTTGAATCTTCTTCACAAACTTCATGAAGGCGTACTTTGCGCTTAAAGGGTTTTCCACCTTTTGTCTTGTTGATTCAGAAGAACATCATGATCCATCGTTCTTGGCTTATCCGTCAAGACCTCCTTGTAGACCATCAAAGCATCTGTGAAGAATGCAAGCCAATACATCCCAAATGAACCATCGATGTCCGGTTCGGATGTCAAGAAGCTTGAACTTCGGTGGGTGTATCTGATTTTTCAAGATCACACACGTCACTGTACAAATGTTTAACACCTTCAAGGAGATCATCATCCTTGGTGTTTATTTCAAAATCCTTTTCAAGATTTTGAAACTCAAACAACTTACAGAAAGTTGTTAAGTCCAGAAGGATTTCTTTCCTTGATCGAGGTTTTGATGACACTATTACGGTTTTCGTAAACACAGAAATTATCCTGAGTTGTTGTAGAATTCCAACACATCGGTGATGAAATTCCACTTGGTGCAGATAGAAAACCCTTGATTTGTGCCTTTTCAAGCATGTCAAGAATCAGCTTTCTGTCGGCTTGGTTCTCTATTGCAGCCGTGAGGTATTCCTCAACCATGGCACCACCCCAAATCATTCTGTGATTTGAAGTCCAATGGTCAGGATTAAAATCTCCTATCAGTCGGTTGTTCACAATAACCAACTCTGGTGTTTGCTTTTCAGCAGTACCAGTGGAGGATTGAGATTTCTATGTGGAAGAATTCTTTGGGGCCATCTCTTCATTTGGTGTTTGAAAGAGATTTGATTCAGTAATTCTTTGCAGAAAAACTTAATCTTGATTTGCAGAGATTGTAGAAGGTTTGCAGAGAATCAAGAGATGGTTTTGCTATTTTTTGTGTAAGTCGGAATTTTGGATTAGGCGAAAATGATTTCTTTTGCCAAAATCCTATATATATAGCAATAGAATCTCAACAGGCAAATACACACAAATTGATTTTGTGTATAAGTATCTGTGATTTGCAAGCAGGCGTGAGCAAAAGCAAGTTCGGCATTAAATGCAAAGTGGGCTTTGTCGGAATTTTTACAGTCCACTATTTACTGTGAATTAATTTCCACCGTATAGATCAAACGCCTAATTTCATCAAGGGTCACCATTGCTTCTTCAGCAATGATCACAATCAACAAGTGTAATTGTGCCCATTTAATGAATTTTGGCTATTAGCTATCTGAATCACGTTTTTGTATGACCAAGAACACTGTTTGCATCTGAATCTGTCTTATACTTAGGATTTTTCCAAGTTTTTCATCAAGATAGAAATAATGCGAATTTCAAGAGAGTAGTTGACTGCAGATAGTTGTACTATTCTCCTTTGTGTTCCCCGTTTATAGAGTGATTCGATATCGAGTTCCGTCTCGTAGATCGTAGTCGCCTTTTGCTCTTTAGCCTTTTTGACTTCTGGATACCCATTCCAGATTTCTCTTTTCTCTTCTCTGGATGCCCGTTCCAGATACCTCTTCTCTGGATGCCCGTTCCAGATTCCTGAACTTTTTCAGTTCATTGGTAGTTCCATTAGTCCAAGACTATGTCTTAAGGCTAAGAATCTACTTTCTTGTAGTGGCTTAGTGAAGATATCTGCAAGTTGGTCTTCAGTGCCAATCTTGAGTATCTCTATATTGCCTTTTTCAACATGGTCTCTGATGAAGTGATGTCTAACATCAAAATGCTTTGTTCTGGAATGAAATTTAGGATTCTGTGTAATTTATTGTCACAGTAAATGGGAGTTTTCTCTTCATCGAGTCCATAGTCTTTAAGTTGTTGTTGTATCCACAGAATTTGTGTTGCACAACAACCAGCAGCAATATATTCAGCCTCTGTGGTAGAAGTTGCAATTGAGTTTTGCTTCTTGCTAAACCACGAGATAAGTCTAGTACCCAGAAACTGACAAGTTCCTGAGGTGCTTTTCCTATCAAGCAGTGATCCAGCATAATCGTGATAAGTACCCAGCTAAACTCAATCCGCTTTCTTTAGGATACCACAATCCTACATCTACTGTACCTTTTACATACCTTAATATTTTCATAGCAATGTTGTAGTGTGTTTGCATCGGATTTGTCTGAAATCTAGCACACACACTCCAACGGCGTATTGAATATCAGGTCTACTTGCAGTGAGGTAAAGTAGTGAACCTATCAATTTCCTATATTTATGTTCTTCAACACTCTTATATGATTCAGTATAGGTCATTTTGGTTCCAATGCTCATAGGTATCTTAGAATTCTTTTCAGAAGGCTTAAGATTGAATTTTGTGAGCAAATCTTTTGCATACTTTGTTTGACTAATGAATATTCCATCATTGAGTTGCTTGACTTGCAATACTAGAAAATAATTCATTTCTCCCATCATGCTCATCTCAAACTTACTTTTCATGAGATTTGCAAAGTCATTACAAAGTTGCTTGTCCTTAGATCCAAATATGATGTCATCAACATATACTTGAACTAAGAGTAGTTTCCCATCATGATTTAAGGTAAATAAAGTTTTATCAACTTCACCTTTCTTGAAACCACTTTCCAGAAGGTATTTGGCCAAAGTGTCATACCATGCTCTTGGAGCCTGTTTCAGTCCATACAGAGCTTTCTGTAGTTTATAGACCATTCTACTTTCTAAGGAAACTTCAAAGCCAGGTGGTTGCTCAACATAAACTACTTCTGCAAGTTCACCGTTCAAGAATGCACTTTTGACATCCATTTGATAAACTTTAAAATCTTTATGAGCTGCAAAGGCTAGAAAGAGTCTTATTGCATCCAATCTGGCAACTGGTGCATATGACTCATCAAAATCTAAGCCTTGATGCGGTAAATCCCTTGGCAACCAATCTTGCTTTGTTTCTGGTTATTTCACCAGATTCATTCATTTTGTTTTTGAAAACCCATTTAGTTCCAATCACAGATATTCCTTCCACAAATGGAACTAGTTTCCAGACTTTGTTTCTCTCAAATTGATCCAACTCTTCTTGCATTGCAGAGATCCAGTCTTGGTCTCCTAATGCATCTTCTATATTTTTAGGTTCAATATTTGAGATGAAACATCCAAAGAGAGAATTAGCATTTTCAGCTATTGCTCTCCTGGTCCTAACACCTTGATTAATTGGTCCAATCACATCTTTTGCAGGATGATCCTTGATCCATCTCATCATAGGTTTAGTGCTAGTAGGATCAATATCCAAATGATTTGAATGTGAATCACTGGGATTTTGATTTGATACTTTTTCAGTATCTAAGACATTTTGCTCCTCAGAAGGGCAATTAATGTCTGACACTTGTTCAGTGTTTGAGCTATCTGGAACATGTCTTTCAGAGAGATTATTTCCAGAGATAGCTTCATGATGAATATCTTCAGTTTCCATTTCTGGAAGTTTCATAGGAAATTCTTCATCATGTTTGTGAGTCATCTGGTTGTTACTAGGCATATCAAGCTTTTCTACGTCAGAGTCATCCTCACTTTCCATAATGATGTTTCTCCTTTCTGAGGATTCTTCTTCAGAATCCCTCAACATTAGTTCTTTGAACCTTTCTGAGAGTTCATCATTAGGAGGTGTTTTCTTACTTCCTTCATAGAATACAACATGAACTGATTCTTCAATTTTCTTTGTTCTTTTGTTGTAAATTCTGTAGGCTTTGCTATTCGTGGAATAACCAAGAAATACACCTTCATCTGCCTTTGGTTGAAATGTTCTCAGATAATCTTTTCCATTGTTTAGAACAAAACATCTACAACCAAATACTCTCAGATGTTTGATATTAGGGGGTCTACCAACCAAGATTTCATAAGGGGTCTTGTCATGGTGTTTGTTTATCAAACATCTGTTCTGAGTGTAGCAGGCTGTGTTTACAGCTTCAACCCAATAAACTTCACTTATTTCAGTGTCAGCTAGCATCGTCCTTGCAGCTTCTTTAAGGGTTCTGTTTTTCCTTTCTGCAACACCATTTTGTTGAGGTGTTCTTGAGAGGAAAGTTGGTGTTGTATACCTTTGCGGTACAAAACTCCTTTATGTCTTGGTTGACAAACTCAGTACCATGGTGCTACGATTTGAAACCTTGTCATTTTCATGACTTCAAGCTTTTTCAGAAGTTTGGTATCTCCACCGGCATCGATTTGTGTTTTGAAAAAACCCAAGTGAATCTTGAGAAGTCATCTACTATAACGGACCATACTTCTTTCTGCATAACTAGTTCTGAGATGATTCAAAAGATCCATGTGTAATAGTTGCGTTGGTCTAACTTAGAGTGTCTAGTTTTGGACTTGAAAGAGATTTTGGATTGTTTCCCCATCTGACAGGCAGAACAGATACCATCCTTTCTGAAAGATGTTTTGGGAAGGCCAACCACTAACTCTTTCTTGGCAAGTTTGTTCAGAGTTTTGAAGTTCAAGTGACTCATTCTTTTGCGCCATAACCGGTGCTCTTACAGGTGACGATTGACTCACCATGAGACATTCTTGATTGTGGCGGATGCCCAATCGGCAACATAAAGATCGCCTTTCCGCCGAGCAACCAAGACCGCTTTGACTAATTGTCAATTAGTTTGCGATTTTGCTTTGAATATTACAATAAAACCTTTATGCGCAAAGCGGCTCATGCTAAATAGATTATATTTCAAATCCTTAACATGTAATACGTCGTGATTGTTAATGTTCCCAATTTAGTTGCCAAATCCCAGAGAGGATTTAATTTGCCTCAAGATCGATATCCGGTCTGTGTTGCAAGCTTTGTAATCGACGGTTGCTTTGTCTCTGTCATGTGCTTTCGCATCCACTATCAAATAGCCATTGTGCTTTAGTCAAGGAAGCATTCTCGCACCTGACAGAACAGGAGATTAGGTTCTCAATTTACAGTTGGAACCATCAGGATTAAACAATCTTCCAGTAGGAATCCATTTTGAATGAATTTCCTTGGAACATTCTTTTGTCTGATAGGAACATAAGGAGGAATTCTAATTGAATGATTATCATTATTAAGAATTATTTTCTTCCTTGGTGTGTTCCTAGGTGCTCCATTTGGTGCTTTCAGATACCTGTCAGTTTACGGTTTGCTTTTCAAAGAACTTAGCTTTCCTTGCCGATTTCTTCTAGCCAGCATTGATTTTCGATGGCTTGATTCAACTTCCACTTCTGATAATTGCTTTGAGCAATTCTAGCCTTTAGCCATCGTTCTTGCTCCTGTTTGTATTCATGAGCAAGTTGTTTCCCGATGCCTTTATAGCCAATACCGTTTCGAGCACTTGAAGCTTTCTGAGATCTTTTCTCAGCAGGTTTGCTAGTCTCTGGTTGGTCCAATTTCTTTCCAGAAAAAGTGACATGGGAGAATTTGCCAGCTCCTGCAATTCTACCCTTTTGAGAGACATAGCACTGTGGGTGTTTACACTTTTCAGTGTTGTGTTTCTTTTCAGAGACGTGCCCAACAGTTTTATTTTTGACTTGTTTTTTCCACAAAGGTTTAGTTGCAACTGCCTTTCCTCTGTCAACAATCTTCGTCTTCAGACCGATACTATAGATTGCATGGGAACCATCTTGCTGAGTGCTTATAAATGTTCTTCTTTCCTCACTCTTATTCAGAGTGATAAAACAATCTGTCTGTGTATTCAGCCCAAGTCCTTTCTTTTCTGAAGGATCTCTTAAGTAAGATTGTACTTCAGTAAGAGTGTCACTAGCTTTGGCATAGGATTGAAAAGATAATTCTTTCTTTTCGAGTTCCTTGTTCTCAGAAAGAAGATCTTCATATTTCTTTCGTAATTCAGCCATTGCTTCTTTACGTGACTTTTCAGTCTCAGATATCTGAGCTTTGAGAAATGCATTTTCAGCATCCTTTTTCTCAGATATCTTAACTGATTGAGAATTTTCCTTTGCAAGAGAATTCTTTTCTTCTTCAAAATTTTCGGCTCTAGCTCGGATCATTAGAAATTCTCTTTAATAGATGTCAAGTTCTTTCCTGAGATTTTCTAGATCTTTTATTTCTTCTAAATCACTTTCATAAGTATAACAAGAAGACAGATTTCTATGTTAGAGATGTCTGGACCGTCAATTTCAGCAACTCCACACATTTCATTCTTCTTGAGGCCAAAGTCGATTATATCATGAGTAACTCCACATAATTCTGGTGATGGTAAGGTTGAGTCATGTGAATTGTCATCTTCAGAATCTGTCTCAACGTCTAGAGCATCTAGTTGAGTTTGGATTTTATTTCTTTCTTCAGTTAATAAAGCTTTCTGGCTTCTTCTGAAGATTCTTCTATCTTTCTTGTCACCTGTCCTTAGTTTGTTGAAGGCAAGACAATCCTTCTTGAAGTGACCAGGTTTCTGACAATAGAAACAGATATCGTTTCCAATTTCTACTTCCTCAGTACATGATGCTTTCTGAGCTGGCTTGTTCAGCGAGCTTTGCATATTTTTGTACTGGTGATAGTTTGAGCCTAGATGCTTTTTCAGCTTCTCTTTGGCTTTTCTTCTCTCAATTTCTCGACTGACATATTTTCTCATTTGCTTTGCAGCAAGAGCATCCTCAGTCCCTTCCTTTTCTTCTTTTCAGAAGTTCCTTGAGCAACTAGAGCAATATTCTGCAACTTTTCAGTTGTTTGTTCTCTTTGTGTTGTCTCATAATCAACCGTAGCAAGATGTGAGAAGAGTTCCACTGGAGTGATATTTGGCATTCCTTGGTTAAAATAAAAGAATTTAGTATGCTCCCAGTTGTGGTTAAGACTTGACAATAGTCTTAATCTTTTACCGGGAGTATCTTCTTTCCCAAGTCTTGCCATATCACTCATGAGAGTGGTAAATCTGAAATCAAGTTCTTCGAGTTTCATGGGTCCTTGTTTGAAATTTTGAAATTTCAACTTGAGAACTTCGAACTTTTTCTTTGGTTTTCTCGGTTCGCAGATTTCTTCAATCGGTTGTCGAGCAACTTCGCGTTTAGCACCCATTTACACTTTGTATGTGCTCAGTGTCGATCTAATGATGATATTACGAGCTTGACCATCAGACGATTTCTCTTGGCATCTTCCGATGTCCAGAGTTCTCTGAGCTTTGGTTAAATAAATAACTTGACTAGTAGATCTCCCACTTATTGACGCATCAGTTTGTGAAGATCCTTCGCTTTGATCTCTGTCTCTACCATTAGAAACCTCCATGACTTGTTGAAGTTGTTGAATGACTATTGGGCCATTTTTTATCACTTCGATCATTTCGTCACTTATGGCTTCAAGGTGGAGCATCATGTTATTTTTCCATTTCTCGTAGTTCTTTGGTTTGAGAACGGGTGCATCACTCAGAGACATTCCTGCACACTTAACACACAAATTAAATAGTCCTTGAAAATGGACAAAGTTCCTTCACCTATTTGGGGATCTAGGTTCAGTGCAGAAGGCTTGTGAACCTCCTGCTCTGATACCACTTGTTGGTCCAGATAACGGCAAAGTAAAAGACTAGAGGGGGGGGGGGTGAATAGTCTTTTAAAACTTTTGTCGATAAAAACTATCTCTCGAGATATACGTGTAGATATCGATACTTAGATTCAGAGCCTTGAAGACTTAAGATAGATAAGTGCGAGAAGGTTAAAGTGTGTGTGTGTGTTCTTTGAAATGTAAGTACGTAAAAGTAAATAACATGCGTAAGTATAGTGGTATCTGGAGGTGGCGTAATCCTCCAACTAATCCACTTTGGTCTTCCAAAGACCTAGAATTCACTAGAATAGATAATTGAGGTCACCTTACAAAAATCCTATTCTAAGATTCCTTAAACAAATGGTTCCCAACCAAATGTTCCCCCTGAGTTGTTCCCCGACTTTCACAGCCAAGTACTTCCTATACTCAGAAACCTTTTTAAGCTATTCCCTAGCTTCCCAAGCTAAGTACTTCCTGTGCTCAATAACCTTGGAGTTATTCCTTAGTTTCTCAAACTAAGTACTTCTTGTACTCCACGCCAGTGATGGTGTTGGTTTTAGTTTGAGTTGTCAGATGAGCTTCTTTAATAACTTTTCAGTTAATCAGATAGCTCTGTGAATCAAGTATACTTAATACACTTTTCAATGTATGGTATCTTGTTCGTTTTACTGACCCAAGTCTATTATAATTGTTCAAGAGAATGAATCTCAGATACTTGATCTTTCGATTCAACTTTTTCACAAATAGCAGTGCTTGTTTAGGATCAGGACACTTAGAACTTTAGTGCTACTTAAGATCAAGAGCTTTGGTCGCAACAGAAAGCTTGAGGATAAGTAGTTTTGCTTTGAGAGGGTAAGGTGTTCAGCGTGTTTATGGAGTTCAAGGTGTGTCTTCTCAAGCAGTCTAAGTGTTGATATTTATAGATGAATTTGAGTGCCGTTTGAATAGTATCCGTTAGGCTTAAATCAAATTCAAACTATTGATATCTGAAAGTGCAGTATGCACTTATATTTTGATAATCTTGTCTTTCAATAATCAGTTCCAAGTTTATGTTTGTTGTTGTTTGTGAAGCTGCAGGATTATCAATGTTGTATAACATTGTGACATGATAGAATTCAATGCTGACATAACATTGAAGATATAGCATTGCAGTAGACATCGAAGACAAAGCACATTGGACAGGAAACTTGGACTGGAAGTATTGACAAATCGAACAAGAAATGATTTAAGGAAAAAGAACAGCTTGTGGTGAAAGCAAGAAGGAATATGTTTTATGAAGAATCGAAATATGGAAATTTCCTTCTATGCGCATATTGAAGAAAACAAGTAAAAGGAAAATTGGCTTTGCTGAGATCCTATTGCTTTTCGACATAGATGGAAGAGGTCGACATCTCAAGTATATATATGCAAGGATTCAGCAAAGCAAGGTTGAGCCTTTCTTGATGATCAATCGAGATTTTATTAAAAGAGTTTAGGCTTCTTATTTTCTGCTAGCTTTAGAGTTTGTCTAAGAGTATTCATTGTTTGAATAACTCTTTCAAACATCGACCTAGAATAGCTTTTACTGTTGGTTCTTCTGGGGCTAGTTTTGGTTGTTTAATCAATCGTTTGTGATTGTATTAAACCTAGTTGAGTAGATCTGCTTTTCCTATCAGTAGATATTTTGCTTAAGGCGTTGCCAATATATATTTCTATATATTGGCTTGGTAATAGAAGTTTTAATATTATTCATCATCGGCTGCTATCATTTCTTTGTAGATTGTTGAACAACATTGTTGGCAACATTGTCTGTTGATCTAGTTCCAAGTACCAATCCGAGATCATAAGTTCTTACAAGTGGTATCAGAGCCAGCCACCTAACTACAGGTGTCTGGATTAGGTACTACTACAATGGATGCAAACTACAACAGACCTCCTGTGCTTGATGGGTCCAACTACCATTACTGGTAAATCCGGATGAGGACATACATCAAATCCCTTGATGGCCGTGCTTGGAGATCCATTCTGGAAGGATACACCTGGCCAACTGAAGGACCTGATGTTGATGGTGACATTGTCCCCATCCCTGAAGAACGCTTCTCTGCAGGTGACATACTTCTTAGCTCTTATAATGAAAAAGCATTAAATGCTATCTTTGGTCACGTAGATTCTCATATGTTTAAAATCATTCAAAGCGCTCTTGCAAAACAAGCTTGGGAATTACTTCAGAGTCACTGTGAAGGGGATGCTAGTGTCAAACAAACTAAACTTAGAATGCTTTGGTCTCAATTTGAAAATCTAAGAATGGCGGAGGAAGAAACCATTGACTCCTATTTCGAAAAACTTTTGACTCTCTCAAATGAAGTCCAAAGACTGGGAGAAGCTATTTCTAATAGGCAACTTGTTTCCAAAGCTGTTCGATCTCTTTCCTCAAGATTTAATACCAAAGTCATTATTTTGGAAGACACTCATAACTTGGCAACTATGGATTTTCATACCCTGTTGAACAATTTGAAAAACTTTGAACTAAATGAAAATGAGAGACAAGGTATGAAAACTCATAGTATCTCCCTTCACTCTGTTTAAAGCTAAATCTTCAAAGCCCGATAGTAGTAGTGATGAGTCCGACAATATGAGGAAGCTTTCAACAATCTTGTGAGGAAGTTCAACAAACTTAGATTCAGGAAAAACTCGTCAAGGATCCTCAAGTGGAACTAAAACTTTCAAAAGAAAACCAATACTTTCAAAGCGGTTACGCTTCCAAAACTAGCTCAATCGATTTGATCGCACTCCTCTTAGTAAGATTAGATGTTTTGAATGCCAAGGTGGGGTCATTATCAAAATGAATGTGCTAACAATCTCGGAAAAGAAAAGAATCTTCGGCTTGTCTCGTGATGACTCGGATGAAGAACGGAAGATGAAGAAAAAGAAGAGGATTCAACTACCAATGCCAGAGCTCTCCGCTCATCCACTTACAATGTTGATGACCAATGTTGGGACAACATTGTCGAGACAACATCAGGAATAGAAATCTTCTTTGACTATGATGACTCTGAGAACTGTGAAATTTTGGCACTAACCAAACCCGGAAGTCGAATCTCGATATTTTATGTCTACATGGTTACGTGGATTTTGATATAAAGTCCTTCGAAGAGGAGGTTAATGCAGATCAAATGGTGAAGGATCTGCGGATGTATGAGAAACTCTTGGTGAATGGAAGACTCTCAGGAAACTCCTCAAGAAAACTGAGAAGGAGAACTACAATCTGAAAGACACCATTGTCAAACTAGAAGCTGAATTAACAAAGAAGGACACTGAACTGTTCAAGGTAATCTCTGAACTAGAAAATGAAAAGAAGGTAATTGCAAAATGGAACTCTTCTACTTCTAGACTTAATGATATGCTTGATGTAAACAATGATAGGACCACTGGTTTAGGTTACACGATGGTTATGATGAACTTGGGTGCAACTTGAACCGCTGCTTAACGATACCCCAAAAGTTGTCAAACCTCTTTACGAGCTCATAAAAGGTCCTACGTTTGTCAAAGAAAAAGCTTTGTTTGTGTGCACTTCATCATAAATCTGGTCACAAAAAGCCTTGCTTCCGGACTAAAAGGACTTAAAAAGGGAACATGTTGAGACCTCCAACCTCGAGAATCTCTCCACAATTCCTCCCATCCGGTTTCCAAACAAACAAAACAGTGATGCTAGCTGCAATGTTGTTACAACATCCACTTCAACAGAGACTGAAAGATGTAATCTTAAGACTCTGAAGTACTTTCCTAGTTCTCCTAAACAAGGCAAATCTCCAGGACAGATAAGAAAACACAAGAGTGTTTTGAAACATGTTTGGGTAGCTAAAGAAAAACATACTTGCAATGTTGCTTTTTCTGTTGCTACTTCCCCTAACAATGCTGGAAAATGGTACTTCGACAGTGGTTGTTCTAGGCACATGATGACGAACCCGTCAAATTTGTCAAATTTTGTAGCTCAAAAGACAGGTACGGTAACATATGGAGGAGGATACCAAAGAAAAATACTTGGAAAGGGAACACTGTGCCTTAAAGGATATCCGAAACTCTCAAATGTTCTTCTTGTTGAAGGGTTAACGGCTAATCTTGTTAGTATAAGCCACCTGTGTGATGATGATCAGAAAGTCAAGTTTGATAGACGTTCTTGCAAAGTTTATACTTGTGTGGACAAATTAACTGTAATGACAGGTGTGAGATCACAGGACAACTGCTATGTGATGGACATTCCTCTCAAATGCAATGTTGCTCAACATGATGATGCAACATTGTGGCATAAGAAATGGGACATGTCAATTACGTAAATCGAGAAGATCATCAAAACAATGTGGTGACAGAGTGCAAAGCTTACCAATGTAGGGAAACATGTGTGTGGCGACTGTCTTATGGGAAAACAAACCAAGGTGACACATCAGCCACTTCTGATTGAAGGACAACAAAGAGGTACTTTTAACTGCTTTGAACTCCTGCGTATGGATCTTATGGGTCCTATAGAAGCTAAAAGTTTAGGAGGAGCCTGGTATATCTATGTTATAGTTGATGATTTTTCTAGATACACTTGGGTCAATTTTTTGAAAGAAAAATCAGAAACTTTTGAATCCTTCAAAAACTGGCATACAAAATGTTGTAATCAGTACTCTACTCTTGTTCAAAGAATTCGATCTGACCATGGTAAAGAATTCGAGAATCAATTCTTTGATAAGTACTATGAAAAGAAAGGAATCATGCATGAATACTCAGCTCCTAAGACACCACAACAAAATGGTGTTCTTTGAAAAACAGGACTCTTCAAGAAATGGCCGAGTGATGTTGAGCTCAATGAACTATCAAAAGGTTGTGGGTCAAGTCATGAACACCGCTTGTCACATAATCAATCGTGTCTATCTTCGTCAGTTCTCGACCACTCCCTATGAGATGTTGAAAGGTAGAAAACCCAATCTTAAGTACTTTCATGTATTTGGATGTGTGTGTTACATACTCAATGATAGAGAACATCTAGGGAAGTTTGATGCTAAAAGTGACAAAGGAATCTTTGTAGGATACTCTCAAAATAGTCAATATAGAATATACAATCCTAGATTGCGGACTATACAAGAGTCTGAATGTTTCCTTTGATGACTCGAGCCCTATGCCCGTAAGAAGATCTCGCAGTCTTTGAGCAGGTTATTGACTCAACCTCTGACTCTTCTACACGTGAGAACGTACCAGAAACTGTGACTCCTGCTGTTGATCAAAATGAAAGAACCCATGATGTGAGCAATGTTGTGCCAACATCCCCTCTGTGCAATGATGACTCAACATTAAATTCAACATCCCAGATTTACACTCATGAAAAAGAACAAGCTGATCCTCATAATGAGACTGAGGCTGAATCTGACAATACATCCGACATTAATGCTGCACCTATGTCTCCTGACTCACGAAAGGATCCTCCTCCTAGAATTCGCAAAGATCATCCCAGTTCCCAAGTAATTGGAAATCCAGGAGGAAGGACATTGAGGGGAAACACGCGCAAAAACTACAAGGAAACACTCAGACTTGCTGAAATATGTCACTCTGTAAGTTCCTCGTGCTTTGTTTCATTAATTGAACCTAAAAATGTGAAAGAAGCTCTTGCTGATGATTTTTGGATAGAAGCAATGCAAGATGAACTTCGTCAGTTCCAAACAAATGAAGTCTGGACTCTTGTTCCCCGCCCTCATAATATAAATGTCATAGGCACCAAGTGGATTTTCAAAAATAAGAGTGATGAAAAGGGGATAGTTGTAAAAAACAAAGCAGTTGGTTGCTCAAGGTTACACTCAAGTGGAAGGCATTGATTTTGATGAGACCTTCGCTCTGTTGCTAGATTAGAGTCCATTAAGCTTGCTCCTAGCCTTAGCATGTTGTCTTAACATAAAACTCAACCAAATGGATGTTAAAGGAGCTTTCTTGAATGGTTACATTGACAAAGAAGTGTATGTTGAACAACCTAGAGGGTTTGAAGATCCCTTTTACCCTGACCATGTTTTTAAACTAAGAAAAGCCTTGTATGGTTTGAAACAAGCCCCACGCGCTTGGTATGCTAGATTGACAGAATTCCTAGTTGGGTTAGGATTTAAAAGAGGTGAGGGAGATCAAACTCTGTTTATTCTCAGGAAAGGAAAAGACATCTGCATTGCTCAAATCTATGTTGATGATATTGTATTTGGTGCTACTAACCTCTCCTTGCTAGATAAGTTTGTTCAAGCCATGACAGGAACCTTTGAGATGAGTATGATTGGTGAACTCAGTTTCTTCTTGGGGCTCAGATCTGAGAAGCAGGAAGGTCTCTTTATCTCTCAAGAAATATGCCAAGAATCTTATCACAAAATTTGGTCTGAAAATGCCAAACCTTGCAAGGCCTCCATGGCTACTTCTCTGAAACTCAAAAAACCGATGTTGGGCGATGTTGACTGACATTATGCGAATCAATGATTGGATGTCTCTTGTATCTTTCACCACCGGACTGACATCATGTTCTCTGTTGTGTGTGTGCGGTATCAATCCAAACCCAAAATATCTCCTTAGCTTAACTGTCAAAAGAATCATTAGATATATATCGAGGCTGTTAATCTTGGACTATGGTATGCATGTGATTGAACACTAATGCTGGGATTTAGTGATTCTGATTGGGCTGGTGACTTAGATGATCGAAAATCAACTAGTGGAGGTTGTTTTTATCTTGGACCAAATCATGTGTCATGGTATAGTAAGAAACAAAATTGTGTGTCTCTCTCTACTGCTGAATCCGAATATGTAGCGGCTGGGAGTTGTGTGTCTCAACTAATTTGGCTGAACAATATGCTGCATGAATATGGGTTTCAAAGTGACACTCTTTTGATGTTTTGTGATAACTTAAGTGCCATTCACATTTCCAAGAACCCTGTTCAACACTCACGCACCAAGCATATAGACATTCGACATCATTTTCTTAGAGACCTAGTCTCCAAACAAATTATTGACATACAACACATTGATACCACAAATCAGTTAGCTGACATTTTCACAAAGCCACTTGATAAAGAGAGATTCTTCAGTTTGAGAAGGTCTCTTGGTCTTTGCACTATTTGATAGGATTTGCTGCAAGCAATGTTGACATAACATCCTGGTCAACATTGACTTCTGTGTTTACCTAGTGTTGTCTTTTTTTCTGTTTATTTTTTTTCTTCTTGTGTGTCAATGTGTTTTTTTGTGCTTCTGTGCTGGTCAATGGCTGTTCCTAATTTGTAGCTTACAGTGGTGATGCTTCGGGGTTGAAAGACTGTTTGAAACCAAGGTTGAAAGGGATTGAGTCTCCTGTGTGTTTGCTTTATGAAAAACCCACTTTTACTGCTTTTTGGCTATTTTTAATCGTACCTTGACTCACTCTTGATGTTGCCTCCTATCCTTTATGCTTAATAAATCTAATTAATTATGATTACAAGGGCTCGAAGTGTTTCCCTCGAGGATCGTGTTGGGCAGGTTTCAAATACTATCCAAATATCGACGTGGCCAATGTGTCATATGTCGTGAGGGTTGATGGCTGTCTTTGAAACCGACACGCACAAAGTGCCGATTCTCGTGTCTTCTTTGGTTCACCGTCTGAAACCAATTCACCCAATGTGGTCAAATGAGTGATCTTTATGCCATGAGGCGTGTGTTTGCCTAACTCCGCATAAACCCGGCTTTGGAGCGGATTCATACGTGTTCCAATTATTTGACATGGTTCACGATCTCATGGTCATCCCCTCACACTTATGTTAATTGTTCAATTTACTTTTTGAGGCAATGTTGGGTGTGTTTCTTTGGTATTCCTTTCTCTGCTGCTTTTACTGCATCGATGGTGTTAATCGAATCGCATCTTGAGACTTGGTTTCTGGTGACTTACATTAAGAATGGTCTGATTTCGATGTTGTCATCAATGTTGAGCCAACATCCTGGTCAACATTGCCTGTGCTTGAAGTACCTTTCTTTGCTGTGTTTTTGTGTGCTCCTTCTGTGTTTTTTGGGTTGGGTTTGAGGGGGAGTAATTTTGTGCCTTGGGTAATCCGTAAGTGTCTTACTCTTATCGATCTTGATTTGTTTCCTAAACCTAAAATGTACCTCCCTAATTTGAGTTTTGAGAATCTCCTTCATTTTGACCTAATTGATCGGTGGTCATTTGCTTTCCTTAATCTCATATTAACAGTGTGTCTGAGATCTTGGTTTGTGTTTTGATATATATGGTTATAATCTTTGAAGCAAACCAACCAAAAAAAAAAAAAAAATCCTTTCTCCGTATTCACTTTTTACTCCCAAACTCTTCACCTTCCCCTCACTTTACTCACTTGTCACTCTCAACCAAAACCACTCTCCCGCTCTTTCTCCTTCAACTCTGCATTCACGATCTGAACAATGTTCTCTCCGACAAAACCCGTCTTGCCCGGAGTTTTGTTGCAAACACCTGAGGGGGAGCAAGCATATCCTCTTCCCATCCGTGCGAACTGCCGATTTTGAGATTCCGATATGAGATAAGTGAGGATTCTAAGATAGTCTTGAAAAACTCCCATCTCCTGTACAAAACCACCATCTCCAAAAACCCAAAGCAGTCGTAACCATCAAACCCCTCTCGGTTTCTTTGCGAAACCCTTGTTAAATTGGGAAACATGCTCGACGTGCCACAAGATCTGAGGGATGATGATGAAAGCCCAATGGGGATAGAGAAAGATGCTCCCATGGAAGATGCTGGGAAAGATGTTGAACACACTGAAATTCAACATGCAGATCTGAGAGAAAAACCCCAAAACCCTTCATCTGCTGAAGAAGATGATGTACAACAACCTGACAAAACAGGGGAAACGCATCTTGATGGCACGAATGGTGATGAGAATCGAACAAGCATGCACTCAAAATGTTGAGAAACCGCAGATGAGCCTACTATTGAACCGGTTGAGGTGGAAGATTGGCGGTCGGATGACTCGGAGAAAGTGACCCGATGAATATAGATGAGGATGTTCTTGCAACATCGTTGCTCATGATGATAACAATGATGAAAGCTCGATGATGGAGTATTATGAGCGAATCAAGATGACTCTAAGGATGAGTCAATGGTTGATGAAGAAGATCGAGCAACTCGGATGAAAGCTCGGATGACTCAAGATTATGAAGTCGAGATGAGGAAGAATCGAAGAAGAATCACTTGATGATGAGGATGTCATTCTTGGAAGATCAGATTGAAGATCCCGAGGTAAATGATCTATCCTCCGAACATGTTTCTGGATGGTTCTGATTTGGATGAAGATGCAGTTTCTCATTTGTTCTATGATAACAAGAATCTAGGAAAATATGAGAAAATCAAAAATAATGCTATAGATGTTGAGAAGATAATTAAAGAGGAATCATTTGAAGAGTATAACTTGGTTGCCTATCTGAAGAAAAGGAATCTCTTTTATGCTGTTACCCAATATGCTGCTTTTGTTCCTGAAATCATCAGAGAATTTTATGCTCATTTATCTGAGAATTTTGGTAGTGAAGGCCATGGTAAGCATCACTGTGTGTATCTTAGGGGTGATGTATTCTTCTTGACTTCTAAGGACATCAATACAGTGCTGCATAGAAATAGGGATGAGGTTGAGACTTCTGTGGAGGTGACTATGGATGAGATTGCAAGAGAGCTAACTGCAGGAAAATTAAAATCTTGGCCTACTGGGACTCTAGATCTGAAATATTGTTGTTCTCTAGTATCTCATTCTTGCGGGATCTGCATAACCGGGTCGCCATCTTCCAATAACAACAAGCTCAGTCAAGAGGCAGCCATGTTGCTTTACAGGATTAAAATGGGTTACAATGTCAATCTGGGAGAAAGGATTCTCAAGCATCTAGAAAATTCCAAGAATAGAGGGATCAGAGGCCATTTGATTCTCCCATCCACTATATTTGCTGTCCTTCAGATGCAGGGTATTGAGGTCAAAGCCAATGATGTCTATCATTCCAACTTCAAATCCATCACAGTCACCAAACAACTGCTGGAAACACATGACAGGATCTGTGATCTTCCTTGGGTAGATCCTGATGTTTCTGTGAACATGGATGTGGAGGAGAATATTCCTCTTTCTGCTAACAAAGATGATGCACCAGAAAGCTCTGTAGTTGCTGCTCAACGTTCCAATGTTGACCTACATGTTGGTTCAACATTGATCCCTAGCATTGAAACTTTGTCTGCAGGTATTTTAACTGAACAGGACAAGCTGATTCTGGAGAAAATCAAAGGGCTTGATGAGCAAATCTCAAACAATCTGAAGTTTAGAAGTACTCTAGTTTCTTTTCTTTCCTCACAAAAAGGGGGAGAATAGATAACATGAGTTCATTCTTCTTGATTCTGTGTTGAACAATTATAATTTGTGTGGGTCTGTAATATTTTAAATTCTCTTGAATATTTCTTAAGCTGTCTGGTTAAGGGGGAGAGTAGATCTTTAGCTGGTTAAGGGGGAGAATAGATCTTTAGCAGTTCTTAGTTATGTTTCTTTAGCAGTTCTTAGTTATGTTTCTATTAAATCTCTTGTTTTGTTTTGTGATGAAAGACTAAGATTAAGGGGGAGATTGAAAGTGCAGTATGCACTTATATTTTGATAATCTTGTCTTTCAATAATCAGTTCCAAGTTTGTGTTTGTTGTTGTTTGTGAAGTCAGGGATTATCAATGTTGTATAACATTGTGACAGGATAGAATTCAATGCTGACATAACATTGAAGATATAGCATTGCAGTAGACATCGAAGACAAAGCACATTGGACAGGAAACTTGGACTGGAAGTATTGACAAATCGAACAAGAAATGATTTAAGGAAAAAGAACAGCTTGTGGTGAAGGCAAGAAAGAATATGTTTTATGAAGAATCGAAATATGGAAATTTCCTTCTATACGCATATTGAAGAAAACAAGTAAAAGGAAAATTGCCTTTGCTGAGATCCTATTGCCTTTCGACATAGATGGAAGAGGTCGACATCTCAAGTATATATATGCAAGGATTCAGCAAAGCAAGGTTGAGCCTTTCTTGATGATCAATCGAGATTTTATTAAAAGAGTTTAGGCTTCTTGTTTTCTGCTAGCTTTAGAGTTTGTCTAAGAGTATTCATTGTTGGAATAACTCTTTCAAACATCGACTTAGAATAGCTTTTACTGTTGGTTCTTCTAGGGCTAGTTTTGGTTGTTTAATCAATCGTTTGTGATTGTATTAAACCTAGTTGATTAGATCTACTTTTCCTGTCAGTAGATATTTTGCCTAAGGCGTTGCCAATATATATTTCTATATATTGGCTTGGTAATAGAAGTTTTAATATTATTCATCCGCTGCTATCTGTTTATGTAGACATTGTTGAACAACATTGTTGGCAACATTGTCTGTTGATCTAGTTCCAAGTACCAATCCGAGATCATAAGTTCTTAAAATATCTGTGTATAGTACTATAGCAGGTTTGTCTTCTTCTTCAGAAGCTACCGTTGCTTTTGTTCAGACATCTCTGTCCGTGCATTTAATGCATTGTACTATACTTTTGTCCTGTAGTACCAACGGAACTATGCTTTGTATCAGAGACAACCTTGATCAGATTTCTCTGATTCTTTGCACGTTCTTATCTTTATCTTCAGATACCACTTTTATTGAAACAACTTTGTATGCAATATATATATTTCTTTTTCAGAAATGTGGTTAAAGTTCAAGGTATCTGAGAGTAGATATCTGTGGACACTTTCCTTGTTTTCAGATAGACCTTTTATTTCTCAGATATCTCTTGTGACACAGTTTGTTTAAAACTATTCGTGTCTTCAAGATATCTGGCCAAGGTATCTGTAAAACTGTTTCAGTAATCTTGTGCAGTCTTCAAATCTTCAATGTCGTTGAACTTGTTCTGCTTGGATGTCTTCTTCTTGTCTTCTCTTCATAAAATAAAAATTACATTTTGAGACCTAACATCCTATACAAGATTAGCTAGACTATCATACTTAGTGGGTTTCCTCTTTTACAATGTTCAAGTGAACCAAGAGTACTAATCACCTTTCTGAAACTAAGATAAGTCATCATGTTGCTGATCAAAATCTAAACAGTTATTTCTAACAAAATATCTAACAAATTTCCTAACAGAGAAACTAAGTGTCTGAGAGACAAACGTTTCAATAGGTTTCTGATGCACTATAGGTCACTGAGAAAGGACTTGCAAAGCCTCCAATAGCTTGCATAGTTTTGTTGACACTACAGGACAAAAGTTGGTACAATGCATTTATTACGCAGACAGAGATGTCTGAGCAAAAGAGGAAATCTCTGAATAGAGACAAAGCTCACTGTCGTACTAACTTCAGATATCGTTAATTTGAATTTCATTATGCCCAACGGATAGTAATTCAAACGACATGATTTTCAACTATTAATATCACCACTTAGAATGCTTGAAAGACACACTGAATACACAAAACTTCATACATTACATTCAAGCATACAAGCCTTCTGCCTACTTACTCTCTAGCTTACTGTTGCGACTAAAGCTCTTGAATTCTAAGTAGCACGAAAGTTCTAAGAGTCCTGACCCATAAAATGAATTGTATATTGTGAAAGAGTTGAATCCAGAAGATATAGTTGCGACTCATATCTGTAATTCATTCTCTTGAACAACATCAAGACTTGGGTCAGTAAAGAACAAGTTACCACACATTGAAAAGTGTATTAAGTAATCTTGATTCTTCAGAGCACTCCTACATAACTGTAGAAGTTATTAAGAGCCTGCTCACCTGACAAACTACCATAACCAAAACACCAACTGGCGTTGAGCATATGAAGTACTTAGTTTGGAAAACTAAGGAACAACTCAAATGTTACTGAGTAGAGGAAGTACTTGGTTGGGATAACCAGGGAATAACTCAGGGGGAACACTTGGTTGTGAACCTAGTGTTAAAGGGATCAAGAGATAGGATTTTGTAAGGGTAACTCATTATCTTATTTTAGTGAATTCAAGTCATGAGAAAGGGCGAGTGGATTAGTTGAGAGATTACGCCACCCTCAGATACCACTATAAAAGTTTTGTGTTCTATACTTAATGCACTTACTTTCTGTATTCTTATTATTTGCTGAGTACTTACACACTTTATAGCTTGCTGAAAACGTGCACTTATCTGAAAAGACTTCTGCTCTCTGAGACTAAGTATCAGATACCTTCACGAGTATCTGAGAAACTATTTTATCGTCAAAAGTATGAAAAGACTATTTCCCCCCTCCCCCGCTCTATTCTTTTACTTTGTCGTTATCTGGACCAACAATAGTCTTCGTAGCTCGGACTCAATATATTAAGATTTTTAGTCTTGAAAAGGATAGAAAATATTTGTGACATTTTCAAGTGGTCGGTGGTTCGGACCCGACCTATCAAGATTTTGAGTCTTGATTAAAAAAGATAGAAATATTTAGGATATTTTCAATTGTGGTCGGTGGCTCGGACCCGACCTATCAAGATTTTGAGCCTTGATTAAAAAAGATACAAAATATTTAGGACATTTTCAATTGTGGTCGATGGCTCGGACCCGACCTATCAAGATTTTGAGTCTTGCTTAAAAAAGATAGAAAATATTTAGGATATTTTCAATTGCGGTCGGTGGCTCGGACCCGACCTATCAAGATTTTGAGTCTTGATTAAAAAACGATACAAAATATCTAGAATATTTTCAATTGTGGTCGGTGACTCGGACCCGACCTATCAAGATTTTGAGTCTTGATTAAAAAAGATAGAAAATATTTAGGATATTTTCAATTGTGGTCAGTGGTTCAGACCCGACCTATCAAGATTTTGAGTCTTGATTAAAAAACGATACAAAATATTTAGGATATTTTCAATTGTGGTCGGTGACTCGGACCCGACCTATCAAGATTTTGAGTCTTGATTAAAAAGATAGGAAATATATAGGATATTTTCAATTGTCGGTGGCTTGGATCCGACCTATGGTCTATGTCAGATCAAACGTCTATCTAGGGAAGACGTAACGGTCAATTCTCCCATCATTAATGCGTCTTTTCAACGCCTGGTCGTCGGATCCGTGACACGTGGAGACATCTGATGGGTGTGTTTGCTTCCTATAAATACGGATGAGGTAAAAGGTTGTTTTCACACTTTTACCTTGTTTTGCTTTTCTTTCCCTTTATAGTACTCAAAGTCTGAGCTATATATAGTATGGGGCTCGGGGATGTGACCCTCCTCACCGCACTTAGAGAATTTTTTGTATTCGTCTTAGGGCGGTGGGGAATCCTAACTTCGATTCCGTGCTATCAATCATCATTCTATCAATCGTATGGGTGTGCCCAAGAGAGCTTTTTAAGAAATAAAAGCTTCCTGGTGGGCACATGCGTACTAAGAACCGACGTCAAAGGTTGTTTCTGTTGATATCTCGGTTCGTTCATTTAGGGTCGGGTATCCGTCCTTTTCAGGTATACTCATTTCTTTTTGGTGTGTACAAACTTGTGTTTTTCTTAAATTTGATGATTTGTGTTTTCTGTTTTTCACATATTGGATCGCTTTTGCTAGTCGTGTCAGGTTAGGATGGGGAGCTCGGAGTTCATTTTTTCATGTGTCGCTTTGGAGCAAGTGGATCATCGGGACGGTGGACTGGCGGGGTGAGCTTTGTCAACCGAGCTGACCAATTCCAGTCCGTCGTCTCGGATGATCCACCCGCCCCCAGGAGATGATTTTTACAATGACCCCAAGTTTTCGGAGGTCGGATTGACCAGTGCAGACGAGGTTGTTGTTAAAGCTCTACTCGTAAGTGAAGGCAGGTCACCGAGGTTGTTGTTCCGAGGTCGCATTTGGTAGTGAAGTGGAAACGATTCCTTCTTGGCTTGTCAATCTCAGTAACATATCTCTCATTTACTTGATTTTCTCTCAGAAGTACAAGTTGTAAGTGAGGACAGGTTACCGAGGTTGACATTACCGAGGAGTTCATCCAGGTCACCGAAGTCGGTTTCTCCAAGGAACATATCCAGATCGCTGAGATCAGTCTTATTAAATAGGAAAAAAATAAGAGTTTCATCCGTCTTGTATTCTGTCAGACTATCATATTTTGTATATGTAACCTTTGTATCACACAATCATTTTATTTCAAATGAAAGTGTTGGTTTGACTTTACTGTTTTCAAGAGTAGCATACTTCTTCTAAATGTGAATTGCAAGAGACTTGAATACAGTGATAAGTTGAAAGTCGTGGTTTCATCTACACGAACTTGTTAGGAAAATTATTACAAAATACTTGTAATTAAAAGCACAAAAGAGGAACAAGTTCTAGCGCTTTCTTAGGGATAGAATTTCTGAAGATTCTTCCCGTTCCAAGTACGTTTGAGTTCTTTGCCTCTTGGATCCACTAGTTCATAACTTCCATTCAAGTTGGCTCGGGCCACTTTGAAGGGACCCTCCAGTTGGGTTGCAACTTCCCAACAGGTTTCAAGATATCGGCTCATCAGAGGACCAAATCTCTGACCTGATAGTTCTTGGCCTGCACGTGTTTGTTGTAAGATCTTGCCCTGACAGACTGATAATTCATCGTTCTTGCTAATGCATCACTTCGGACAGTATCTAGCATGTCTAAGTCGAAGACCCTGGTATGGTGGTTTTCAGAAGGAGAATATCCTTTGATTTGCAGAGTTTCCATGGCGATTTCTACTAGGATTATGGATTCATATCCATAGACTAATCCAAATGCAGTTTCTTGAGTGGAGGTTCTTACACTCGTACGATAGGCCCATAAAACTCCATGTAACTCTTCCACCCAGTCTCCCTTTGATTCTTGAAGCCTTTATGGAGATTGGAGACAATGGTCTTATTGGTTGCTTCAGTCTGTCCATTGGCCTGAGGATATCCAATCGAAGTAAATCGTTGCTCGATTTTCAATTCTTTGCACCATTCTTTCATCCTGTTCCCAGAGAATTGTCTTCCATTATCTGCCACGAGTATCCTAGGAAGACTGAATCTGCATATTATGTTCTTCTAGACAAAGTCTATCACTTTCTTTTCTGTGATAATGGACATGGCTTCGGCTTCAACCCACTTAGAGAAATATTCGACGGCCACGATGATAAACTTCTTTTGAGCTATACTAACCGGTAATTGACCGACGATATCTATGCCCCATTGATCAAATGGGCACGTGATGTTTGAGGGGATCATCGGTAAGGTAGGCTGGTGAGGTATGTTAGCAAACTTCTAGCAATCGTTGCATCCTCGTGAAAATTGAAATGAATCTTTCAGCATGGTAGGCCATAAGTAACCTTGGCGGGCTACTTTTTGCGCCAGTGATCGACCACCGGAATGATTACCACAACTACCTTGATGAATTTCTGGTAGCACAATTTTTGCTTCTTCACAGTTGAGGCATCGCATGAGGGTCCCCCCAAAGGATCGCTTGTACAAGTCCTTCCAATCATAAAGTATCTCAAAGCCTTATTTCGCAGCTTGCGAGCCTCGTACTTATCAGAGGGTAGGGTATCATTGGTGAAGTAATTCATCAAGTTAAACCTCCAATCCTCAGCTACAGTTTTTGCGAAGATGGTCGGAGCGATCAGTTCTTTTGATATGCATGGTACCTTGGAAGTCATGAAGACGACCGTACGTGTATTGATGGCTCCTGATAGAAGCGAGCTTAGACAAAGTATCTGCTCTTTCGTTCTTTGCCCTTGGAATTCTGGACAGCGTGAATACCTTAAAGTGCTTAACGGTGTTCTTAAGGACCTCAAGGTATTTGATCATGGAAGGTCCCTTTGCTGAGAATTCGAGAGAAAATTAGGATTCTACCAGTTGAGAGTCGGTATGGGCTCGTATCCTCCTAGCCATGACTGATCTTGCTAGCTTTAGCCCAGTTAGTAAAGCTTCGTACTCGGCTTCGTTGTTGGTAAAATTAAAGTCGAGCTTGATTGCATATTCTAACTCGACTCCTTCTGGACTTAACAGTAGTTAACCCACGCCTCCAGTGTCGTGACTCGCAGATCCATCAACATAAAATTGCCACATTTCTTCAATTACCTCTTCTTCCTTTTGTTGGTTATTGGCCTTTATGATGACGGTGTTCTGTGGAGGTTCACCAGGCGGTGGTGGGGGAAATACTAGCTCTTTCGCTTGCTCTTTCATAACCTGGTCTTGGACTGGGGAGGGAGTCGATATTGATGCTGTCGCCACTTGTTCGGACAAGTGTGCCACTAGGGTGAGTGACTCGTTGGTCTCGGTGTCGGGTACTTCATCTTTTGTCCTTGGTGGATAAGAAGCCAGGAAATCAGCAAGAACTTGGGCTTTCTTGGTTGTAGGCGCTTGGTACTCGATGTTAAGTTCTCCTAGTTGAATGGCCCATTTGGCTAGGCATCCCGACTTTTCTAGTTTCCCTAGAACTTGCTTCAATGGTTGACTGGTAAGGACTATCACTTCATATGACATGAAGTATAGCTTTCATCCGGCAGCGGCATTAAAAACGCAGAATGCGTGCTTCTCAATTTCCGAATAGTTATTTTCGGTGCTTGTAAGTGCTTTGCTCAGGTAGTAGACGGGAAGGTGTTCGTTCTTGAATATCCTGACCATTACCGAGCTTACTGCTTCTGGACTTATTGCTAGATATAAGTACAGGGGTTCCCGGTGCTGGGATGGCTAAAAGAGGTGGACTGACCAGATACTACTTTAGTTCTTCGAAGGTCTCCCTACAAGCGTCTGTCCACTCAAAGTTTGCAGTCTTTCGTAGAGCTTTGAAGAATGGTAAATTTTTCTCGGCTGATCGAGATATGAATTGGCTGATTGAGATAACCTTGCCTACTAGCTGTTGTACTTCGTTCAAGTTCTTCGGATGGGGAAGGTCTAAGAATGCCTTTATTTTTATCAGGATTAGCTTCAATTCCTCTTTCTGTCATCATGTACCCCATGAATTTTCCTCCCTTCACTCCAAAGGTACACTTTGCGGGATTAAGCTTCATCTCGTACTTTCTGAGTGGTTTTCCTCCTTGCTCTTTACCAGCATGTCATCCACATATACTTCCATTGTCTTTCCAATTTCTTCCTTGAACATTTGGTTGACAAGTCTCTGATAGGTGGCACCTGCATTTCTGAGTCCAAAAGGCATTACGTTGAAACAGTAAACTCCTCATGTGGTGACAAAAGCTGTTTTTGCTATATCTTCTTTCTCCATCTTAATTTGATAAAAGCCCTGGAATGCGTCCATGAAGCTTAGGAGTGCGCAACCTACAATAGAATCTACAAGGACATCTATCCTTGGGAGCGGATAAGGGTCCCTAGGACAGAATTGATTCAGAGTGGTAAAGTCATTGCACATTCTCCACTTTCCAGGAGATTTTTGCACCAAAACAACATTGCATAACCATTCTAAGTAATGGGCTTCCTTGATATGTCCTGCTTTTAGTAGTCTTTCTACCTCCCCGGCAATGATCTTATCTTGTTCTGTCCCATAGTCCCTCTTCTTCTGTCGGACTGGTCGTATGCTCGGATCTACGTGTTGGTTGTGGACCATAATCCTTGGATCGATCCCTGTGAGATCTTCAGTTCCCCATGCAAAGATGCCCATATTTGTCCTTAGGAAAAAAGTTAGCTTGAGCTTGGACTCTACTGTCATACTTGTTCCTATCCTCGTGACTTTCTCGGGATCATCCTCCAGCAGCTGTATTTCTTTGGTTTCACATTGGGGTTCAATCCGATTCTCACCAAGAAATCTTTTCTTGGGAGTTTGACCTACAGGTTGTTCTGGGATGACTTTGTACTCCTGTATACTTTCCACCTTAGTGAGGATTGGAAAGCACATTTTCTTGGTACCTTGATTCAGATCAAGGTCCGGGTGTGGTCCTCCCTTCAGTCAAGGTAGTGACATTCGTCTGGCCGACAGGGAATAACATTCACATGCCTCTCTTCTGTTTCCCACTACTTCTCCTATCCCGTGGGGGGTTGGAAATTTCATTTTGAGATGAAAAGTAGAGGGGATTGTTTTGAAAGTATTGATACCTGGCCTTCCGAACAAGACTGTATAGACGAAGGGTAAGTCTACTACAAGTAATTGCACTTCTTGGATTACTCTATATGGCATTTGTCCCATTGAGACTGTCAAATAGACGCTTCCAAGTGGCTTCACTTCCGCTCCTCCAAATCCTTGTAAAGATGTCGTGACACTTCTGAGTCCTTCGGGCTTCAACTCAATCTTTGCCAGGTTTTCCGTGAATATGACGCTGGGAGCTTCCGGTGTCAACCAATACTTTAGTAACGACATAGTTGGCAATATCCAATTTGATGACCAAAGGTAAGTCCGGATTACAAATTTTTCCTTGTCCAATGCATGGTGGAGGAGCCTCCGATTCGTCAAAGGAGATAAGGTTGGCTCCTTTTCGGATGGAGTTGACCATGGTATCATCTGATCTTTTGATGCTTTTCGCCATCAACTCCCGAGTTTGTGACTGTCACCCCCTGCAGGTCCTCATGTGATAGAGCAAATTACCCCTTTTCAAGGTGCGTTCTCGTAATCTTCGTGATAATATTGCTCATTATCATCTCGGGCTGTGTGAGTTCTGGCATTCTTTTTAGGCCGTTCATTGGGAGTTCACTCTCGGGAACGAGGCCTGGGACGTGTCCCCCTTGTCTATTATTGATGATCATCTCGACGGAGGATGTAATTCTTTAGATTTCCTAACCCGATCAATCTTTCTATCTCATTCTTGAGATCTACACAGTCCTCGGTTTGATGCCCAGGTTATTTGTGAAAACGACAGTATTGGTTCGAGACTCTAGATTGTCGGTTTTTCTTGAACTTCTTAGGCCATTGGAGCCCATAGCCTTTGTCTTCAATTGCTGCAAGGATCTCGGTTCTTGGGTAACTTAGAATCGAATAGTTGGCGTATCTCCAAGGCGGGCTTCTTCTCTGTGTTTCCAATCCTCTATGATTATCGTTATTTCTTCTTTCATTATGAGGATTTTGTTGAGTTCTTGTTTCATTCTTCTCATTCCTTTCCTTCTTTCCTTCAGTACGGGTGGGATAATGTTTAATGTATTCTTCTCCTGCCATGAAGCCTTCGACGACATAATCCAACATTCGTTCATTCTTTACTCTTCCTTCAGAGATTAATGCACGTAGGCCCTCGTGTTTGGTGTTAGAGTACATGTATCCCACTTTTTCTTTCAAGGAATGTTCGTCCATTAATAGCAAGGAATCATAGATACTGGTTATGAAACTTCTCAAAGTTTCGTTCTTTCTTTGTACCGTGTTGGCCATGTAGGTAATGGGTTTCTTCTTGGTCCAATAATTCTCAAAATTTCGGACGAAAGCATCTGTCAGCTGTTTGATAACTGGTAATTGATCCTAGTTTCAACTCTAGCCACCAATCCATTGCCTTTCCATAAAATGTTCCGGGAAAAGACTGAGCATGGATGTGTTTACTGAATCCATTGCTTGATAGTACACACTCATATCTAACCTGATGCCCCACTGGACAAGTGGTTCCGTCATATTTGCCGAGGTTAGTGAGTACAACTCTATTTTCTGGCAGTATAGCGGTTCGGATTGCGGGGCTTAACGGGCTTGTATTCCGATCAAGTGGTTCCCCAAAGGACACAATCTCTCTGGCTCGTATCATTTTCTCCAGTCGATCTTGCTCGACAGCGAGTGCTCTTTGTCGAATGGCAATTTCTTCCCTGGTAAAGGATTGAACTTGATCCTCTTCTTGATACATGTCCTCATTGTGAAGACATTCTCTTTCTTGCTGGTTGGCATCTTGGTTTGGACTTGGGGCACGGTTACTGGGTCTCGGTCGATCTCTGTCATTTTGATTGTTATCTATGTTCTCTTAAAGGGGAAGCTGAGTCGTCCAAGTATGTCCGTTCAGAACATCCCTCAAGTCGGTCGGAGGTCGGTGTGTGGCTCTGGTGTTCCGCGTTCAATTTCGTGCAGGTCGTCCGACTCTATGCGAAACCGACTGGGTCCGAGATTCGGAACTTTCTTCTTGAACTGGTATGGTTCTTCTGAGTCGGTTCTCGATCTGAGTCTCCATGGCCGCGATGATGCCGTTGAATTCTTGCGGTATCACCTGGGAAGTCGGTGCTTGAACCGTCCGATCAACGAGGTTCCTATCGTTGTGTTGGGTTAGTGAAATGGGTCTCCTTCTCCCGTCTCCTCCTTCTTGGGGCTCGAGATTCTGTTCTTGCTCAAATGGAGTAGCGGAAGAAAGGAGTTTGTCGATCTGAGTGGCCCGTGTTTGTAGCTCGGTTTGACCTGGTGGGTCGGTTATCGGAGGAGGTTCGGGATTGATGATTCTTCTTGTTGTCTTGGGAGGCATGACATTTTTGCTCTGTTCCCACAGACGGCGCCAATATGTTGAGGGTAAAAATCGCCTTAGGCCGGAATAGCGCGCCTTAGCTCCAAAAAGTACATGTGAGGCTAAGAAAAGTGAGGGTTAGATCCCTATAAGGCTTTAAGGCCGGTTTGCCTTGGACAAACTGGGTAGTGATTCAACTCGAGCTTCGGAGCTCTTTAGACAAAGTAGTTGAAGTGTAATAAATGACTTACCTTGAGAATGGATGAATGATGTCTATTTATAGACATGGTTCGGGGAACCGAATCCCTAATTCCCTGGACTAATGCCCACAACTTACACGTGGTTCGGAATTTAAGGGATCTGAATCACTACTGGTTCAGGCTCGGACCTGTATGTCGGATAATGATAGATCGGATATACCTCATAAGGTCGGTATGTCCTCCTTCACGTTCTCGGCCATTCTTCCTTATCATCATATACTTGGTCGGGTTCCGTAGGTCGGTGCCACCGAGATATAGATGATTTCTTTATAGTAGATGCGTATCGCGATTTGGTTAATCGTTCTTAGTTCGTAGCGATCCGTTCGTCTTAAATCGTTCGACTTAAGCGGGACTTATTTTGGTATAACAAAAGCATAAATAAAAGAAACGAGCCTCCTTCTTTACTCCATGTGAACGCCCTCCCTTACGCATACTTAGGATTCAACTAGTGGGCTGGGGTGGTACGACATGGACCACCAGATCACATTCAAATTACATAAGACCAATTAATGCAAATATCTTGAACATGTAAATTAAACAAGTCTTCCGAAAGAGTTTTCCTTTGTTCTGAAGAGTACATAAAGAAGATAAGCTTATCTTCTAAATTTCCACCTTACTATGTAGTGAGCAGACATACTAATCATTGTGACTAGCTTTAACCTAACAAAATCCAAACACATAGGCAATTCTTATCATAAAAGTTCAGAAAGTCAAAATATTTATATGAATGCAAACCTTGTTTCAGGACGGATGAATATGTAACTACGAATGTGGCACAAGCTAACAAGTGCACGTCATGGGCCGACAGGTGAGTTGAGAAAATCAGGTGATTCCCAAATCCCAAGTACGAAAAGATGGGCCCCACTCAATATGGTGTCCCAATTCATTGTTATGAATTAAATAAAATTAATTGATTGGGAGATAAGCGATCTTTGTTACATGTGGCACCCAATCTTTCATCATCATCTTCTTTCATTCTCCATTGCAGCCTTAATTTAGCAGTGCATTTCCCTTTTACATGATCACAATTCACCACACTACCAATTAAATCAAACCTTTATTGATTGTGTTTGTTTGTTTCTCATGGCTTTGAACTCCATCACTTCAAGGCCTTCTTCTTCCTTTCTTTCACGCCAACTCAAGCCCTCCTTCCATTTTTGTAAATCTATCCACTTTCTCAACCCTCCTCTCTCATCTAATCTCTCTTTCAAACTTACTTTTCCACTTCCTTGTGTCTCCGTTAATGCTGCTGCATCTGCATCTGTTTCCCAATCCCAACACCTCAAGGTCTCTTCATTTCTTTCTTTCGTGTCAATCTTATTTCTTCATTTTTGTTCTTGGTTTATGTTTCTATTTTTATTGTTCATTTCTTATTCTTTTTTCCAGATTAAAAATGTGCCCACAATGCCCATTGAGGGCCAGAAGACTGGTACAAGTGGCCTTCGCAAAAAGGTATGATTTTTATGTTTCTTCGCAAAAAGGTATGATTTTTATGCCCATTGGACAATAATCTTGCTTCCTACTTAATTGGTTAATTCATTCTCTGACTCTCAGGTCAAAGTGTTTATGCAAGAAAACTATCTAGCCAACTGGATTCAGGTTTGAAACTTAGAATTCACTGCAATAATTTTGAAGGCATTGTTGATGAATATGCCTATGGACAATGTGTTATGCCTATGTTATGTGTGTGATTTTCCTGCTTGTGCATTTGGTGAGGATATTTCTTTGTGGAATTGAAGGCATTGTTTGATTCATTGCCACCTGAGGATTACAAGAATGGTGTTTTGGTTTTAGGTGGTGATGGTAGGTACTTCAACCTGGAGGCTGCACAGGTATTCAAATTTAATACCGAACACTGTAAGAATGAATGTGGTTCGTCCTGTTATTTCCGGTTGCTAATGATGTTTCTATATTTTAAACGCAGATAATTATTAAAATTGCTGCTGGTAATGGGGTCGGTACCATTTTGGTTGGCAAGTGAGTTTGGTTTTTAGCTATTTTGTTTCATAAGTTAGTTCCTTTCTAGTTTTTGGTCTCTAAGCTCCACTACTGCATAAGCTTTCTGATGTTGAACTGCAATGGTAATCTTCGAAAGATGCTAGTCTGCTTATAAAAATTGAAGTGCTCTTAAACTGAATGGTAACTTCTTGAAACTTTTTCGTATCACATTCACAAGGATAATAGGGAAGCTAGGTTTTACCCTTTCCCTTGTTCACTTTTGTAGAGCTTCATTCACGTCAAACACTACCTTCACTTTGGATTAAATTCTGTTAAAGTTGTTTCTGGTTTATTTGTTTTGAATAGTTCAGAATTACTAGAGGTTCATTCATGCAAAAACTACCTTCAATTTGGATAGAAATGGTTTCTGGTTGGGTTTTTTTTTTCTGAAACATTCAGAATTCAGACGTCGGAAGTGTATAGAGAAAAGTAAGTGTGTGTCTATCAAAATACATTTTGGTGTCTCGTGCGTGCATAATTTCAGCTAAAGTACATCCCTTGAAGTAAGAATTGAATTAAGACTTAGCTGAAGTTTTGGGTAACATACTTACTGTCTTGCTTGTGTTTATACTTTAATAACTAGCAAATTGAATACTGTGGTTGACAGGGATGGAATATTGTCTACGCCTGCTGTTTCTGCTGTTATAAGGAAGAGAAAGGCAATAGTCTCTCCTTTACTTGGCTTTAGGTGTGGTATAATATCTTTTATCAAACAAATATAACTTATCTCTTGCTACAGGCAAATGGTGGTTTTATAATGAGTGCAAGTCACAATCCCGGGGGTCCTGATTATGACTGGGGTATCAAGGTTTAATTCTACTGCGACTAAATTAATACTGAAATTTTGGATAGTTTTCTGTCTTAGTTATTCTGGAATTACTTTCTTTTAGCTGGCTGACAATAGATCCATCCTAATATGAACGGTTATTTTGGTGCTTTGCAGTTCAATTATAGCAGTGGCCAACCTGCTCCTGAGTCCATCACAGACAAAATCTATGGCAACACGCTTTCTGTAAGTGTCTGAACCTCGGGTGTATTCATGCATAGTTTATCTCACATGTGTGATTTTAGCATACGAGTTTGCAAATAATTTTTTTCAAACTTTATTTTTGTATCTGTTCTGATGCATGTGTGGGGCTAATAGCCAGTTGTAATTGGCCTAGTTAATTAGTTATTTAAGGATGATATGATTAGGACATCAGGAGAAGACTGTCTCGTTGTAATGGATGCCCAATTTTGGTAACAATTATATTATTTTTAGACCTTTCCTTTCTTTTTCATAGAACAATACATTTTCATACATTTGCAATCAATAGCAGGTTGTTCATAGTTACATTGTACAAGGAGCGATATGCAGATTCTCTTTATTGTCTTTCATATTACATCATATTAGGACCTCTCGACAAATTTGTTCCCCCTCATTTGACTTCTTCTTACCTTTTGGTTAACCTGTGTTACACTATTGGCGTGCCGGTTAAAATTTATGCTGGAGAAATTAAAAGAGGCAAATTTAAATCTGAAAATTGGTGCCAAGTAACACTCCATCCATCCCAAGAAACCCTTCCTGCTTTTCCATATGGACCTCCCAATAAACCCTTGCCGTACCATAAATTGTCAACAACTATTTCATTATTGACCCACTCTTTTTCATACTTTATAATTATTTATCTATTCTCGCCTACAACCTTAAGATCAGCTCACAACTTCTATTCATTCTTTACTTATTAACACACCTTGAAACTTGTGCAAAAAGAAATAAAAAGGGTTTCCCGGGATGAATGACTGAACTTATGGGATTTGATGACAGAAAAAGATGATTTCTATCACTAACTGTACGTCTTATTCAGTGTTATCAATCCTGCCGGGATCTCGCCCAATCCCAGTATCCCGTCGGGTTACCTCCGTAGCAGACTAATATTGCAGTCCGTACTCTGTAGTGGGAAAAAAAGGGGATCCCATATCTTGCCCTACAGTGGCACTACATAAGAAAAAGTGCCAAAGACATACTGTATTTGCCAAAACTTAAACCTAATAAAATCTAGGGCTTCTGCTTTTTCTTTCATTTTTACCTCTTAAGCTGTGACATTACACTCTTGTCTCTTTCTTCTGCTGCTCCATTCCAATGTCACTAGTGCCACTCACCTCTGGCGAGCCTGTTGGCATTGGTGGTGACCACTTTGGTCAAGGTGGTTGGTGGATTGGTGAAGAAGAGCTTGTATCATGAACCTGATGAAGACGATGATTCGGTGTTGTCAATCTTGGTGGGATAATGTTCCAGTTTGGGACTTGTCCGCTAGAGTTACCTCCGTAGCAGTTTAATGTCCGGCCTGTAGCAAGAAATCTCAGGATAGGAGAACACGTCATATAGCGGCCTTTTAGCTCCGCTACATTGAAATAACAGTCAAAACACTAGTTTGGCCCCACTTAAATCTAATGAAATCTCTTTACTCCCTTTTTTCTTTTCATTTTATTTGTTACACTATTGGTTGCTGCTCAGTACACTGCTTGTTCATTATTATATGTTTATAACTTCATTGTCCCAGCCTCCCCCTCAACGCTATCCCAGAAAAAAAAAAAAAAAAAAAAAAAAAGAGTAAGAAATTTTTTATCACCTTCATCTATTTCCACTATGCACTCTTGGCAAATGAAGTTTAATCCATTTAAAGGGAGTTTTATCATTTTCAGAAAAAAAAATACAGGTCTTCAAACTTTTTTCCAGAGTGCAACAGCGCTCCATCTATGGAGCTTCAGCTCTGTCACCAAACTAGAAACATAAAAAATCCAAGCCCTGCATGAAAGCTAGCTCACAGTTCATGGTAGAGCACCAATAACCCCATTTCTACATTACTTGAGAGTCGAGAATGTAGCAGAACATGGAAAATGTCCTAAGCAACACTTCTAGCAGTTCCCACGAAGACATCCTAATTCCAAGCTTTGTGATGGCGGAACCAACTAAGTAGAGTAAAGATTGGCAAGCGAATAACAAACATCTTGGAAGACAGGCAGGGATTTCTAAGATTCCAGCCTCTACTTTACTGGACTAGAAGAGCCCAAAATGATCCACATCTTGGTTTCCCCATCTACAATGTCCCTCCATCTATCAAAGTGGCATGAAAAGATTCATGAGATGCATGCTTGGTTGGTGTACATAACAACTGCCTGTGCAGGTGCCAGTTTTCCCACTGTCATATAACTGTCATATGGCTCTTAACCAAGTCTTTTAGGAGAGATATTGATATGAAAAAGACTGGATTCTGCACATGCTGAGGAACATTTTGTGTGGAATTCTAAATTTTTGTGTGAGAGGTGGCACAAGTGGTTTTTGTTTTCATCTCTAATGGTGGAGAAGGGCTACCCCAATTTTTAACCATTATCCGGCACTGTGGGAGTAGCAGACGTCTGCAAAGCGGCTGTTTCCAGACGTAATATTAGGTCACCAGTGGAGTTTGCGGTTTTTCCATGTTTAGTTTTGGGAATTATTTGATTAAATTCTGGGAACAATAAATAATTGCTAAGTTACCGTTGTAAAAAATTACATCAAGGAATGAATTTATTCTAGACCTGAATTGAGTGGAAAAGTCTTAGTTGCACTATCATCCTGTTGTTAACTCTTAAATGATCAGTATATACAGCTACTATGAGAGATGAATGATACGCTTCTGATACACATGTCTCTGGTTAGTCTCTTGAAAGTCCTGAGACTTGTATTCTCCCCTATTTTTGTACATTGGTATGCAGAATGAAGCTTTTTAATTGAATATGAAGCTGATAGGTGTTTATACTTTATACCCAGGTATCCCCAAGTTGTACTTTAGGACCACTGCAAAATATGAAGCTGATAGGTGTTTTTTATGATCACACTTTCAATGTGAATGATATTTACAATTTAGTATTAGCTTTTTACAGAATAGACAGTTGGATGGAAAACACAATTTATGACAATTACAGTCCAGTTTGAGTACAAAGTTTCTTTGACCAGCCTAAATGCTGTGCAGATCACTGAAATAAAAACGGGAGATATTCCTGATGTTGATCTTGGAAAACTGGGTGTGACAAGTTACGGGACTTTCACGGTTGAAGTGATTGACCCAGTTGCTGACTACTTGGAGCTTATGGAGGTCCGATACATGATATACCTAACACTCAAAGATTTCACGGATCCTCTTTTTTTTTTTTTTTACTTTATTCTGCTTTGACAATTTCTTGAGGTGTTCTGCAGAATGTATTTGACTTCTCACTTATCAAGAACCTTCTTTCTCTAGCAAATTTCAGGTACGTCTACAAGTTCTCTACTAGTAAATGTGCACTTCTATTCAGCTCAATAGTTTTCTCTCTTTTGTTCTGTTTTGATTTGGTGCATTTTTTGGCTAATATATATGAAGTCTTCATAAAAATTGTATTATGGAACTTCCGTTAATTCACATGGGTTATAGTTATTAAGGCATAGTAAATCTCCATCCTGCTTTGAGAAAGCCATGAAATGTTTGTGTAAAGGAAAAACTGGCTACTCTAATCGTGTGTTGTTATTTTTGCTGTTGCTCAAACTGCACTTTTACCACCCAAACAATTAGTTGCATACATGAGGCGGAGAGAACATATTCCGTGCTTGTTGATAACAAATTTTCTTGCTTCTTATCATACCTTCAGCCATGTCTGTCTTAATATTTCTTTGTTTGTTGATTTTTTCCCTTTCTTTCCTTCGTTTTCTTTTTACTTTTCTTGCCTTTCTGTAAGTTATCTCCCTAATTAGTTTGCACTTTTTTCTCATGTCTATTAAAAGACACTAAGTTGTGGAAGAACCTTGATGATTTCAAAAAATAAAATTCAGGTTTATATTTGATGCAATGCATGCTGTCACTGGTGCTTATGCCAAGCCAATCTTTGTGGATAAGCTTGGAGCTAATGTGGTATGTTTTAGTGTGAATTAATGAATTATACACTAAATAAGAAAATGTGCACGGCCCCTAAATGTATAATACAGTTGCATCTTGTAGGATTCCATTTTGAATGGGGTGCCTTTGGAAGATTTCGGACATGGTCATCCAGATCCTAATCTGACGTAAGAAATAAAGCTTCTGATATTAATCAATTGAATTTTGTTCTGGTACATCTGATTTTTGTTTGTCACCTGTGAGAAGATATGCTGAGGAATTAGTAAAAATTATGTATGGGGAAAACGGACCTGATTTTGGAGCTGCAAGTGATGGTATGTTTCTAGCACTTTGGATGATTATTGTAAATTGCCCTAAAAATGGTAGTTGTATTATTGCTTCTGATAACTGTTCCTACTAAACGAAAGATGGGATGGTTGACTAAAGACATAACTCAGATAAGTAGCTGTGGGCTGGTTAACTCATTGTATTGTATGCTTCGATCAAGATACTGTATATACAAAAAAGTTTTAATTCCTTTTCTTTATCTATTGGTTATATCTTTCTGAACTTTGGCAATCCATTACGTAATCTCTCGTCAGGGGGTAGGATGTTATAACATTACTGAAAATTCATCCCCAATGTAAACATTGAATGTTAACCTTTGTCCTTTTCAGGGGATGGTGATAGAAACATGATACTCGGGAGACAATTTTTCGTGACTCCGTCAGATTCTGTTGCAATTATAGCTGCCAATGCACAAGAAGCCATCCCTTATTTCAAGAGTGGCCCAAAGGTTTTGATACGAAATAGTTCCAGTTTATTTATTTCTTCTTCTTTTTTTCCTCCTTCCCATATCTTTATGGCCTTTTTTTATTGGCTACTGTTATCTCCAGGGTGACTTGAACCCCCTTTCCATTATAATCTCCTTGTTTTTTATTTTGATAATGTCTTGTATTTTTACCAGGGTTTAGCTAGATCCATGCCAACAAGTGGTGCTCTAGACCGTGTAGCGCAGAAGTTGTATCTTCCTTTTTATGAGGTTTACTCCTTTTCTCCCCTTGGTGGAGTTTAATCGATGACTTAGTGGTGCCCATTTATGTAATATCCCTTTGTTTCAATAAGTTATACCCCTTAATTTTTGCCTCAGGTGCCAACTGGTTGGAAATTCTTTGGTAATTTGATGGATGCAGGAAAGTTGTCGATTTGTGGGGAAGAAAGTTTTGGGACAGGTTCTGACCATATCCGTGAGAAAGATGGAATATGGTGCGTGCAATAAGTGTTTGGGGTTTCTTTGTAACATCTAGTTATCATTGAATGGGTTTATTATGAAATACAAACACATTAATCTGCAATACTTTTCTTTTTGCTGTTATTTGCTTATGTAACAAGCTATTCAAAATTAATCAGAACCTTGAATAAGAACGTAAGAGTTTCACTATAAGATGCCAATTTGTGCCATGAATGCAACTTATAATTGACCTGGTTTTTGCTTATTGACAGGGCTGTTTTAGCTTGGTTGTCAATATTAGCATTTCGTAACAAGGATAAGAAGCCTGGAGACAAATTGGTTTCCATCGCTGATGTTGTAACTGAGCACTGGGCCACTTACGGCCGAAACTTCTTCTCTAGATATGATTACGAGGCAAGCGTCGCACTGTCATGCTTTTGTGCTCATTGTTCAGAATTAGTTTTCTGTTTCATGTATGTGATGCCACTGAACTAAAATGGTATGAGGTTGCATGTAGGAATGTGAGTCTGAAGGAGCCAATAAAATGATAGAATATCTTAGAGATTTGATTTCTAAGAGCAAGGCTGGCGATCCATATGGTAAGTTCCAAGTGTCCTTTCTACCAAGTTGGCTAGAAATATGCGTAAAAAATCTGTATTATGTGGACCTAGCACCAGACCTCTACATGTTTGTTTTAATACTGTATCCTCCTTTTCCAAATTTAGAAAGTTTCTTCCCCACCAATTGTTTGGGGTGCTTGTGCCAAACTATTAATTATGGGATGGGATTTTATGCAATAAAAATAATGCAGGGGATTTGTTCAAGTTACGTTCTAGAGGAGTATACTGCATTTGTTTCACTTAATGAGAGCTCTGATTGCAGGAAACTATAGGCTTCAATTTGCTGATGATTTCAACTACACTGACCCTGTAAGTTGGCGTCGCTTTCAGATTTTTCATCATTGTCTTGTTCAATCAAGCAACTCTAGCGAATGCTGAAGTTTGGTAACACGAAGCTTGTATATTTTATACAGGTTGACGGCAGTGTAGCTTCAAAGCAAGGTGTTCGTTTTGTTTTCACTGATGATTCAAGAATCATATACCGGCTATCGGTCTGTTTGTCCCTGCAAACTGTATCTCCATCTTTTGAAACTCTTCACATGACCTTTTCAATGAAATCGAGTTCTATATTTGCAGGGTACTGGCTCTGCTGGTGCAACAGTTCGGATATACATCGAACAATTTGAGCCAGATGTTTCAAAACACGACGTGGATGCACAAATAGCATTAAGGCCTTTAATAGGTTAGACATATCTTCATCTGTTTGAATTTGAGAGTTGTCTTAATTTTGGTTTTCTCACTTCCTGTAACAATCTATATCGATTATCAGATGTGGCACTCTCTGTTTCAAAGCTGAAGGAATTTACTGGACGGGAGCAGCCTACAGTCATAACATAAAGCAGCTTTTTCTGCTTCAAAATTTTGTTAATGGACTCGTTCGAACAATAACTAGGTTTGGTTGTTCATACTTGTCTACTAAAGTCCACATTCTGCAGTCTTTATGAGATTGTTTTAGAACAAAGATGATTTGTTAAACTCCATATATATAACCAAATCCAGTATGGTCCTTTTGTTCTGAGAGCATACCAAAGAACAAACAATGCTCTGGACACTTGCATTTTGAATAAATAAGTCCATATCTGATCATTTTCAATCGCCATTGAGAATATTCCCCACTCTATTGAATGGAGGCTTGGGGTTTCTTGGATTTGGATATGGAAGCGGTTTATACCAGGGAATTTCATTTTCAATGACCACAACGTCACATGTTTCTCTTTAAATAACGTGTGTTAGTATGCTTGCTCTGCAAGTGACTATCTCTCTGACATAGCTGCTTTAAACTCGTGATCTAGATCACCTTAAAGCTCACTCTTGAAATCTCACAGGCAAGCTCACTCTCGCGCTTTGAGAGCTCCTTCGAGCTTGCTCTAAGATTTCTTAGAGCTCGCTTTATAAAAACTAAAAGTTCGCTCTAAGAATTCTTAGAGCGCGCATTACAGAAGTCAAATTTTCAAATTAGATACACAAGTGCGTGAACTAAGACATTGTAAAGTATTATTTCATGGTAAACTCGTGAACTAAGGCGAATTAAACACGAATAATAAAGATACCCAAATTCCATTGATCTAATAAAATAAGCTATGCGGCTTCATTTTCTACTTTTCTTCTCTGTATCATTTTCGGTTCTGCAACGTTACCACTCCACTGTCTTCTTCACTCACACCATTGTCTCAACCAGTCGACTGTCGGCTTGCTTTATCTAGTTAACTAGTTAATGGCCCGTCGATACTCGACGGGGCATGGAGAAAAAATTTAAAATAAGAAATAAATAAATTTATATAATAACAGGTCGAAGTTGCGGAACATATAAAAACTGCAAGGTGACAAAATGCACGATCTAATCACTTCAACCGCCCATACCTGTAGAAAAGTACATAATGTAAACTAGTGAAATTGAGCACAATCATATATAAAATACACATATAGATAAATTTAACTCATAACTTGTCGAATACTTCTCTATAAATTACGTTTGTTGTCGTGTCATATGTATTACCCTTTACGTCGCAAATTAATGCGTTCAATCCCTTCCCGATGGTAACTCTGGAAAGAGTAACATTTAACTGACCATGGTTGAATACATGTGAGGGGAGGTAGAGGCCGACGTGTGAGAGAGAATGTCCCTTACTATTATTTATGGTCATAGCAAAGCAGACGAATATGGGGAATTGTCTCCAATCAATTGATAGGGAACTTCATCTCGTCGGGTGGCTCATCATCATTCACGGAACGAAAACCTTTAGGCACGCGTTATTTCAAGATATCATCTTTACCTCGATGATATGCTTCCCAACATTAGTAACTATGAGCGTTGTTCCATTGCACAACTCGGAAGTCTGATCAATATTCCTTAGAAGCATTATCATACACCCAACCTTTAGTATGATCCTATGGTTAGGCAATCTAGAGCAAGTAATGTTGTCAAACATTCTACAGTGAAAACATGTCCGAGACCATTCTCGAAATTATCTTCCCTAGCAATGCTATATGCGCTCAAATTTTTAACGCTATCTCTAGACATTTTTTGACATGACAAATTGATTTATATCATCAAATATTTCATTTGTAGGTGCAAGAATATCCCGGTGATGAAATATACATGGTTAAGTGATGGATCACCTAAGTGATACAACAACAAAGGATATGTACTATCTACAATAGTTGGAATATGATGACTTACTTTTCAAATAAGTAAACGCTCGAGGATCTTGATATCAACCCATAGTCATTAGGTTCAGCGGTAATGCCCTCACACCTACCTATATTATCCACTTAGCAAATTCTTCCGTCTCTTAAATTTCAAAAGATGACGAACCAGATTGTATAGGATTAAATTGGACGTAAAAAATGATAAGTTGAATATGATATCTGTGGTATATAGATAAGACGGGCCATCACATCCTTCAAGCTCCTATCGATCGCTTCAAACAATGTCGGTTTGTCATGGGAGCCTTATCCCAAATATAAGTTGAGCCTCCTTGAGCAGTCCTGTGACCTCTGAATCATGAGCTTATTGCATGCTGAGTCATCGTGATTTGCAATGGTATTACGAAACTCAAATATGTCGGGCTATCCTCCTACCTTTATAAAGGAGAGATGCAATCCCACTTGACACAACTTGAAGTACAATATCTTCTCTAGCCCTTAAATCAGAACACATCGTTCTCCATACAAAGCTTTTTGTGGTCCCTCTGTGGATTTATAAGAAGAATACTTCGTCATTTTTATATCGACAATAGACATAATTTCATATATGGCACGTTATCCGACGGTCAATTGTGGGTTTAAACATCAGTGATTTTCAAACCTGGATGGAGAGTTCTCTCTCGTTACATGGCAATTACATACAAAATTTAAATTGTTTGTCATTGGATGTGGGAATTGGTAATATAGTCTTTTAATTTATTGTACCAGGATTACTGAGTATCCTTTGTTGATTGTACATAATGTCGTCTGATAATAAATTCCATGTTTTGTTCCACACTTCCTCAGGCCTCGACATGTTGCATGATAATAACATGGTTATGAAAAAGTGACGTAAAAAACTCGTAAATCCCCATGACTTGCCCCTTTCAAACCACTAATATACTTCCCATCATTGGATAAGAGGCCCATAGCTTCACATGCATCCTTGTGATATTTGTGCACAACACAGTCAACACCATTATACCGAAGTCTTGTCTATTTATTTACATACGAACTATATTTTATGTTCGTTTTTCCAACATTGATAGCGAGGAATTTTAGCATAAGTCAGCTTCCGAGCTCGAGGATCTATTTTTTTCGGCTCGAACCACTGCATGAACTGCGATTGTTTGACATTGACTTTGTTGACGACATCTGGCATGCATTCACCATCTTTGAAATGAACAAACTGCTCATTCTACAAATGAAAACGACAATCACTTAACAACATAAATTGTATAATGCAGTGGGACTCTAATATCCTCCACATTGCTTTGCATGAAGACACATAACAACAGTTCATATGCCTCATGGCCTTATCCCCGTTTTCTCGATCAATGAAATTAACCCAATTTTATCTCTCCCTTTGAATATATACTTGAAGGGATGTGGTATTGTCCATGCTATTACAGTATTCCATGTTGATAATTGAGCATCAAATGGGAGTTATGTGGAAATGTGTATCTATGTTTTATAATAATAATAATAATAATAATAATAATAATAATAATAATAATAATAATAATAATAATGATAATGCTAATGATAATGATAATAATAGACGACATAAATAAAGGCTTTGAAAATATATATCACGCAAAATAAATTATCATATATAAAATAATATAATGAATTATAATCCATGATAAGAGATATGGATTAGAATATTAGATACTCCCTCCGTTTTAATTTCATCTCCCCGCATTCTATTTTGATCTGTCTCAACTTCATCTTTCCACCCCTTAAATGAAAAATCTCTCTCCTACTTTATACACTATATCTCCTACTTTATTCACTATTTGTCATACTGTATTCACTCCCTTTTCTACTTTATCAGAATCAGGCATAATCTTACTGCTCAAGTAAGTACAGATATGTGCTTTGGACAATGGTTAGAATAAATAATAAATAAATTTATATAATAATATGTCGAAGTTGCGGAACATATAAAAACTGCAAGGTGACAAAATGCACGATCTAATCGCTTCAACATTACATCGGAAGTCACCCATACCTGTAGAAAAGTGCATAATGTAAATTAGTGAAATTCAGCACAACCATATATAAAATACACATAAAGATAAAATTAACTCAAAACTTGTCGAACACTTCTCTATAAATTACGCTTGTTGTCGTGTTATATGTATTGCCCTTTGCGTTGCAAATTATTGCATTCAATCCCTTCCCGATGGTAACTCTAGAAAGAGAAACATTTAACTGACCATGGTTGAATACATGTGAGGGGAAGTAGGGGCCAACTGTGAGAGATAATGTCTCTTACTCTTATTTATGGTCATAGCAAAGCAGACGAATATGGAGAACTGTCTCCAGTCAATTGATGGAGAACTTCATCTCGCCGGGTGGCTCATCATCATCCTCGGAACGAAAACCTTTTGGCATGCGTTATTTCAAGATATCATCTTTACCTCGATGATGCTTCCCAAGATTAGTAACTGTGAGCAATGTTCCATTGCACAACTTGGACGTCTGATCAATATTCCTCAGAAACATTATAATACACACAATCTTTAGTATGATCCTATGGTTAGAAAATCTAGAGCAAGTAATTTTGTTAAACATTCTACAGTGAAAACATGTTCGGGACCGTTCTCAAAATTATCTTCCCTAGCAATCTTGTATGCGCTCAAATTTTCAACGCTATCTCTAGAAATTTTTCGACATGACAAATTGATTTATATCATCAAATATTTTATTTGTAGGTGCAAGAATATTCTGGTGATGAAATATACCGGGTCAAGTGATGGATCGCCTCAGTGATACAACAACGAAGGATATGTACTATCTACAATAGTTGGAATATGATGACTTACTTCTCAAATAAGTAAACGCTCGAGGATCTTTACATCAACCCACAGTCATTAGGTTCAGCGGCAATGCCCTCACCGACCTGTGTTATCCACTCAGCAAATTCTCCCGTCTCTTAAATTTCAAAAGATGACGAACCAGATTGTGTACAATTAAATTGGACGTAAAAAATGATAAGTTGAATATGATATAAGTATATGTGGTATATAGATAAGACGGGCCATTTACCTACAGTCTCAGCTCATAACATCTCATATCATGGAGGAGCATATAGATGTATTCACAATATTATAACTATTCCTCCTAGAACAACCGGAAAATTATGTCGGAAGTTGGCACCGAAGACAATCACCACTCGAACCAAAGTGCTCATCTGAACGGCCCATCATATCCTTCAAGCTCCTATCGATCGCTTCAAACAATGTCGATTTTTCATGGGAGCCTTATCCCAAATATAAGTCAAGCCTACTTGAGCAGTCCTGTGACCTCTGAATCATGAGCTTATTGCATGTTGAGTCCTCGTGATTTGCAATGGTATTCTGAACCTCGAATATGCCGGACTATCGCCCTACCTTTATAAAGGAGTGATGCAATCCCACTTAACGCAACGGGAAGTACAATATCTTTTCTAGCCCTCAAACCATAGCACATCGCTCTCCAAAAAAAGGTTTTTGTGGTCTCTCCGTAGATTTATCAGAAGAATACTTCGTCATTTTGACCATCGACAGAGATAATTTCATATATGGCACGTTATCCATCGGTCAATTGTGGGTATAACCAATGACATATCTAGACCCTCGCGGAACCACTGGCAGTATTTGTCTAAAGGCTCCGCCAAATACTATAATCAAAACACCGAATTGTGTGGCTAGTCGATGCATAACATTTCTCAAACTCCTATCACATGCTTCAAAACAATGCATATTGGTCATTGTAGCCTCGTCCCATATAATAAGCTTCGTTTCTTTGAGTAGACAGGTTACATCAGAATCAGTCATAATCTTACTGCTCAAGTAAGTGTTGGTCCAGATAACGGAAAAGTAAAAGACTAGAAGGGGGGGGGGGGGGTGAATAGTCTTTTAAAACTTTTGTCGATAAGCACAGTTTCTCAGAGAGCGGAAGACTTCTGAGATAAGTGCACGTGTTCAGCAAGATAAGTGTAAGTACTTTGCAATATAAGTAAAACAAGTAATAAACTGCAGAAAGTAAATAACACAAGTCTTTATAGTGGTATCTAAAGGTGGCGTAAGCCTTCAACTAATCCACTTCGGTCTTTCTCAGACCTGGAATCCACTAAGATAAATGAGGTAACCTTACAGATATCTTTACTTGATTCCTAAATGCACTAGGTTCCCAACCAAGTGTTCCCCCGGAGTTATTCCCCGGCTTTCACAGCCAAGTACTTCCTGTACTCAGAAACCTTTTTGAGTTGTTCCTTAGTTTCCCAAGCTAAGTACTTCCTGTGCTTAGCAACCTTGGAGTTATTCCTTAGTTTCCCAAACTAAGTACTTCCTGTACTCCACGCCGTATATGGTGTTGGTTTTAGGTTTGTTTGTTAGGTGAGCTTCTTTAATAACTTGTTCAGTTATTCAAATAGCTCTGTGAATCAAGTATACTTAATATACTTTGCAATGTATGGTATCTTGTTCTCTATTGACCCAAGTCTATGGTAAGTGTTCAAGAGAATGAAACTTAGATATGAAATCTTAGTTCAACTTTTTCACAGATAACAATGCTCGTTAAGGATCAGGACACTTAGAACTTTTGTGCTACTTAGAATCAAGAGCTTTGGTGGCAAATCCACAGACTTCCTTGTAGGTTTTGGTGGGATTTCTCTTGACAAAATGCTTGACCCACAGATACTTTCCCCATTTCCAGGCATGCTCGATTCTGATATCTAATAGCTTGAAGTATTCATAAATAATCTTCAGATATCTGATGTCACCCTTGTATTGATCTTCAGTTAAGTAGAAGGACTCATAGGATTCCACCGCAAGTCTTGCTCTTGTGCCTGTTCCAGTGATGTTGGGAATTCTGTGCACATCATCTGGCTTTCCATAAGGACATTCATCAAAGAGGTCCTTCTTCATGGCTTATGTTCTCTTGATTACTTCAAAATCCAACCATGCTTTGATGTGGTTGGTGTTAATCAAGATTGGCTTATCTTTTCTCCATGCCATGAGCTGTTTATGGATTGGTTCTAGAAACCTTGAATTTACCAGTAAGTGCTTGAGTTCCAGAATCCAGTAGCCATTCTTCTGATTAATGCACCTCTATACAGAGGAATTGTTGTCATTCTTCACATACTCAATTTTGGCTTCTTCTGGCCTGAGTGGAAGTTGAGTTTGTCTTTGTTCAGCTCTTAGCCTGTTCCTTCTTTGTCTAGAATTCTCCTTTGGGGGATTGCTTGAAGAACCACCCTGGATTGACTTGGTATTTCCAGAGGGTGTTTTAGCTGCTAAAGGCTTTGCAGCCATGGGCTCAGTTAGGCTATCAATTTTCCTTTTTCTGTGAAGAGGAGCTTCATCTTCATCAGTCTCTTCATCATCATCAAGATTAATTCTTGTGAGACTTTTGCAGCCTTCTTCATTGCCCAGGGATTTGATTTGGCCATCTTCTTCTTCAGAAGATTCATCAATCCCTCTTACTTGTCTTCTCCTTGGAGCCTTGGTACTCCTTGGAGGTCTTTTTGCCATGGCCCTTGTTACCATTGTAGTTTCTTCAGTTGGCTGCTGGGAAGTATCTACTATTTGCAAAGCAGCTTGATTTGATGAGGGATCATCTATTCTGAGTGGTGGCTGGGAAGTTTTCTTGTTTCCTCTTCCTTTCTGAGCGGCACCAACTCTAGATTTCTTCTTTCCTCCCCCCTGATCAGATCCAAATTCTTCCCCCTTAGTCATTGTTGACTGACTAAGTACCACAAAAGAATCTGAGAGGGACTCAAAATTCTTTTGCAAGTAGTTGTAGGCAGTGACCAACTTCTGAAGTTCAGCCTTGAGCTCCTGATTTTGTTTGATAAGTCCATTTTCCTTATCAGTGAGTTCTGCCAATGGGCCTAGTATGGCATCTGCTTTTCCAGCAGTGTAACTTGCCTCATGAAAAGCTTTTTCAGCTAGTGACACATCATCGTCCCTTACCATTCCCAAATCCTTCTGAGCAATGATCATACTGGTTGTTCTCTGAGTGATAAGCTCAGTGAATTTCTGCATATCTGAGGGGACGGAGGCAATTACTTCTTTGTTTTGTGAAGACATCTCCCTTTTAAGATGTCCCAAAACTTGATATCTATTCATATATTCATGGGAGTGGACATTTGGCAGTTTGTTGAAAACTTCAGGAGCAATTAGCTTCCTTTTCAGATGAGAAACCGCTAAGTGTTCATTGCGGTGTTCTACCAAAGTCTTGTCTTCTTCATCATCTGAGTCCTCAGCCCAGTAATCTTCATCCTCTTGGATATTTTCAAGATTTTCCAGTCCAACAACCATCTCAGAGATGGGCTTCTTTCCTTTCTGAGAGGAGGATGGTATGTCTTTTGCTGATGGTGATGCAGCCTTAGCATCATGCTTTTCTTTAGATACTTCTTTAGTATCTAGCTCCTTAGCAATAGCATTTACAGCATCCTGGAGCTCTTTAACCTCAGAGTAAGCTACTGTCTCTTGTAAGTATTGTTCTTGTAGTTGGTTGAGCTTATCTCTGGATTTAACTAGCTCTTCTTCAAGTTGAAGATGGAGCTGTTTCTCTTCTTCCAACAGTTGTTTGAGTTGAGCAGTTCTGGTTTGAGTATTTAATATCTTCTGAGTTGTTTCCTCAGAGTGCTCAACTACTTGTTCAGTAGTGTCTTTTTGTTGTTAGGATTGTTGTGAAGGATGAGTGGATTTCTGAGGAGATGGAGGAGGGGATTGCTGTGATGTCCTCTCAGTGTGCTTTTCAGCAGTTGAGGCATTATTTCCTTGTGCAATTCCTCCTGTCCCTGGTGTAGGGGCATCATCATCATCATCCTTTTTATCATCATTTTTGTGATGGTCAGAGGGAGGTTCATCAAAGTTATTCTCATCTATTTCTTCCTCCTCATCGTCTTCAGATACAAGATTAATCACTTCAGGAATAGTGATCTTCTGCCCATTAACCTCTTCTTGTTCAGAAGGAATAAATTGTAGTGTCTGGGGCAGGACTGGCTTGAATGCCATCTGCAATCTTGTCTGACCATCTGCCTGTTTGAAGGCTTGCACCAATTTATGTGCCACTTCCTTGGAAAAATCCTTACGCATTAAGGTCGCAACTTTATATTGTTCAGTAGGGAACATTGCGTGGATGTAGTTTTCCAGGTCAAGAGGTCGTGCTCGTCTTGTTGGTTGATCTGTGATTCACAGTATTTCAGAGAGATCAGAGCACCTTAACCTCTGCCATTTCTTGAAGCATTGAATATCTTTGGCAAGGTATGAGTCTTGAAGAAGGGAAGAAGGTTTTCATAGTCATCATTTGACTCCTTCTTTGCACTACTTTGAACCTGTGCAACAACAACAAGCTCAGAGGGTTGGACTACTGAGGTTCCAGGTGCCTCAGATATCTGGATATAAGGAGGAGACTGGGAAGTCTGATCCTCAGTGATCTTTCTCTCTTCTTGAACCTCCACTATTGGAGGCTCAGATACTTGTTGCTCAGAGACTTGTGGAGTCTCTGGAAAATTTTCTTGTGATGAAGGTTTTGATGCCTCATCAATTTCCATTTGTTGTGGGGATTGAGCGGGCAATTCCCCAGCAACTTCTACTTCTTTTTGAACCTTCTTTGCAGAAGGTTCAGATACTTGTTCCTCAGAGACCTTGGAAGTCTCTGGTTGATTCTCTGATGAGTTAGGCTTCTCAGCCTTATCATTTTCCTTCTCAGTTGGAGCCTGTAGCATAGGCTCAGATTCCTTAAGAGGTGAGGTAGTAGCCTCCTTCTCAGTCTCTGAGGCAAGCTTTGCAGCTTCCTCTTGTTCTTTTGTTTCTAATTCAGCCTGAGCAATGTCAGGCTGAGTGGTCTCTGGAACTTGTGACCCTTCCATGAGTTGGTCTCGTTGTTCCAGTGTTGCTTCTTTGTTGGAAGTTTGAGGTACTTCAACCTTTTCCTGAGTGGCTAACTCAGTTGCCTCCCCTGGTTGATCATTCTGAGTAGGTGTCTCAGTTTGATCCCTCTCTAGGAGTTGGGGAACCTGCTCATTTGCAGGATTTTCTTCAGCATACTGCATTGCTGGCATGTCGAAATGAAGTTCATTTACCATTTCATCAACCACTTGTGGCTGTTGTGGTTGTGGTTGTCTGGAAGCAGACGTTTGAGCATTTGAGAGTTCTTCCAGATCTTTAAGTGTGGCGTTGACATCAGCGTCAGCCAATACTAGGTCACCACTCATCAGGGCTTCTTGAAGTTGTGCATATGTGACTGTCCCTGATGGTGTGATGGCACCAACAACCTTTGCTATAGGTGCTTGTTCAGCAACCTGTGAGCTAGTTGCTTTCTCAGCAACCTTGGACCTTTTGTTCTTCCCCTTTGCCTTGGTTACTTTTTCAGCAACCTTGGGGGATGGGATCTTCTCCTCGTCCAATTCGTCAACGAAATCTGGAACAGAGTTATCAACAATCCCTGCTGCTTCTGTAGAAAGAGTTTGAAGTTTCTCAGCATTTATGAGTTCATCTGCAAGGCTTTCTGTAATAGTCTTCACATTTCTGAAAGCACTTTCTCTTGCTGAATCTACTTGTTCAGTAGTCGATACCTCTTTTGCAGCATTGATGAGTTCATTTGCATTTATGAGTTCATCGGCAGCTACGGCAGGTATCTGGAATCGACAACCTCAATGGGTATGCCTTCTGATTTTCCAGCAGACTTCTTCCGTGAAGTTCTGGGCTTCTTGGTCGCAACTTTTCCCTCAGATACCTCTTCAGACTTTCGCTTCTTGGAACCTTTCTGAGATCCAGTAACCTTTTTCATCATGTTTGTATACTCATATTTGTAGAGTAGGTTACTGTTGGCAATATCTGTCGTCTCTCTGAGCTCAATGCAAAGACAATCCAGTAAGTAACAAATTTTCAGTCCATAGCTTATTGTGGCTTTTGGCTCAGCAAGGTCCTTAACGATTTTAGGCTCAAAGCCTTGTATCTTCTTCACAAATTTCATAAAGGCGTACTTCCCCCAATTAAAAGGGTTTTCCAGCCTTTTGTCTTGTTGTCTCAACAAGAACATCATCATCCAGCGTTCTTGGCTTATCTGGTCAGCACCTCCCTGTAGACCATCAAAGCATCTGTGAAGGATACATGCCAACACATCCCAGTGAACCAACAGATGTCTGGTTCTGATGTCAGCAAGCTTGAAATCAGTGGGTGTATCTGATTTTTCAAGATCACACACGTCACTGTATAGCTGTTTTACACCTTCAAGGAGATCTTCATCCTTGGTGTCAATTTCAAAATCCTTTCCAAGATTTTGAAGTTCAAACAGCTCACAGAAAGTTGTTTCGTCCAACAAGATTTCTTGTCCTTGGACTTTGGTCTTGATAGACACTATCTCAGTGCCTTCAGAGATCTTGGAAATAATTGTGGAGTTGTTGTAAAACTCCAGAACATCCAGTGAAGAAACTCCACTGGGAAGAGCAGATAGAAAACCCTTGATTTTTGCCTTTTCAAGCATATCAAGTACCAACTTTCTGTCAGTCTGGTTTTCTATTGCGGTTACCAGGTATTCCTCAATCATGGCACCACCCCAAATCATCCTGTGATTTGAAGTCCAATGATCAGGGTCGAATTCTCCGATCAACCGATTGTTTGTTATAACTAGCACTGGTGCTTGCTTTTCAGCAGTACCAGAAGTAGTAGCTTGGGATTTCTGAGTAGAAGCACGTTTGGGAGCCATCTCTTTAAATAGTGAAGTTTTTGAAAAACGAGAAAGAGATTTGGGTGAGAGATTAGTAATTCTTTGCAGAAAAACTTACAGAGATTTGCAGAGGTTGAAGAAGAGTTTTTTTTGCTATTCTTGTGCAAGTCTGTATGTTGGATTAGGCGAAAGTAATTTCTTTTGCCAAAATCCCATATATATAGCAATGTAATCTCCACAAAAATATACATACAAATTAATTTTGTGTGTAAGTATCTGTGAATTGCAGGCAGGCGTGAGTAAAAGCTTGTTCGGCATTAAATGCATAGTGGGCCCTGTCGGAATTTTAACAGTCCACTATTTACTGAGAGTTAATCTCTGCCGTAAAGATCAATCGCCTAATTCATCAAGGGTCACCATTGCTTCTTCAGCAATGATCACAATCAACAAATGTAATTGTGCCCATTTAATGAATTTTGGCTATTAGCTTTCTGAATCACGTTTCTGTATGACCAAGAACACTGTTTGCATCTGAATTTATCTCACACTTAGTATTTGTCCAAGTGTTACACAAAGATAGAAATAATGCAAATTTCAAGAGAGTAGTTGACTACAGACAGTTGTACTATTCTCTTTTGTATTCCCCCTCACTGAGTGATCCAGATATCTGAGTACCCGTCTCAAAAATCTTTGAACAACCGTTTTACCCTTTAGCCTTTAGTTTCTGGATACCCGTTCCAGATTCCTCTTCTCTGGATACCCGTTCCAGATACCTCTTTTCTCTCTCCTTTGATATCATTTTCAGATATCTCTTCTCTGAACTTTTTCAGTTCTTTGGTAGCTCCATTAGTCCAAGACTGTGTCTTAAGGATAAGAATCTACTTTCTTGTAGTGGCTTAGTGAAGATATCTGCAAGTTGGTCTTCAGTGCCAATCTTGAGTATCTCTATATTGCCTTTTTCAACATGGTCTCTGATGAAGTGGTGTCTAACATCAATGTGCTTTATTCTTGCATGAAACTTAGGATTCTGAGTTATGGCAATGGCACTTGTGTTGTCACAGAAAATGGGAGTTTTCTCTTCATTGAGTCCATAGTCTTTGAGTTGTTGTTGTATCCACAATATCTGTGAAGCACAACACCCAGCAGTAATATATTCAGCCTCTATGGTAGATGTGGCAATTGAATTTTATTTCTTGCTGAACCATGATATTAATCTAGCACCAAGAAACTGACAAGTTCCTGAGGTGCTTTTTCTATCAAGCAATGATCCAGCATAGTCAGCATCTGAATAGCCAACCAAACTCAATCCAATCTCTTTTGGATACCACAATCCAACTTCTACAGTACCTTTTACATACCTTAATATTTTCATAGCAATGTTGTAGTGTGTCTGCATTGGATTTGTCTGAAACCTAGCACACACTCCAACTGCATATTGAATATCAGGTCTACTTGCAGTGAGGTATAGTAGAGACCCAATCAATTTCCTATACTTGTGTTCTTCAACACTCTTGTCAGATTCAGTATAGGTCATTTTGGTTCCAATGCTCATTGGTATCTTAGCATTCTTTTCAGAAGGCTTTAGATTGAACTTATTGATCTTATCCTTTGCATACTTTGTTTGACTAATGAATATTCCATCATTGAGTTGCTTGACTTGCAGCCCTAGGAAGTAATTCAATTCTCCCATCATGCTCATCTCAAATTTACATTTCATGAGTTCAGCAAAATCTTCACAAAGTTGCTTGTCTTTAGATCCAAATATAATGTCATCAACATATACTTGAACTAAAAGCAGTTTTCCGTCATGGTTCAGTGTGAAGAGTGTTTTGTCAACATCTCTTTTCTTGAAGCCACTTTCTAGTAGGTATCTGGCCAATGTATCATACCATGCTCTTGGAGCTTCTTTCAGCCCATACAGAGCTTTCTGAAGCTTATAGACCATCCTACTTTCTGAGGAAACTTCAAAACCTGGTGGTTGCTCAACATAGACTTCCTCTGCCAGTTCACCATTTAGAAATGCACTCTTGACATCCATCCGATAAACTGTAAAGTCATTATGAGCTGCAAAGGCTAGAAAGAGTCTTATTGCATCCAATCTTGCAACTGGTGCATAAGATTCATCAAAATCTAGTCCTTCAGTCTGGGTGAATCCCTTGGCAACCAACCTAGCTTTGTTTCTGGTTATTTCACCAAACTCATTCATTTTGTTTCTGAAAATCCACTTGGTTCCGATTACAAATATTCCGTCAACAAATGGAACCAGTTTCCAGACATTGTTTCTCTCAAATTGATCCAACTCTTCTTGCATTGCAGAGATCCAATCTTGATCTTTTAATGCTTCTTCTATAGTCTTTGGTTCAATTTTTTAGATGAAACATCCATAGAGACAACTTGCATTTTCAACGATTGCTCTTCTAGTTCTAACTTCTTGGTCTATGGGACCAATCACATCTTTTAAATGATGATTTCTTATCCATTTCATAATGGGTTTTGAACTAGTAGGATCAATATCAATTTGATTTGAATGTGAATCAATATGATCTTGATGAGATACTTGTGCAGTATCTGGGATATTTGACACATGGGTAATGTCATGGATATCTGACACTTTTTCAGTGTTAGAGATATCTGGATCTTGCATTTCAGCAATCTCATTCTCAGATACCTTTTCATGATGAAGGTTCTCAGTAGCCTGTTCTATTTCTGGAATTCTCATAGGAAATTCTTCATCATGTCTTAGAGTCATCTGGTTGTTACTAAGCATAGGTTGCTTTTCATCGTCAGACTCATCCTCTATTTGAATGATAGAATTGTTTCCTTCTGAGGATCCTTTTTCAGAATCTTTAATCATTAGTTCTTTGAACCTATCTGAGAGATCATCATCATTCAAGAGTAATTTCTTGTTTCCTTCATAGAATACTACGTGAATAGATTCTTCGATCTTTTGCGTTCTTTTGTTGTAGATTCTGTAGGCTTTGCTATTCAGAGAATAACCAAGAAATACTCCTTCATCTGCCTTTGGTTGAAATGTTCTCAAGTATTCTTTTCCATTGTTAAGAACGAAACATCTGCAACCAAACACCCTTAGATGTTTGATACTAGGGGGTCTACCAATGAAAAGCTTGTACGGAGTTTTGTCATGGTGTTTGTTAATCAGACATCTATTTTGAGTGTAGCATGCTGTGTTTACAGCTTCAACCCAATAGATTTCACTTATTTCAGTGTCAGCAAGCATTGTTCTTGCTGCTTCTTTCAGGGTCCTATTCTTTCTTTCAGCAACACCATTTTGTTGTGGTGTCCTTACAGAAGATAGTTGATGTTGTATACCTTTGCAAGTACAAAACTCTTTGATGTACTGGTTCACAAACTCAGTACCATGGTCTGTTCTGATTACAGATACCTTGTCATTTTTCATGACTTCGAGCTTATTTAGCAAGTTAGGTATCTCAACCCTTGCATCATATTTTTTTTTGAGAAAGACAACCCAAGTGAATCTTGAGTAATCATCAACAACAACCAGACCATACTTCTTTCATGCATAACTAGTTACTGAGGATTCAAACAGATCCATATGTAACATTTGCAGTGGCCTCTCACTGGATTGTCTAGTTTTAGACTTCAAAGATGTTTTGGATTGTTTTCCCATTTGGCAAGCTGAGCATACACCTTCTTTTCTATATGCCATTTTGGGTAAACCAACCACCAACTCTTTCTTGGCTAGTTTATTCAGAGTTTTGAAATTCAAGTGACTCATTCTTTTATGCCATAACCAATTTTCTTCAGTGTGGCCGGATTGACTCACCACGAGACATTCTTCGGTTGTGGCGGATGCCCAATCAGCAACATAAAGATTTCCTTTATGCCTCGGAATCAAGACTGTCTGCTTTGACTCATTCTCAATCACTTTACATAGTTTTGACTTGATCTTGACAGTGTACCCTTTGTCTACTAGTTGACTCATGCTTAGGAGATTATATTTCAATCCCTTTACATGAAGTACTTCAGAGATTGTTAGGGCGCCGAACTTCAAATTGCCAAAACCTATGGTTGGATTTTCATCTCCTCCAGCAAACTTGATAATTGGTCCATCATTGCAATTTTGGTAGTTGATTAGATTTGCTTTGTCTCCTGTCATGTGCTTCCCACATCCACTATCAAAATGCCACTTTGAGTTAGTCTTTAGAGTGTTCTGCACAAAACAGGAAACAGGAGATTAGGTTCTCATACCAACAATGGAACCATCTGGATTAAAGAATCTTCCAGTAGGAATCCATTTTTGAATGAATTTCTTAGGAAAATTCTTTTGTCTAACAGGAACATAAGGAGGAATCTTAGTTAAATGATTAATATCATTGTTGTTAAGAACTATTTTCTTCCTTGGTGTGTTCCTAGGTGCTCCATTTGGTGCTTTCAGATACCTGTCAGATTTCTGAGTCTGCTTTTCAGCAAACTTAGCATTCCTAGCCAGATTTCTTCTAGCCCTGGCATTCAGATTTTCAGTGGCTTGATTTATCTTCCACTTCTGATAATTGTTGTGAGCAATTCTAGCCTTTAACCATCGTTATTGCTCTTGTTTGTATTCGCGAGCAAGTTGTTTCCCAATGGGTTTATAGCCAATACCATTCCGAGCACCTGATGCTGTCTGAGATCTCTTCTCAGAAGCTTTGCTAGTCTCTGGATGATCAATTTTCTTTCCAGAAAACGTGACATAAGAAAATTTGCCAGCTCCTGCAATTTTTCCTCTTTGAGAGACATAGCACTGTGGGTGATTGCACTTCTCAATGTTATGTTTCTTTTCAGAGACATTTCCCACTATTTTCTTTTGGACTTGTTTTTCCCACAAAGGCTTGGTCGCAACTGCCTTTCCTTTGTCAACAATCTTAGCTTTCTGACTGATACTGTAGATTGTTTGGGAATCACCTTGCGAAAGCAATTTAATGTTAGTCCTTCATTACTCTTATTCGAGTGGTGGAACTTTCGGTGTGTGTCCATTGAGTCTTCTCTTTTCTGAAGGATCTCTTAAATAAGATTGTACTTCAGTAAGAGTGTCACTAGCTTTGGCATAAGATTGAAAGGATAGTTCTTTTTTTTGAGTTCCTTATTTTCAGAAAGAAGACCTTCACATTTCTTTTGAAGATTGGCCATTGCTTCTTTATGTGACTTTTCGGTCTCAAATATCTGAGCCTTGAGAAATGCATTTTCAGAATTCTTTTTCTCAGATATCTTGATTAATTTAGAATTTTGCTTTGCAAGAGAATTCTTTTCTTCTTCGAAATTTTCGGCTCTAGCTCGGAATATTAGAAATTCTCTTTTGTGAAGATCAATTTCTTTTCTGAGATTTTCCAGTTCTTTGATTTCTTCGTCCTCACTTTCATAAGTATAACAGGAAGTATGTGTTACCTCATCAGCCGTTAGACAAGGTTCAATGTTGGAGATATCTGGGAAGATTTCTTCAGCCATTCCACACACTTCTTTCTTCTTTTGACCAAAGTCAATTACTTCATGAGAAACACCGCATATTTCTGGGGAAGGCAGTGTGGAATCATCTGATCCTCATCCTCAGAATCAGACTCAATATCTAGAGCATCCAGTTGGAGTTGAATCTTTTTCCTTTCTTCAGTGAGCATAGCTCTTTGACTTCTTTTGAAGATTCTTCTATCTTTCTTGTCAGATGTCTTAAATTTGTTGAAGGCAGGACAATCCTTCTTGAAATGACCAGGTTTCTGACAATAGAAACATATATCATTTTCGATTTCTGCTTCCTCAGTACTTGATGCTTTTTGAGCTGGCTTGTTCAGCGAACTTTGCATATTTTTGTACTGGTGATAGTTTGAGCCTAGATGCTTTTTCAGCTTCTCTTTGGCTTTTCTTCTCTCAATTTCTTGACTGACATATTTTCCCATTTGCTTTACAGCAAGAGCATCCTCAGTCACATCCTTGCCTTTCTTCTTTTCAGAAGTTCCTTGAGCAACTAGAGCAACACTCTGCAACTTCTTAGTTGTTTGTTCCCTTTGAGTTGTCTCATAGTCAACAGTGGCAAGGTGTGAGAAAAGTTCCACAGGAGTGATATCGGACATTCCTTGGTTAAAGTAGAAAAACTTTGTGTGTTCCCAGTTATGATTTAGACTTCTCACAATTGTTTTAATCTTTCCTGACTGGGTATATCTATTACTTTGACCAAGTGCAGCCATGTCACTCATAAGTGTTGTAAACCGGAAATCTAGTTCTTCAAGAGTCTCTGTGGGACCTTGTTTAATGTTTTGGAATTTTAGCTTCAAAACTTCGAACTTATTTATCTTTGTTTTTTCAGCGCCAACACAGATTTCTTCAATCAGTTGCCAGGCCAATTTCGCCGTTTTTTCACCCCACAGTTTACACTGTATGTGCTCTGGAGTAGAACATATGATGATATTTCGAGCCTGTCCATCCAATCTATTTCTCTTGGCATCTTCCAATGTCCAGAGTTCTCTAGGCTTTGGTTCGTAAATAACTTGACTAGCAGGTCTCCCACTGGTTGATGCATCTGTCTGTGAAGACCCATCACTTTGTTCTCTGTCTCTACCATTAGAAACCTTTATGACTTGCTTGAGTTGTTGAATGACTATTGGGCCATTCTTTATTACTTCGATCATTTCGTCACTGATGGCTTCTAGGTGGAGCATCATGTTGTTCTTCCATTTCTCATAATTCTCTGGCTTGAGAATTGGGGCGTCACTTAAAGACATCCTGCAGCAAACACACTAAACAAACGAATCAAGTGTAGGTGAAAAGCAGTTAGTGGGCACTTATCTGGGATCTAGGTTCAGTGCAGAAGGCTTGGGAACCTCCTGCTCTGATACCACTTGTTGGTCCATGTTAGGAATTTCTGTTAGTATTTTGATCACTCATCACATGTTCTTATCTTAGCCAGAAAGGTGATTAAGTGCTCTTGGTTCACTTGAACATTGTAAAAGAGGAAATCACTAGTAAATCTTGTATTAGGATTATAGGTCTCTGAGTGTAATTTTTATTTCAAGAAGACCATGAAGATCAATCCTAGCAATGGAGCTTTTCTGGAGATTAGAAGACTGAAGATTGCACAAGGTTTATGAAGACACAAAGGTTTAGTCTAACTCAGAAAGACTATGTCCTTAATCCTTTCTTAAGTATTATAACTTACTTTCGGGATATGATTCTGGACATATAACATCATGAGTATGGAGCATGCAAGCCATCAGAAAGGCTCATGTATCCGTTGAGACTAAAGGACAATGAACAGTACTATGCATTAAATGCATCGGCAAAAATGCTGCAAAAAGCAGTCCTCTCTGAAAAATGAGATAGTGACTTCTGAGTACATAGTTCAAGATATAAATTGATATAATTTGATAGAGAGCACAACGGATACAATTCAAACGCCTCTCAAATTTATCTATATATATCACACACTTAGATGCTTGAAAAATACTCCTTAGAACGCTCTATCAATTTACCATCAAGCAAAGTATTCTCTCAAGCACTCTACTACCCTTTCTGAAAGCTTTCTGTTGCTTGAAGAATCAATAGTAGTTCTAAGTTATCCTGAACCTTAACAAGAGATTGTTATTCGTGAAAGAGTTGAACTATCAGATACCCTTTCTGAAGCTCATTCTCCAGAATGGACTTCAATTACTTGGGTCAGTAAAGAGCAGACTGCCATCCACTGAACAAGTGCATTAAGTAGTCTTGTTCTATTAGGCTCTCTGAAAACATAACTGAAAAGTTGTACGAGAAGCCTCTCTGACAAACCTTATAACCAACACCATCAAGGCGTGGAGTAGAGGATGTACTTGATTTGGGAAATCAGGGAATAACTCCAAGGTTATCTGAGTAGAGGAAGTACGTAGCTCTAGGAGCTGGGGAATAACTCAGGGGGAACATTTGGTTGGGAACCAATTGTTTAGGAATCTTAGAATAGGATTATTGTAAGGTGAACTCAATTATCTGTTCTAGTGAATTCTAGGTATCAGAAAGACCGAAGTGGATTAGTTGGAGGATTATGCCACCTCCAGATACCACTATACTTGCTGTGTTATTTACCTTTCTGTATTTACATTTCAGCAAAGCACACACACTTACTTATTGTTTCTGCACTTACCTATCTTAAAGTCTTCCGCGCTCTGAATTTAAGTATCAAAAACCCCCGGGCTTCTGAGAAATTGTGTTTATCGACAAAAGTTTTAAAAGACTATTCACCCCCCCCCTCTAGTCTTTTACTTTGCCGTTATCTGGACCAACAAGTGGTATCAGAGCAGGAGGTTCACAAGCCTTCTGCACTGAACCTAGATCCCCAGATAGGTGAAGGAACTTTGTCCCTTTCTGAGGACTATATAATTTGTGTGTTAAGTGTGTAGGTATGTCTCTGAGTGATGCACCCGTTCTGAAGCCAGAAAACTACGAGAAATGGAAGAACAACATGATGCTCCATCTAGAGGCCATTAGTGATGAGATGATCTATGTCATCAATGAAGGGCCTATCAAAATCAGACAACTCAAACAAGTTATTGAGGTGTCTGATGGAAGAAAATCCTCAGACAAGGAAGATGAAAGCGAGGATATGGCTGCTAGTGATAGTGGTCATGTTGCTCGTGGAAGCATTATATATGAAGACAAGCCAAGAGAGCTCTGGACATCTGAAGATGCCAAGAGACACAGATTGGATGGTCAAGCTCGTAATATAATCATCAGATCCACACCTGAGCACATACAGTGTAAATTGTGGGGTGCTAAAACGGCGAAAGTTGCCTGGCAATTGATTGAAGAAATCTGTGCCGGAACTGAGAAAACCAAAGAAAACAAGTTCGAAGTTCTTAAATTGAAGTTCCAAAACCTCAAACAAGGTCCCACTGAAACTCTGGAAGAACTTGATTTCAGATTTACTACTCTTATGAGTGATATGGCTGCACTTGGTGAAAGCAATAGATACTCCAATGTAAAAGATTAAGACTATTGTCAGAAGTCTCAATCACAACTGGGAACACACTAAGTTCTTTTATTTCAACCAAGGGATGCCAAATATTACTCCAGTAGAGATCTTCTCTCATCTTGCTACTGTAGACTATGAGACAACTCAAAGAGCACAAACAGCTGAAAAGTTGCAAAGTGTTGCTCTAGTTTCTGAAGGTACTTCTGAAAAGAAGGATACCAAAGATGCATCTGAAGAAAATGCTCTTGCAGTAAGACAACATGAAGAAATTTGTGAGTCAAGAGATTGAGAGAAGAAAAGCTAAGGAAAAGCTGAAAAAGCACCTTGGCCCAAACTATCATCAGTACAAGAACATACAAATGAACAACTCTCTGAATACCCCCATTCAGAAAGGTGCTAGTACTGAAGCTGCAGAAATAGGAAATGATATCTGTTTCTATTGTCAAAAGCCTGGTCACTTCAAGAGAGATTGTCCTGCTTTAAACAAGCTCAAGACAGGTGACAAGAAGGACAGAAGAAATTTCAAAAGAAATCAAAGGGCCTTACTGACTGAAGAAAGGAAGAAGATTCAAATTCAACTTGATGCTCTAGACATTGAGACAGATTCTGAAGATGGAAATTCAGATGACTCAAACCTACCATCACCAGAATTGTGTGGAATCACCCACGATGTAATCGACTTCGGCCTTAAGAAGAATGAAATGTGTGGAGTTGCTGAGATTGCTGGTCCAGACATCTCCAACATTGAAATGTGTCTTATGGTTGATGAGGTAACTAACAATTCACAATTGCTGTACTATGAGAGTGATGATGGAATTGAGGATCTGGAGTTGGTCAAGAGTGAATTGGATCGTTATGAGAAAGAATTTCTGGAAGCACAATCCAAAACCAGAATTCTAGAGGAAAGCAAAGGAACTCTTGAAAAAGAGGTTTCTGAGCTAACCAGAGTATCTGAGAACAAGAACGCTGAAATAGCCTTTCTGAAATCTCAGATATCTGAGAATAAAAATTCTCACAAACTAGCCTTGGATGAACTCAATAAGAAATTGATGAAGCTGCTTTCTGAAAATGAAGAACTCAAAAAGAAAGAGCTATCTTTTCAATCTTATGCGAAGGCTAGTGACACTCTCACTGAGGTTCAATCCTATCTGAGAGATCCCTCTGAGAAAGGTGGTCTTGGACTTGATGAACAATCGAGTAATTCATCTCCTCTGAAGAAGAGTGATGAAAGGTTGACCTTTGTAAAAAGTCAACAGAATGGTTCTTCAACCACCTATAGCATTGGTCAGAAAGCTAGGGTAGTTGACAAAGGAAAAGGAGTGGCAACCCAGCCTTTGAAAGAACAACAAGTTCACAAGAAACTTGTGGATAAGGTTTCTGAAAAGAAACATAACCCTCAGACATGCAACCATCCACATTGCTACATTACTAGGAGAGGATGAATTGCTGGAATAGGCAAATTCTCTACTGTACCATTTTATGAAAATAAAGATGGTGCAGAAACTAGTAAGGCTTCTGAAGAACGCATTCAGAAAGCCAAAGGTGTTCGAAATGGCATTGGCTATCGTGCTATTGGAAAAGTTCTTCTGCAACAATATAAGGAAGGACAAGAACAATGGAGCAAGGCTGATATTGCACGTAGCAATAGACAGAAGTGGAAGAAATATCAAGCCACTGAAAAACTGAATGCCAGAGCTAGACGGAACCTGGCCAGAAAGGCTAAGTTTGCTGAAAAGCAACCCCAGAAACCCAGAGTCCAGAAAGCACCAAAAGGAACACCTAGAAATACCCCAAGAAGGAAGATTGAGATCAAAATTACTGATTTTATTACATCTCCTTCTGATCAAGTTAGACAAAAACAAACTCCCAAGAAATTCACAAAAATGTGGATTCCTACTGGAAGAATGTTTAGTCTAAATGGTTCTATCTCTGAAGCAAGAACCTAACTCCTGCTTCTGTTGCGTAACGCCTCTTGGACTAAGGCTCAATGGCTATTTGATAGTGGATGCGAAAGCACATGAGAGACAAAGCAACCGTCAACTACAAAGCTTGCAACAATGGACCGGACATCGATTCTTGGAGGAGAATTAAATCCCTCTCTCGGATTTGGCAACGTCAAATTAGGATCATTAACAATCACTGACGTATTACATGTTAAGGGTTTGAAATATAATCTATTTAGCATGAGCGCTTTGCATAAGGGATTTATCGTGAAATTCAAAGCAAAGTATTGCAAACTTATAGACAATGAATCAAAGGCATACCTTGGTTGCTCGGAAAGGCGATCTTTATGTTGCCGATCGGCATCTGCCACAATCAAGAATGTCTCATGGTGAGTCAATCAGTCACATGAAGAGCACCGTTATGGCACAAAAGAATGAGTCACTTGAATTTCAAAACTCTGAACAAACTTGCCAAGAAAGAGTTAGTGGTTGGCCTTCCCAAAACATCTTTCAGAGAGGATGGTATCTGTTCTGCCTGTCAGATGGGGAAACAATCTAAGATCTCTTTCAAATCCAAAATCAGACACTCTAGTGTTAGACCACTGCAACTATTACACATGGATCTTTTTGAGTCATCTGTAACTAGTTATGCAGGAAAGAAGTATGGTCTTGTTGTTGTAGATGACTTCTTAAGATTCACTTGGGTTGTCTAACTAAAGCACAAATCTGATGCGAGGGTGGAGATACCAAACTTGCTGAATAAGCTTGAAGTCATGAAAAATGACAAGGTTTCTGCAATCAGAACAGACCATGGTACTGAGTTTGCCAACCAGTACATAAAGGAGTTTTGTACCAACAAAGGTATACAACACCAACTTTCCTCTGTAAGAACACCACAACAAAATGGTGTTGCAGAAAGGAAAAATAGAACACTTAAAGAAGCAGCAAGGACAATGCTAGCTGACACTGAAATAAGTGAAGTTTATTGGGTTGAAGCTGTAAACACAGCAAGCTACACTCAGAACAGATGTTTGATAAACAAACACCATGACAAGACCCCTTATCAACTCTTGGTTGGTAGACCTCCTAATACCAAACATCTAAAAGTATTTGGTTGTAGATGTTTTGTTCTTAGTAATGGAAAAGAGTATCTAAGAACATTTCAACCAAAGGCAGATGAAGGTGTGTTTCTTGGTTATTCTATGAATAGCAAAGCATACAGAGTTTACAACAAAAGAACAAAGAAGATTGAAGAATCAGTTCATGTTGTATTTTATGAAGGAAGCAAGAAAACACCCCTTGCTGATGAACTCTCAGAAAGGTTCAAGGAACTAATGATAAAGGATTATGAAGAAGAACCCTCAGAAAGGAAAAACATCATTGTGGAAAGAGAGGATGACTCTGACGAAGAAAAGCATGAAATGGCTAGTAACAACCAGATGATTCTCAGACATGATGAAGAATTTCCTATGAGAATTCCAGAAATGGAAACTGAAGATGTTCATCAGAGAGTTAATTCTGGAAATGACTTCTCTGACAGGCATGTCCCAGAAAGCTCTCACACTGAGCAAGTGTCAGACATTCACCGCCCTTCTGAGGTGCAAAATGTTACAGATACTGAAGAAGTATCAAGTCATAATCATAGTGATTCACATTCACATCACATAGATGTTGACCCTACTAGCCCTAAACCCATGATGAGATGGATCAAGGATCATCCTGCAAAAGATGTGATTGGACCAATCAATCAAGGTGTTAGGACTAGGAGAGCAATAGCTGAAAATGCTAATTCTCTCTTTGGATGTTTTATCTCAAACATTGAACCAAAAACTATAGAAGAAGCATTAAGAGACCAAGACTGGATCTCTGCAATGCAAGAAGAGTTGGATCAGTTTGAAAGAAACAAAGTCTGGAAACTAGTTCCATTTGTAGAAGGAATATCTGTGATTGGGACTAAGTGTGTTTTCAGAAACAAGATGAATGAATCTGGTGAAATAACCAGAAACAACGCAAGGTTGGTTGCCAAGGGATTCACCCAGACTGAAGGTTTAGACTTTGATGAGTCATATGTACCTGTTGCCAGATTGGATGCAATAAGACTCTTTCTAGCCTTTGCAGCTCATAAAGACTTTAAAGTTTATCAGATGGATGTCAAAAGTGCATTATTGAATGGTGAACTTGCTGAGGAAGTCTATGTTGAGCAACCACCTGGTTTTGAAGTTTCCTCAGAAAGTAGAATGGTCTATAAGCTACAGAAAGCTCTTTATGGACTGAAACAGGCTCCAAGAGCATGGTATGACACTTTGGCCAAATACCTTCTGGAAAGTGATTTCAAGAAAGGTGAAGTTGATAAAACTTTATTTACTTTAAATCATGATGGGAAACTACTCTTAGTTCAAGTATATGTTGATGACATCATATTTGGATCTAAGGACAAGCAACTTTGTGATGACTTTGCAAATCTCATGAAAAGTAAGTTTGAGATGAGCATGATGGGAGAATTGAACTATTTCCTAGGATTGCAAGTCAAGAAACTCAATGATGGAATATTCATTAGTCAGACAAAGTATGCAAAAGACATGCTCACAAAGTTCAATCTTAAGCCTTCTGAAAAGTATGCTAAGATACCTATGAGCATAGGAACCAAGATGACCTATACTGAATCAGATAAGAGTGTTGATGAACACAAGTATAGGAAATTGATAGGTTCACTACTTTACCTTCATCGCAAGGCACTGATATTCAATATGCAGTTGGAGTGTGTGCTAGATTTCAAACAAATCCAATGCAATCACACTACAACATTGCCATGAAAATATTAAGGTATGTGAAAGGTACAGTAGATGTAGGTTTGTGGTATCCTAAAGAAAGTGGATTGAGTTTGGCTGGTTACTCAGATGTCGATTATCTTTGGATCAATGCCGAGAAAAGTACCTCAGAACTTGTCCGGGAACTAGACTTATCTCATGGTTTAGCAAGAAACAAAAATCAATTGCAACTTCTACCACAGAGGCTGAATATATTGCTGTTGGTTGTTGTGCAACACAAATTCTATGGATTCAACAACAACTCAGAGACTATGGACTCAATGAAGAGAAAACTCCCATTTGTGATAACACAAGTGCTATTGCAATCACACAGAACCCCAAGTTCCATGCCAGAACAAAGCACATTGATGTTAGACACCACTTCATCAGAGACCATGTTGAGAAAGGCAATATAGAGATACTCAAGATTGGCACAGAAGACCAACTTGTAGATATCTTCACCAAGCCCTTACAAGAAAGCCGGTTCTTGACTTTGAGACACAATCTTGGATTAATGGAGTTGCCTAAGGACTGAAAAATTGTCCTGAATCTCTAAAGACTGAATAAGTGAGTAGGCCTCTGAGAACAGGTTCTCAGAAAGCCAAGTTGATAAGAAGTGATGCAAAGGTTTCTGAGTAGCAACACTCAGAAAGGCAAAACATTTCTGGAACGGGTATCCAGAAAGGCAAAGGTTGGTACACATTTAATAAGTAAATAAGACTAGAACTTACTTACTGATAGTGTGTCAAATACATTCAAACAACTGAAGTTTCTGACACTTGAATTTAGAAAGCTATTTAGTCATAAAGAGAAATGGACACACAAAGCCCAAAAGGTATAAGTTCTGAAAGTCAAACATGTGCAATGTCTTGTATTTTTACCATTTTCATGATAAACAATATATAGATAAGGACTTGACACTCAGAATGATAAAGCTCAAACGATTAAGTGTTCCTACTCTTTACTAAGTGACACAATGAATGTAGCATATTAAAAATCCATCAAGTCGGCACATTACCATTTGTTGATTGATATCATTACAAGATATTCAATATAAGCCCTTGATGAATAAACGTTTGATCTCAACGGTTGAGATTAAAACAAAGCAAGTAATGTCTGTTGAGAAATGCAGACATGGCCCACTACGCATTTAATGAAGTACAAAGGACGTACCACGCCTATGCAGATGCAAAGACACGCATTCATATTCAGCTATATGTATGTTATATCTATGTACATTTTGTCTGCTATATATATAGGATTTGGGCAAAAGACAAACACTTTTACCAATTCTGAAATTTCAAACTTGCATCAAAACAGCAAAATCTCTCAAGATTTCTGCAAAACCCCCTCTGCAAAATCAGCTTCTTGTGCTTAGTCTTCTGAAAAGACAGACTAATCTCGATTAATTGTGCAAAATTCATCTAAAAACACTCTTTCAAAACTCTATATAAGAGATGGCACCCAAGAAGATGACAACCAAGAACCCTAAGGCCACAACATCTGCTCCTGCTGAAAAGCAAGGAGGAAAGGAACTTAAGGTGTTGAATAAACGCCTTCTGGGAAAGTTTACCCCATCGGACTGGAACCCTAACCACAAAATGAATTGGGGAGCTTTTCTAGTAAAGAGATATGTACCAGCAGTTATATCTTCAAAACCAGAAAGGAAACTGATATTGGGAATGCTGAAGAATTCCCATATCTACAAGCTTCTATCTGCTGCACCCAGGGGACTATCCACACTGGATGTACTGGAGTTCTATAACAACTCCAAAATCTTCACAAAAGTTGTGAATGATGAAGAAGAAAAATACATGCATACTAAAGTCCAAGGACAAGAAATTGTTCTAGACTGCAAGACTTTCTGCAAGATATTCCAATTGAAAAATCGAGGAACTTTTGAAGACATCAACATCAAGGACGCTTCCATGATTCAAGGCGTCAAAGAGCTATTTGAAGCAATCCAATTAGAAAATGCAAAAGGTTGCCCAGGAGACTTTGTTCTGAAAGCCATCAGAACTAGTCATCTCCAGAAACACTGGAGTACTTTAGCTCTTATTCTGGTCTGTTGCTTTGATGGCAACAAAGGTGGAGTAGACCAGATAAGCATGGACAGATGGATGATGATGCATCTTCTGAACAAGAAGCATGAAGGGCAGGAAACACACTTCAATTGGGGGAAGTACGCCTTCAACAAATTTCTTGGACACATTGAGGAATTTGAGCCCAAAATCATCAATGGCCTTGCTGAGCCAAAGGCCAATATGCACTTTGGTCTCAGGATCTGCTACATTCTGGAAACAATGGGAATCACTCTCAGAGAGAGGCAGGAAATCTCAGTCACCAACTCCCTTTTCAGACACGCTTTTGAAGAAAAGGAGAAACTTGCTGCTGAGAACGCACTCAGAAAGGTAGAAGAAGAAGAAACTGCACAGCAAGGTGAGGAGGTCTCTGAGCAAGCTAAAGCTAAACCTCCAGTTGCCAAGAGAAAGAGGACTCATAGCAAAAGAGCCTCCAAGTCCCTAATCATACAAGAGGCACAACCTTCTGGAGACAAGGTCTAAGAAGATGTTGGACGCTCAGAAAGGAAAATCCAGAATGCCCCAAGAGTCCTGAACCAGAATGCTCCAGAACTCTCCAGAGATGATAGAAATATCATAGATGGGTCTACACCAACACAGAATAGTGATTCTGAGGATGATGAAGTACTTGCAAAAGTACTCAAAAGGTTCAAGTATGAGACCCATGGAGGAGCTTCAAGCTCAGCTCTTCAGAAAGACAAGAGCCCCTCTGCCCAGCAGGAAGAAGAAGGCCTGGATGAGGAAGATAGAATGATGGAAGATGTTGCCATTGCTTCCACATTCACAATGCCAGCACTTAATATTGCTGAAGAAAACCCTGTTCTTGAACAGGTTCCTCAACCTTCTGAGAAAGCTCAACTCTCAGAAAGGGATCAAACTGAGATGGAGACTCAGAATGATACTGCAGAGGAGAACAACAATGAGCACAGAGAGACTGTGGAATCACCACAAGTCCAAGAGATCAATGATCAGCCTGACTCTATTCAGGTAACAAAGATAGTTTGTATCTAACATGTCAACATAATTGTATGTTAACTTGTTACTCATAAGTTGTATTTGTTACAGGCCAACTTGGAGACACACTTTCAGGGGGAAGAAAACCTGTCCACCCCCTTGAATCAAGAAGAGGTTCCTCCAACCTCAGAACATCAAGAAGAACCTGTCCCACAGGTAGTAAAGTTATCTCTGAACAAGAAATAACTAAAAAATGCTCTTATCTTATGTTCTAATATTCTTAATGTCTCTTCTTAGGCTCCAACTGAGGAAGTAGTGGTGGTGGAACCAACACCCCAAAACCTAGATGTTGATACGAAAATATGTCCAATCCGTCATAAAGGACCTAGGAACGAATCCTAAGGCGTCCTAAGTCATCCATGGGATCCGAGTCACTATAGTCCGAGTCGATGGTCCGATTCGGGTCGACCAACCATGGTCCGACCCACCTTAGAAGAAAGGAACAAAGGATCTGGAGCCTGTGAGGTCCGACTCAGGGATTTAGGTCCGACCTATCAAGGTCCGAACCACCTTGGAACAAGAAGACAAGTACTCAAACAGCACTGTCTCTGACCCAAGCCCTCCGACCCGGACGATTACTCGGATCCAGCATGACAATCTCATAAAGCAACCAAGCAAATAGGCACCAAAGAGTGAGATGTCCGAACCTAGGCGTCCGGACCAGGCGTCCGGACCCCTCTCTCCGAACCTGGGATCTCGGCAGACCTAGTCCAATCCTCTACAACCCTTCCAAAAATGACTAATCTACCCCTGAAGCCCAAAATTGGCATGGGCTAAGCTTCATTGTTGGGTCATGGGCCTAATACTTGTGTTGGTGGCTCAATCATGGCTGTACACATGGCGCAATCCTAGCAAGCCCTCCATTTTGATGATCAACTATAAATAGGCACACATCCCCACAAGATCAAGTAAGTCACATTGCCATCCTATTATCTTATACTACACAGAGTCGATCCTCAGTCGCTCTTGAGTAAAGTCTCAAATCCGGTTTGACACTTAGCAAACCGGATCCTAACCCCCCCCCCCTCTCCAAGTTACTTGTGCAGGATCTCACCCGTTGCCTCTTATGGATACGGATAAGTGAAGGAAAGAAAGACAAACTCATTAAGTGTTTGGGGAGTTCTACCCCCAACATTTTTGGCGCCGTCTGTGGGAAGCGAACAAAAAGCTCCATTCTCTACAGCCTCTAATGGCAAGAACAAGGAGGTCCGCAAGAACCAACGCCACTGCAGTCGGTACACCTGCTCCACGACAAAGAGGTAGGCCTCTTACTAGGCGAAGCAGAGCAACAAGAGTTCCCTCAAGAGATGCGACGGAATACCCCAGCGACGGCCGGACAGCTAGTCTCTCTTCTAGCGAGGAAAGAGCCACTGATCCACCAATAAGAACCCAGGCGCTTGGAGACGAAGGACATGTTCCTCCGCCAGGAACACATGGTCCTCCTCCCGGGAAAAACTTCACCCTTCCAAATGGGCAGATCATCCGTCCTAGTGAGTTCGGGATGAATGAGAATCAGTTTGGCCTCTTACTCACCACTATTCAAGGATGTTTCGGATCAAACAACCTCCAGCCTCCTCAACCCACTCCACCTTTGGCAATCCCAAGACAAGCTGAACCCGCTCAATCAAGAAATGAGCACCGTCCCATCCAACAACGACTGGGGGAACAAGCTCAACCGGAAGATCTAAGGAACCTTCTTAACAGGAGGGCCGCTGCTTCTCATGGACAACGAGGGAGAAGTCCAGAAGTGCCACGAGTAGACGAAGTGGGAACCAGTCGGCGAGGAGCTCAACAACAAGCGCCAAGAGATCAAATGGCGGAAAGCATCCCGATAGTTCCAATCGGTGATCTTCCTCCAGATGTAGCTATCAACCCCAGAACTGGTGAAAGACTGACAGCTGAGCAGATCTACCTCCAACAGAAGGCCTTGGAAACACAAATTGCCACCTTGAGCAAGATGGTCAAAGCACATGAGAAAGTGACTGTTAAGACTCCCAACCCCCTGTGCGACGAAATCAGAAGAGAACGAAAGCGCCCCGACTGCGTTATCCCAAACCTTGAGCATTACTATGGAGATACTTGTCCTGTAGGGCATCTTACTAGATACGAAAGTAAGATGGAAAGCAATGGACTCAACGACAACATGAAAGCTCTCAACTTTTCCACCACACTCTTTGGAGAAGCAATGGATTGGTGGACCTCACTACCTAATGGTTCCATCAGATCTTATGCGGACGTTGCCTCCCTTTTCTTGAAAAGGTTTGAGAAAGCAAAGAAAATGAAGAGGTCAGTTGAGCACCGCGTGCATAATCCGTAAAGAGCATGAGGACCTTAGAACCTTCCTTGACCGCTTCAACGTCAAGTACGATGTAGAGCCTCATAGCATCAAAGAGCGGTCCGACACCTATATGCTAACACTTATAATGATGAGCTTAGAAGGAAGCTTTCCAACGAAGAAATCACCACCGAAAAGTACCGAAGATATCTCAAGGAGTCTTATATGGAGAAGAGTACCAAGAAATGTCCCGATAAGAGCAGGATAAAGAAGGGAAAGAACAGTACGACAGAACTTCCTCCTCGTCAAGGGAAGTTCGAGCAAAAAGAGATCTCGTGGACAGAAAGAATTCAGAGAGAAAGAACTCCACCTAGGAGATACGCCGAGTATACTCAATGCATAAAGATCCGACATCTTGGCTTCTATTGTTGAGAAGGACTTAAATATACAATGGCCTAAACCTGTCAGGAGCAGCAAGAAGAGTAAATTTTCTAAAGACTACTGTAGGTTCCACAAGCAGAAAGGTCACCCGACTGAGGATTGCGTCCAGTTGAAGACAGAAATCGAAAGACTAGTGAGAAGTGGGAAGTTGAAAGAACCAACAGGTGAAGAAGAACCCTCCAGGCATAGAAAGAATGAGCAGAGAAGAGAGGAGCGTGATTCCGAACCTCCGGATGTGATCTTTACCACCACCTCCAGCGGAAATCCCACCTTGGCATGCCCAAAGATACCAAGGGTACCGCGAAGATACAAAAATGGAGAACCTCCCTTACAGTGGAGTTATCAACGCCATTGTAGGAGGACCAACAGGGGGAGATAGCAGAAATGTAAGGGAAAGGACCGCGCAACACTTGAGAAACAATGACAGAGCTTACGGTCCACCAGCTCTGAAAGGCACAAATGCAATTACCTTTGACGATAGCGAGATCCCCCCACCAACGTCTGGCGGAGGAGATCTCAAGGACCCCGATGTCCCTTTGGTTGTTTCTCTAGTGATTGCCACTTACAAGGTCAACAAGGTACTAATCGACACAGGAAGCTCCTCCAACGTCATATCCAAAAGGACCGTGGAGCAAATGCACCTGGGGCAAATACAATATGGACGAGTATACACTTCATTGGTAGGTTTTGGAGGGTCTGTAGTACGCCCCATTGGAAGTATACCACTACAAGTCTCTATGGGCACCTTTCCGACAAGAGTGACCAAGACTATCCTCTTCATGGTAGTAGATAGCACCTTCGACTATAACGTGATCTTGGGCTGCCCGGGACTTAACCAATTCAGAGCAATTGCTTCTCCCTTACACAACAGAGTAAAGTTTCCAACCCCGAACGGCGTGGGAGAAGAAATGGGCAACATTAGAGAAGCCTGGGAGTGCTACATCATGTCAACCAGAGGGGCCACAGTACCTGTCCTTTCGGTCACTAAGGGCCCTCGTAGCCATTCTTCCATTACTCTAACGCCACCAAAGGAAGAAATCGGTATTGGGTCGCTCAGAGAGAAGTTCCCCAAGACAGCTAGAATAGAATCCCATGAAGCCTTGAAAGAGGTCCAACTGGTCGAAGGAGATTCGAAAAGAACAACTCGGAGATGAGTACGGAAGTAGAGCTGAAGCTCATCACTTGCCTTCGTGACAATCGCGACATCTTTGCTTGGAGCACAGATGATCTCAAGGGGATAGACCCAAGGATCGCAGTTCACCGTCTGAACATGGATCCGACGGTCAGACACATCCGGCAAAAGAGGAAAGACTTTGGACCAGTTGAGGATGCTATCATAGCAGGGGAGGTTGACAAGTTGATGAAAGCAGGTCATATCGAAGAAGTCGACATCTGGGTCTCAGAACGTGGTCCTCGTCGAAAAAGCTCCAGAAAGTGGAGAATGTGCAATGACTTCACTAGACTCAACAAATTTTGTCCAAAGGATCCCTATCCGCTGCATAGACCAAATTGGTTGATTCCATCGGGATGTGCGCTTCTAAGCTTCATGGATGCTTATCAAGGCTTCTACCAAATTAGGATGGCTCAAGAAGACATCAAGAAAACGGCATTCTTTGCGGAGGGGTCTATTGCTTCAAGGTCATGCCCTTTGGCCTCAAGAATGCAGGAGCTACTTACCAACGGCCGGTAAATAAGATGTTCAAGGAAGAATTGGGAAAACCATGGAAGTCTATGTGGATGACATGCTTGTGAAAAGCAAGATCAAGAGGAACACGTCAACACCTTAACAATTGTTTTTCTATTCTCCGAAATACGGAATGAAGTCAACCTCAAAAGTGCACTTTCGGGTGAAAGGAGGAAAATTCCTTGGTTACATGGTCACGTAAAGAGGCATCAGCTAACCTGCACAAAATAAAGGCAATCATAGATCTACCACAGCCCAAGACCCACAATGAAGTTCGAAGCTTCTAGGAAAGGTGATGGCATTGAGCCGTTTATCTCAAAATCCGAGAAGAACCTTCCTTCTTTAAGATCTTACGAAAAGGAAATAAGTTCGAGTGGACAAAGGAGTGAAGAGGCCTGAAAACTTGAAAAAGCATCTCCTCTCGCCGCCTTTTGTCTAAACCCGTGGAGGTCAAACTCTTTACCTCTATTCGCCACCATCGATGAAGCAATGAGTTCTCAATCTTGACGGATACAAGACAACGAGCATTTACCAATTTACTATTTGAGAAAAGCCTTGCAGCTCGAGGCCAGATATGTCAAGGTTGAGAAGCTCGCCAGACCGGTTTGATCGCGATCAAGCCTTACTTCAAGTCGCATCGGATTGTGGTCCTTACAAATGAGCCACTCAAACATGTCTTGACAAACCGGATCACCAGACGCTCGCCCAAATGGGCTATTGAGCTAAGTGAATATGATATTGGGTATCAAGCCCCATCTCGCCAAGAAAGCGCAAGTTCTGGCCGACTTCCGGTAGACTATCCAGAAAGCGTAAGAAGAGAGCGAAAACTCCTGTGAAAAGGCTAGTCATGTGGTGATAGCCCAAATCAAGGAATCAAGGGGAGAAAAGAAGGTAAGAGACACAAAGGTAGCATCCAAATTTTATGACTAAGTATCACCAACCTATGGATGATTCACCGAGAGTAAGGCACATGTTTCTCTTGGACGAAGAACTCAATACCTCGACAATGCATCTTCCAACAAGAAGCGGGAGGTTGAGAAAGCACTCACTCACTTCGGAGGTAAGGAAAGAAACAAAGAATGTTGGACATTACAAGTGGACGGATCATCCACCGGACGGTTGGGAGGAATAGGAATTTTCCGTGAAAGTCCTGAAGGAGCCAAGCTAGAGTACGCCATCACCCTCAATTTTAAGGTGACGAACAACGAGGCCGAATATGAAGCACTTATCACAGGCCTAAGAATGGCGAAAGCCCTTCAGGTAAAAAGGATCAAAGCCTACAGACTCGCAATTGCATAATCTCAGCTTCTCGGTCCTTTACCACCAAAGGACCTAACATGATCAAATACTTGGAGCTCCTCAAGAAAGAGGTTGAGCACTTTGAAGAATTTACTCTTGACCAATTTCACAGAGAATGGAACGAAAAAGCCGACGCCCTCTCCAAGTACGCCTCAGCCTTAGGAGCTTTGGACACAAGAAGTGTCATCCTAATGACCCGCGCGGAATCCTCTCTGGCAAACCCCAATGGACAGATGCTTCTCTTGAGCACAGAAAGAAACTGGATGACTGATATATTCCGTTACCTCAAGGATGGTACTTTACCTGTGGATCCTAGAGAGGCCAGGAAGATTCAATGTCGAGCTAACAGATACTTTATTCTGGAAGAAGATCTTTACAAAATATCCTACAGCGGAACTCACATGAGGTGCCTAGATCCTCAAGAAGCGAAAACTGTGATGGAAGAAATCCACACCGGAAGTTGTGGAAGTCATTCTGGAGGAAGAACTTTGGCGCAAAAGATCATAAGACAAGGATACTATTGGCCAACTGTTGACATAGATGCTGCCAACATCGCCCGTGCCTGTGAAGACTGCCAATACTATGCCAACATACCACACCGCCCGACCAACCCTATGATTCCGTCAATCATAGCATGCCCATTTGATCAATGGGGCATAGACATAGTTGGTCCCTTTCCGCGAGGAACACATCAAAAGAAGTTCTTGATAGTGGCAATGGAATACTTCACTAAGTGGGTCGAAGCTGAAGCAGTGTCAACCATCACAGAAAGCAGGGTTCGGACATTCATCTGGAAGAACATCATCTGTCGGTTTGGACTCCCACGAGTGCTAGTTTCAGACAATGGAGCACAATTTTCTGGGTCAAGACTGAAGGAGTGGCTTCAGTCCTTCAAAATAGAACAACGCTTTACTTCCATTGGCCACCCCGAAGCCAATGGTCAGGTGGAAGCCACCAACAAGACCATAGTAAAATTTTGGAGAGAAGGTTGAGAACTTCCCAAGACAGTTGGGCGGATGATCTCGATGCGGTCCTTTGGGTAAATCGAACGACAGCCTGGACTGCCACACAAGAAACACCTTTCTCCCTAGTCTATGGATCCGAGGCGGTCATCCCTTCGGAAACGGTGGTGGCAACCCAGAGAATCCAGCAATACAACCCAGTTGATAATGAGATCGCAAGGATCTATGACCTTGAGCTCCTTGAAGACAAGCGTGATAAGGCATTGGCCAACATCCTTCGGTACCAAGCCATGACCGCTCGGGCCTACAATAAACGTGTTTTGCCCAAGGATATACAAGTTGGAGACTTAGTCCTCAGAAGATCCGATATACTAAGTCATGTGGGGAAACTTAAGCCCAAGTGGGAAGGACCTTACAAAATTACTGGGGCAAGAGTTAATGGAAGCTTTAAACTAGAAGATGGGCAAGGGCAGGCCTTGAAGAGAACTTGGAATGCCAAGAATCTCCAAAAGTTTTACACTTAGAGAAGGAGCGTGACAACGACTGTCACCTTCCTTTATCTTGTCGATCTGTTTTTTGTGTTTGTTTTTTGAAAAGGCCTCGAAGCCCTCAAGTTGTAATTCGATTTCCGTCAAATCAATACAACTGTGACTTCATAAACATTGTTAAACATTTTTTAACTACTCGATCCGAAACTAGATCATACACTGATCCGGATCGGATCAACACGATGAAAACAGCATCCCACAAAGACGAGGGCAAGTACTTTATTTAACAACAGAATGCAGAATTACAAGGCTAGGGTCCGAAGAGCCCCAATCTACCCTTTAAAAGCAAGTACCTATTCTAACTTAACCTTGATCCCCCGAACCTAGCTAAGTCCGAGCATAATTGTTCCCACATCTGCGGGCTCCCAAAACTGCTCGTCATTTAGAACTTCAGGAGTCCACCTCGGATTATCTGGGAACTGGAATCGGCCGACTGGGCTAATCAACGTCTTTCCAAACATTTAGGCAATGCTTCGCAACTCCCAAGTAAACGAGCCAGCTCCGACGCAAGCAAGAAACACTCCAACAATTCGGATCGCCTTTTACCGGATTATAGTACACAAATCTCTCCGATTTAAAGTACTTGGAAGGCAACCAGCCCGGACAGTCGGAATGTCCAAATCACTCCTGAGGCTCCAACTGTTCCGAGTTCCAACAAATCGGCTTTGTCAGGAACTCTGTTCCAGAATTGCAAGTCGCTCTCTCGAGCCTTCAATTCTGGAACGTAGCCACCAACAAAACCAAGATTGCTCGAACGAAAAACTTTAGGAGTAAGACGAACAACTTCCGGAAAGAGATATTTCCGGAGGTTCTCAACGATCCGACTCCCAAAAAAGACCGGCACTATTCGACTCCATTCCGTAATTGCAAGTAGCTCCTAGAGCCTTCATCGAACGAAACCACCAATGTGCTGAATCGCTTCGGATACGGACTTCCAGGAACGAGCCAAAAATCTGTGGAGGTTAAAGTACACTACCTTCGATCCGAAGGACGAATGACTCGGAACACAACAGGCTTGACAGAATGCCTTCCAACATCTCGGGCAGATCTTACACCGGACCTCGAAATACTGGAAGGGATTCTACCAAACCAACTATGCCGACTCATCGCCCCCCGGGCACATACCACGGGCGGGGTGCTTCGGATGTATCGAGGCTCAGAACACAGTCGTATAAAAATCCCCAAACCATCCAGCTAATCTACCTCTCCGGGGCCAAAAGTCACGAATATAGACCACAACCCCGGAGAAAGAAGATTAGCCTGACGATCAGAGGAATTGATTGGCAAAGATTTCAGTTCACTCTCAAGACGGATCAGATCCTCGAAGATCCGAGGCTGGCTTTCCGAGCAATTTAATTTCCAAAACTCTCACCGTGAACCAACCCGGGTAGACTTCCGAAGCATCGGAGAAACCCTTGGGACAAGATCACGCGCAAGAGTGATGGTATAAACATGCTCACCAGCCGCTCGGACTCGAGCTCCGGACCTTTGGTTACTATAAAAGGGAGAAATGTCCTAATGAAAAGCCGTACAAAGTAGGGGTATATATAGAAAGAGAGGACCAATTAGAAGCGGACACATGTCCCATATTCACCGGAAATGGGCTTCAATAACATGGGCCCGCTCTTGACTTCCATTGGCCCAACCCAATAATCCATCCATACGGTCGGGCACATTGACTAAGTTACTCACTCGAACATATCAAGCTCGGGGCTGACATAACAACATCCGAAGCAACTGTGATTCGTATAGAGTCACCCTGTACTTAATGATGATCATCTTTTCACTATCTCACAAGTCTGTATGACTCGGGATTGTACACCAAGTCAACGTCTGAATCGTCACTACTTATCACGATACAAGGAAATTCTCTTTCTCGCAAGCCTTGTCACTCTAAGACGTGGCTCCGAACCGTTCGTGATCCGGCTTATATCTATTAAAGATTCCGATTCGGATGGGCACAATGGTTGATCGTCCCCCAAGACCCGCAAAGGAGAATTTGCATTATGCAAATTAACGTTCTGGCGATATGAATCTCAAGGGTCCGAACCCATTATCCGAATTTATGAGAGTTGATGAGTTACTAAGCAAATACGAAATTAAACGCGCAAGAATGTAAACAGCAACATTAGTATTTCAGTGACAAAAATAGTTCCGAGCCACCAAGGGGCCCAAACCAACAACATTCATCAAGACAAGTATATTTATACAACAAAAGATGACGAGAAAAAAGGACAACATTGCTTTTAGGCCCGAAGGCACCCTACTACAAAAAACCCGGGGCATACCCCGTCTTTACTGCCTTCGCCGCTCGGACGAACTAGGTTGAGACCGAGAGGGGCCCCCCGTATCCTTCTCCGGAGGCGCTTGACCTTGCTGTTGGGCTAACCTCCGTTCTCTCCGAGCCTCAACCTCTTTCAGGAAGGCCGTACATCGCTGCATCAAGTCTAGGTCGCGATCGAAGCCACGAACAGGCCCAGGCAGAGTCAGCTAGTCTCGGTTGTGTTCCAAGTGATCCTCCAAAGGAACGAAAACACTGGACATAAGCACCCGAGGGACGAAGGGTGGGAGATACGGACCGCCATGGTTGTACTTCTTGCCCTCCGACTCGTCGCAGACCAGCTCCACAAATTCACACTTGAGCAGGTCTTCGTCCAAGACACCCTCCGGAGCAAAGTCCGATCCATCTCCATTCTTAAAGGCGGACACTCCCTCAGCCTCCAAGTCGCAGTCATCCGGTATCCAACCCTTCCTCCGGCACTGGTCCACAGCTGCATCGAACCCATCTTGACGGGCCTCGTCATACTTCGACTCGAACAAAAACTTGCAGGAGTCCGAAGCAAGGAAATCTTGGGCAGCCCTTGTCCGGACCACCAGAAGCTCTTTCAGCATCATATCCTTGAAAGTCCGAGAGACACCCACGAACTCGTCCAAACTATCTTGGTGCACTTTCAAGTCAGTTTCCAAAGATAGGATGGCACTTTTCATCTTGGCCGTCTCCGACTCGGCGCTCCGAAGTGCTGTTCAACCGGGACGTTTCAATCGCCCGGGCAGGTTCAGCCTTGGCCAAATCCTCTTCTAGGGTAGCCCTCCGAGCAGCTACCAAGGAGCATGCTTCCACAGCGACAGCAAGATAAAAATGACAGATATCACAAACGTTTAGATATCTCCGAATCGCAGGAAGATAACAAAATAACCAAAACACTTACTTACCTTGCGTTGAGCGGCAACCAACTCTGAAATCCGCTCCAACTCCGGCAAAGAACCAACCGAGCAACTTCCGGATCCAATCAGCGCCTCGCTCATCTTCCCTTGCCTTTTTAGCGGAGGATTCGACCTTGAGGGGCGCTTTACATACTCGATCATCAAGGGATCTCGGGACACGGATCTTGGAGGCTTCCTCGAGCCCTTAGATCCGACCACCTTACCCTTGTCCGGAGTAGGGATAGTTTGGGCCTCTTCGCCCGCAGCAGCTCTCCGAGATTCCTCCACTCGGAACACGGCAGCATTTCTTGGCTCTTCCATCGGGAGTACGGTGGAAGTCTTGATAATTTGGGTCCGGAACCTCTCACATGTCCTTCATTGCAAAGATTTTGTTGATGCTTCAACTCCCGCATGGTTACCATCGTATACTCGAACCAAAAAGCTACACATCCGAATGACAGAGAGTTAAACCAAAAAGCTACACATCCGAATGACAGAGAGTTAAAACCAGCTAGCTACACATCCGAATGACAGAGAGTTGAACCAAAAAGCTACACTTGCAGAATAAATAGACAAGCTACGGACCGAATCGGGCAACCACCCCAGATTAAAGAAGGATCACTTACTCAGGTCCTCCATATCATCACAAAAGCTGGGCTCGGACAAACCGGCTAGGTACGGAAGAGGCTGACATATCAGCCCTCGGAAGAAGTACTTTTCCGGCTCTTGACTCCGATGGAGCGCTTGCATCCACAAAGGGATGTTCTGTGCCGGTGGCTTCCAATCTGGTAGCTTGCCTCGGAAGAACTTTTTCTCAAAATGCCACGTGGGCCTCTCCTTTTCGGATCGGCCGGGTTTCAATGCGGGCCGCACGAAAATATACCTCTTAAACCATTGGATTCCCAACGAGGACAGGGGGTCAACAAAACGGTACGTCAAGGCGACATACGAACGTATAGAACCATGCGTTCCTATTACTTACACTTATGTTGAATAATTTACGAAAATTATCGAATGTGACCAGGATGCCTTTATATTTACATAAGACCCCGAAGCACATCAGATTTCCGAGGGAGTTGGGGATGATCTGGTGCGGACTCAACCCCATACAGTTCAAAATCTCCAGAAACTCGGACGATACGGGTAGCCGCCACCCGCAATGGAGACTTATCTCATGGACACACATGTATCCCGGAGGCGGATTATAGAACGCATGAGATTCGTCTGGGATGAGAATCTCCACACACTCCGGGATCTCATATCTCCTCCGGAGCTCATCCACTTCCTCGGCTCGGATGGTTAAGGCACAAGTAGGCAAAGTACCGTCCTCATTCAACTCGCCCTCCGGATCGGGGTGAGTGACCTCGTCTTTAGACCGAGGGAACTTTACTTGGAATACGTCCTCACCCTTCCTCAACCTCTCCGGACGCTCTTCCTCAGCCATCTGCCGACTCGACCCTGCTTGCCCAGCAGATTCCACACGGAGCATATGAGCGGATAGCTTTACACTTTCTTCCTCTTCGGAACCAGAATCTTGGGCCCGCACACCTTCTTCTGCCTCATCTTCCTCGGATGAGGATGCTAACTCTACGACAGTCTGAAGAGGCACAGCGACTTTCACACGATCCTCCTCACCTTCTTCGAAGATGCCCAATTTGGGAGGTGCTTCCGAGGTATCATGAACTTCCTCGATGATCGGCTCCTGCGGATCCGGAACGAACGGGACTCGATTAGGATTACTCCTAAAATTATAACCAAGGTTGCGAATTAAGGATCGGATCTCTACCGGGAGTTCGGATTTCGCCACCGACCGCAACGAGTTCCTATAACTCGCGAACTTGTTTCTTGAGCCGCTACAATAACCTGCACATGGGACACTCGCAGGTAATCCCGACACCTCGGAGGACCAGGATCCGGAACAACTAACCGAAGTAAGGAACTTACCTCGGGCTCTTCCCGGCTCGGATGGGGCGCTTGTTCCACCTCCAATACTTCTTCGTCATCTACGATCTCAATTTCCTCGGAGCTATCGGTTAAAGATATCGCTTCGGAGTCATATCCCTCAGCCTCGGATCGATTTTGGCTATCACTCTCGAACATCCTAGGGAAAGGAGAAAGCAATTTTGTAAGCTTTAAGATGGCAGTCCGAGAGGTCGTTTATTTATATTAAAGTGGTCAGTTTATAGCCAACACTACTGGCTTTCCCAGGCGAAGTTAGTTCGGAGTCAGTACGATGCTGATTCGGCGTTAGTCAACATTGAGAACGTATGGAGTATTAGAAATATAATACACATCATAAGCATGCATCCGATCCAATGGAAGATTACTTGGACTCGAGAATTTAATCATAAGACGAGACAAGTGAACTTACTTGGACTCGGATGGTTGGATAGAAATGTCTGGATTTTGTACGAGATTACACGTTTCGAACCTCTTGATTGCTCGCTTCGGATCGTTGGACGTCGCTTCGGATATACTTAGAATGCGAAAATTCTCTCTGCCAACGGTGAGAAATACTTAGTCATATTTGGAACACCAACCGTCACGATTTTTCGGGATTAAATCTCAATCGAAGATCAAGGTTTATCCAACGGCATACTACAATTATACCAAGTGAAATGACGAATTGGTACAACAAATTTACTTCGAGGATAGACGAATACAACAACTATCCCACTCTCGGGCAGCAGACAACACGAGAGTTCCGGATTATCCTCTTCTCGGATGCCTAGCGGCTTATCAGTCCAACATAATTTGCCCACACAAGGAACCTCGTATACTCGAGCGATTACCCTTCGGACCTTCCCGTGACCACAGAGGTTGGTTCGGACGGGACACGCACCTACGGTCCGCCACCGTAGCTCATCAAAGGTACACTACCGATGTTCGGAGCCTAAACTTGGTCTCGCTTACAAATACCCTTTTTTCTTTTCTTTTTCACTTCGTTGCCCTTCGGACCCAGCCCCTCGGATGGCAACGGTGTTTTAGAAAAAGAAAAAGGGGGGGGGGAGAGAGACTAAGTCAGTGGCCACACGAAGTACGAACTACACCTTTTTTTTAACTCATTAGGACGGATTGGACTAAAGGAACAGATACTTCCTCAACAGCTTCCCAAAACTAATAGTTTCACAACTATCTTCTACTAAGATACTCGGAAACTAGGGGGACATATGTTGATACGAAAATATGTCCAATCCGTCATAAAGGACCTAGGAACGAATCCTAAGGCGTCCTAAGTCATCCATGGGATCCGAGTCACTATAGTCCGAGTCGATGGTCCGATTCGGGTCGACCAACCATGGTCCGACCCACCTTAGAAGAAAGGAACAAAGGATCTGGAGCCTGTGAGGTCCGACCTGTGGATTTAGGTCCGACCCATCAAGGTCCGAACCACCTTGGAACAAGAAGACAAGTACTCAAAGCAAGACCTTCTCTGACCCAAGCCCTCCGACCCGGACGATTACTCGGATCCAGCATGACAATCTCATAAAGCAACCAAGCAAATAGGCACCAAAGAGTGAGATGTCCGAACCTAGATACTCCGAATCGGAAGAGTTAGACAGGCAGGATAACTTCCTCAGCTAAACAGCCAAATATGGTCCGGACGAGGTCCCGACCCTCTCTCGAACACAGGATCTCGGCAGACCTAGTCAAATCCTCTACAACCCTTCCAACAATGACTAATCTACCCCTGAAGCCCAAAATTGGCATGGGCTAAGCTTCATTGTAGGGTCATGGGCCTAATACTTGTCTTGGTGGCTCAATCATGGCCGTACACATGGCGCAATCCTAGCAAGCCCTCCATTTTGATGATAGCCTATAAATAGGTACACATCCCCACAAGATCAAGTAAGTCACATTGCCATCCTATTATCTTATACTACACAGAGTCGATCCTCAGTCGCTCTTGAGTAAAGTCTCAAATCCGGTTTGACACTTAGCAAACCGGATCCTAACCCCCCACCTTCTCCAAGTTACTTGTGCAGGATCTCACCCGTTGCCTCTTATGGATACGGATAAGTGAAGGAAAGCAAGACAAACTCATTAAGTGTTTGGGGAGTTCTACCCCCAACACTAGAGATTCCAGAGGCTGAAAAGCTTTCTGAGGAAGTATTTACTGAGCCTTCTGCTAAGAAGGTAAGTAATCAGTAATAGTCTTCTTCAAAGAATGCTCTGGAAAACCCAATACTAAAATCTCTTATGTTTGTTCTTACAGGCTCAGTCAGAAGAACAATTGGAAGGAAAGACTGTGGTCTTATCTCTTCCAAAAGAAACTAAAACTGCTGAACAAGCAGTATCTGCAGAAAAGGTGCCAGAAACCCCCAAGGTTTCTGAGGAACATGCTACTGAGCTTCCTCACTTGGAAGTAAGTGAAGTCTCAAGAAGCACTTTTCCACCTATCTTTTCTGATAACAGTTTCTAAACATATTTGATTTTAATTCTCAGGTTCAAGCAGAAAGAAAGGTTGATGAGGATAAAACTTCTCCTCACACCAAAGTATCTGAGGCCTCTGTGCCCAAGCAAGCTAAAATCCAAGCAGATGAGCCTAGTGTTTCTACACAGGTATGCTCAGAAAGCTCACTTCTGCACACAGATACTAACACAAGTGGTTTGAACAAAACTAACTTGAACACTTTCTTTCAAGCTCAAAGTCTAGTGCCAGTTGATTTACTCAAGGCTTTCCAGAAGCACACTTTAAAGAAACATCTCAAGTGCTTCAGACAATGGCAGAAACTCAGAAAGGCTGACCTTTCTGAAGTAGCCAGAGTAATCGACGTCCCAGAAAAGAGAGCAATTGCCCTAAATCTGGAGGATTATATCCATGCATTGTTCCTAAAAGAGTCCTACTCATTTGCCACTCTAATGCATGAAGACTTCATTCATGAAGTAGCACAAAGACTTATAGCAGATTTCAAGTCTGCGGATGCTCAAACCCAAGGGCAGATGGTTACCCATCCTTGCCCAGCAAGCTCACTACTTATCCTGCTGAACAAGAAGAAGTTAATGGGAGGATGATTACATTCCCAAATGTGATCAACCTGGTTTCAGAAGATGACGAGGAGATGGACGAAAATGATTATCAAGAACCTCCCTCTGAGCATCCAAACCAAGAAGCAAAGAACAAGAGTGATGATGATGATGATCCCCAACCTGGACAAGGCGGGATTCAGAAAGCTAGTAAAGAAAGTGGAAAAAAGGCTACTCCCTCAATTGCTCAGAAAGCTCCATCATCATCACCTCCCAAGTCTCATCAAGATACCCAAAAAGCTGAACACAATGATGCCATAGAAGAAATTTCAGCTGCTGAGTTTAGGATTGAACAACTCAGAAAGGTATTGGAAGAAGAGAAGAGAATCAACATTGAGACTCAAGCTCTTGTTGATTAAAAGGAAGCCAAAATCAAGAAGCTCGAAGAAGCTAATGTCAAGGAATTGGCACTCCTAGATGAGCAAAGAAATTTGAAGAATGCCATTGTTGTCACAGCTGCTGAAATAGATGCAATGGATGACAATAATGATGAAGAGCATGATTATGAGACTGCATCAGAAAGACCTTCTACATCTTCTCAGAAGGCCAGCACACTTGATGGAAAACAGAAGAAGATTGTCAATCTGCAAACAATCCAAGAAAAGGATTATGATAGTGATGCTGAAACCCACAACTTGATTACTGAAGCAGAAGATGAGAGACTTGTCACTCAGCACAAAAGAGCCCTACTTGCTCCTCATATATTCTCTGCACCAAGTAGTTCAAGAAGTGAAGAGCAGCGTGCCAGGAACAGTGTCTTTTTAGAGCTCAGAAAGACACTAGTTGCCCAAGACACAAAAGTGCTAAAATCCGTCCCAGAAGAGATGAAGCCATTGGCTGCTGCTTTACTCAACAGAGCAACCAGCATAGCTCTCTCTCAGAAAGACCTAGGGTTGGTCAGGGATGAGGATTGTAACAATGCTAATGCAGCATTGAATGAAGCCAGCCATGCTGTCCTGCAAGCCAATGCCATCCTAAGGCCGCTTGAAGAGCTCAACTCAAAGGAGCAGGAACTGGTTAGACAGAACAAAGAGCTGAAGAAGGAACTTCAAGAATTGGTCAGGGTACACAACAATCTCCAGAAAAACTTTGAAACTCTCTCTGAAGCTTATGCTATCATGAGTCAGTCATTCATGACAAAGGGGGAAGAAGAGATGCCTCAGAAAGGCAGAGGAAGAAAAAGAAAACAATCAAATCCTCCCTCCTCAAGTCAACTTGTCATTAAGGACACCAATGGAGACACCCTTGCTGAAGAAGTTGTTCCAGATCAACCAGCCAGAAGGCTGAGAAGTATGGTCACTAGGGGAACCAAGTCCCTTAGAATCTCAGAAGAGAAGAAGACTTCTGAAGAAGAAGAAAAGGAAGAAGGAGAAGTAAGAGGTCAAGAAAGCTGCAAATCTCCAATTTTGGACTTCAATGATGATGAGGATGATTCTGATGAACATCCACTTCACAAGAAAAGGAGACAAGCATCTACTTCACAACCTCCTCTGGCAGCAAAGCCCTTAGCAGCCAGAACTCCTTCTAGCAACACCAAGTCTATACAAGGAACATCCACCAGCACAGCCCCAAGGCAGGAAGAAAGGGTTAGAAGATCTCCAGACAGAAGGCCACCAAACTGAAAAGCAAGAAGGGATTTCCAGTTTGGCAGAATAAACAATGAAACACGTCAAGAAAGGCCAACTGATGCCCACATTGAGTATATGAAGACTAGTAATGAAGAATCTTCATATAGGTGCATTCTGAACAAGAGAGGGTATTGGATTCTGGAACTACAACATCCACTTGTCAATGATAAGTTTCCAACTCCCATCCTCAACCAGATCCTGAAATGGAGAGAAGGTAAGCCAGAATTACTAAAACCTGAGCACCTTCATTCCTGGTTAAACTTTGAAGTAGAAAAGAGGAATGAAGCTAGAAAGATGGATCTTTCTTTTGCCTGTCCTTACCCAAAACCTGATGATGTACACAAGGTAAGAAAACTGGATGGTAGCTACAGCAGGAAGAACAAACTAGGTGTTTCAACCTATGAGTCATTCTATATGACATTGGATGAATACCTAGATGATATACACTATCTGGAAGAAATATACAAGTATTTCAACCTATCTCAGCTGCAACCATGCCTGGGTCTGGGGAAAGTACTTCTGGGTCAAACATTTTCTACGAAAGAATCACAAGCTTGGCAAGAGTTACCATGAAATATGTGACTTATCCAGAAAGACAGAGCTCTCTGTCAGAAGGATTCTTTATGACTATGTCCAAGAATGCAGAAAAGTGGATGATCATGTCAACTGATCCAGAAAGGGTGCTGAAGAACTTGAGGTATCTAAACCCAAGTTGTGATTCTGAAGAATTGAAGACTAGTAACATTAGAATACTCTCTTGGAGCTTGGACTCTCCTTTGTTCTAATTTACATAGTATGTTTTATTACTTTTTGTAATCTTGCTGATTGTTTCTAAAATTCTCTATTTGTAAAAGTTGCATCTCTTTCTGTAAACTGTACCTATCTGAAGATCATACTCTCAGATACATTTTAATAGATGACAACTTATCAGCAAAGATCACTTCTTGTGATTTGGTTGATGTTTACTTTCTGCACTTAATTCAACTAAAATTGAATATCATTTGAAATGATTAAGTGGTGGATTGTTTTCTCTTCCAGGATTACAATTTTGTAATAGGACTCGAAAGATAGTCATGGATGACTGATCAAAAAGGGGGAAATTTGTTAGGAATATCTGTTAGTATTTTGATCACTCATCACATGTTCTTATCTTAGCCAGAAAGGTGATTAAGTGCTCTTGGTTCACTTGAACATTGTAAAAGAGGAAATCACTGAGTATGATTAGTCTAGTAAATCTTGTATTAGGATTATAGGTCTCTGAGTGTAATTTTTATTTCAAGAAGACCATGAAGATCAATCCTAGCAATGGAGCTTTTGTGAAGATTAGAAGACTGAAGATTGCACAAGGTTTATGAAGACTCAAAGGTTTAGTCTAACTCAGAAAGACTATGTCCTTAATCCTTTCTTAAGTATATTAACTTACTTTCGGGATATGATTCTGGACATATAACATCATGAGTATGGAGCATGCAAGCCATCAGAAAGGCTCATGTATCCGTTGAGACTAAAGGACAATGAACAGTACTATGCATTAAATGCATCGGCAGAAATGCTGCAAAAATCAGTCCTCTCTGAAAAATGAGATAGTGACTTCTGAGTACATAGTTCAAGATATAAACTGATATAATTTGATAGAGAGCACAACGGATACAATTCAAACGCCTCTCAAATTTATCTATATATATCACACACTTAGATGCTTGAAAAATACACCTTAGAACGCTCTATCTTGCAAATTTACCATCAAGCAAAGTATTATCTCAAGCACTCTACTACCCTTTCTGAAAGCTTTCTGTTGCTTGAAGAATCACTAGTAGTTCTAAGTTATCCTGAACCTTAACAAGAGATTGTTATTCGTGAAAGAGTTGAACTATCAGATACCCTTTCTAAAGCTCATTCTCCAGAACGGACTTCAATTACTTGGGTCAGTAAAGAGCAGACTGCCATCCACTGAACAAGTGCATTAAGTAGTCTTGTTCTATTAGGCTCTCTGAAAACATAACTGAAAAGTTATACGAGAAGCCTCTCTGACAAACCTTATAACCAACACCATCAAGGCGTGGAGTAGAGGAAGTACTTGATTTGGGAAATCAGGGAATAACTCCAAGGTTATCTGAGTAGAAGAAGTACTTAGCTCTAGGAGCTGGGGAATAACTCAGGGGGAACATTTGGTTGGGAACCAATTGTTTAGGAATCTTAGAATAGGATTATTGTAAGGTGAACTCAATTATCTGTTCTAGTGAATTCTAGGTCTCAAAAAGACCGAAGTGGATTAGTTGGAGGATTACGCCACCTCCAGATACCACTATACTTGCTGTGTTATTTACCTTTCTGTATTTACATTTCAGAAAGCACACACACACTTACTTATTGTTTCTGCACTTACCTATCTTAAAGTCTTCCGCGCTCTGAATTTAAGTATCAGAAACCCCCAGGTTTCAGAGAAACTGTGTTTATCGACAAAAGTTTTAAAAGACTATTCACCCCCCCTAGTCTTTTACTTTGTCGTTATCTGGACCAACAGTCCAGATAATGGCAAAGTAAAAGACTAGAGGGTGAATAGTCTTTTAAAACTTTGTCGATAAGATTCTTCGATATCTGTGAAGATATCTGATACTTAATTTCAGAGAGCGGAAGACTTCTGAGATAAGTGCACGTGTTCAGCAAGATAAGTGTAAGTACTTTGCAATATAAGTAAAACAAGTAATAAACTGCATAAAGTAAATAACACAAGTCTTTATAGTGGTATCTGAAGGTGGCGTAATCCTTCAACTAATCCACTTCGGTCTTTCTCAGACCTGGAATCCACTAAGATAAATGAGGTAACCTTACATATATCTTTACTTGATTCCTAAATGCACTAGGTTCCCAACCAAGTGTTCCCCCTGAGTTATTCCCCGGCTTTCACAGCCAAGTACTTCCTGTACTCAGAAACCTTTTTGAGCTGTTCCTTAGCTTCCCAAGCTAAGTACTTCCTGTGCTCAGCAACCTTGGAGTTATTCCTTAGTTTCCCAAACTAAGTACTTCCTGTACTCCACGCCGTATATGGTGTTGGTTTTAGGTTTGTTTGTCAGGTGAGCTTCTTTAATAACTTGTTCAGTTATTCAGATAGCTCTGTGAATCAAGTATACTTAATACACTTTGCAATGTAGGGTATCTTGTTCTCTACTGACTCAAGTCTATGGTAAGTGTTCAAGAGAATGAAACTTAGATATGAAATATTAGTTCAACTCTTTCACAGATAACAATGCTCGTTAAGGATCAGGACACTTAGAACTTTTGTGCTACTTAGAATCAAGAGCTTTGGTCGCAACAGAAAGCTTGAAGGTAAGTAGTTTGATTGAGAGCGCTTGTGTGAGTATTCAATGTAAGTTCATCATAGCTCCAGATACCACTTGTTTGAACAACTTGTTATAATATGTTTCTTTTTCAGAAGCATATTTTATGTCCAAGGTATCTGAGTGTAGATATCTGTGGGCACTTTCCTCGTCTCAGAAACCTTTTATTCTCAGATATCTTTTGCAACATGTATGTTTCGAAACACTTGTTTCTTCAAGATATCTGGACATAGGTTTCTGGAAAACCCTTGTCTTCAGCAATCTTGTGCAGTCTTCAAATCTTCAAATCTGTTGAACTTTTCCTGCTGGATGCCTTCTTTTTGGTCTTCTTCAGAAAATAAAAATTATATTTCGAGACCTAACATCCTATACAAGATTTGCTAGACTATCATACTTAGTGAGTTTCCTATTTTACAGTGTTCAAGTGAACTAAGAGTACTAACCACCTTTCTGAGCTAAGATAAGTCATTAGGTTGCTGATCAAAATCTAAACATATATTCCTAACAGTAAGTACAGATATGTGCTTTGGACAATGGTTAGAATAGGATCACTTACTTCTTGAAAACGAATGTCCTCTGGGATCTCGATATCAACCTCACTGTCATTATCACCGCCGACAACTCCATCACCAACCCGTAGTATCCACTTTGTGGATTCTATCGTCTCATGAATCTCAGTTGTTAACTTACCAGCTTAAAAAACTCAAAACACACTTAACAGAATATAAAGAAAGATACAAATTACTAAAATCAAAATTAGTTACATGCAGTCACATGTTCTTTGTAAGTCTAAGGACCTCAGACGAATTCCAAATTTTGGATGAGCATATTGTTGCATTAACAATGTCAGATCTAGGCCCTCCCAGAACCACTGACAGTATTTGAAGTTTCCACCAAATAGAATAACCAAACCCCCGAACGGTGTGGCTGGTCGATGCATTAAAATCCCCCAAACTCCTATCAATCGCTTCAAAACAATGCATATTGGCCACTGTAGCCCCGTGCCATATAATAATATTCGTTTCCTTGAGTAGACAGGTTGCATCAGAGTTACGCTTAATCTTACTGCATACCGAATCTAAATTGATCTTCAATGGTATATCGAGTCTTGATTGAGCAGTTCAGACCATCGAAAGTATCAATGATATGATACCGATGGAAGTCATTGGGAGAACTGTATCTCCTCTAGCTCTCAAAACGGAGCATAAAGTTCTCCAAGTATAATATCTCCTGTAAAATCAACAATGAATTATAATAATGACGTCCTGCTAAGTATGAGTTGATGACCTTCATTCTCCCTATCTTATATCCGGAAAGATAAGAATTTTCGTTGAATAACAAATTGGCATCTTACTCACAATAGTTATGTGAATATCGATATACCATCTATCCTCTCCATGGACGAAAAGTAGTACATATTGAAAAATAAGGTAGCATCAAAGAAACTCAGTTTTGTGCTTCAAGTCCACATTCTACTATAGCAGTTACTTCTGATGCAGTAGGCAAATTGTAAGTTCGTCCATCCCCCTAGCGTCTTGCAATAAGTTGAAGGCCTACCTCACATGCATTATCAAGGGAGATGCGATCTCTGACCATCTTGTATACTTTTGTATATCGATTGTTGTTGGTCCAGATAATGGCAAAGTAAAAGACTAGAGGGGGGAGTGAATAGTCTTTTAAAACTTTTGTCGATAAAAACTATTTCTCAGATATCTGTGTAGATATCTGATACTTAGATTCAGAGCGCGGAAGACTTAAGATAGATAAGTGCAGAAACAGTTAAAGTGTGTGTGTGTGTGTTGCTGAAATGTAAGTACAGAAAAGTAAATAACACAGCAAGTATAGTGGTATCTGGAGGTGGCGTAATCCTCCAACTAATCCACTTCGGTCTTCCAAAGACCTAGAATTCACTAGAATAGATAATTGAGGTCACCTTACAAAAATCCTATTCTAAGATTCCTTAAACAAATGGTTCCCAACCAAATGTTCCCCCTGAGTTGTTCCCCGGCTTTCACAGCCAAGTACTTCCTGTACTCGGAAACCTTTTTGAGCTATTCCCTAGCTTCCCAAGCTAAGTACTTCCTGTGCTCAATAACCTTGGAGTTATTCCTTAGTTTCTCAAACTAAGTACTTCCTGTACTCCACGCCAGTGATGGTGTTGGTTTTGGTTTGAGTTGTCAGATGAGCTTCTTTAATAACTTTTCAGTTAATCAGATAGCTCTGTGAATCAAGTATACTTAATACACTTTTCAATGTATGGTATCTTGTTCTTTTTACTGACCCAAGTCTTAGATAAATGTTCAAGAGAATGAATCTCAAATACTTGATCTTTCAATTCAACTCTTTCACAGATAGCAGTGCTTGTTTAGGATCAGGACACTTAGAACTTTAATGCTACTTAAGATCAGGAGCTTTGGTTGCAACAGAGAGCTTTGAGGATAAGTAGTTTGCTTGAGAGAATATGTTGTTCAACGTGTGTATGGAGTTCAACGTGTCTTCTCAAGTAGTCTAACTATTGATATTTATAGATGAATTTGAATGCCGTTGAATAGTATCCGTTAGGCTCAAATTCAAACTATTGATATCTGTGTATAATCTTCTTGATGAGTTTGTCTTCTTCTTGAAGGTACCGTTGCTTTTATTCGACATCTCTGTCCGTGCATTAAATGCATTGTCTTTGTACTTTTTGTCTGTAGTGCAGCGGAACTATGCTCGATGTCGAGACTAGTATTATCTGATTCTTTGCACGTCCTTATCTTTAATCTTCAGATACCACATTATTGAAACAACTTTGTTGCAATATATTTCTTTTTCAGAAATGTGGTTAAGGCTCAAGGAATCTGACAGTAGATATCTGTGGGCACTTTCCTGGTTTTCAGAAAACCTTCTAGTTCTCAGATATCTCTTGTGACATAGTTTGTTTAAAACTATTCGTGTCTTCAAGATATCTGACCAAGGTATCTGCAAAACTATTTCAGTAATCTTGTGCAGTTTCTTCAAATCTTCAATGTCGTTGAACTTGTTCTGCTTGGATGTCTTCTTCTTGGTCTTCTCTTCATAAAATAAAAATTACATTTTGAAACCTAACATCCTATACAAGATTAGCTAGACTATCATACTTAGTGGGTTTCCTCTTTTACAATGTTCAAGTGAACCAAGAGTACTAATCACCTTTCTGAGACTAAGATAAGTCATCATGTTGCTGATCAAAATCTAAACCGATATTTCTAACAAAATATCTAACAAATTTCCTAACAAATTTCCCCCTTTTTGATCAGTCAACGATGACTATCTGACCTATTACAAATCTGGATGAGTGAACAGTCCAACACTTAATCATTTCTTAAGATTTTTCAAATCATTCAATTAAGTGCAGAAAGTAGACATCAACCAAATCACAAGGTGTGATCTTTGCTGACAAGTTATCTTTTATAGAATACTATCTGAGAGTAAGTTCTTCAGATAAGTTACAAAGAAAGATTACAGATAACTTTAGTACATAAAACAAGTTTAGCTCAGTCAGCAAAAATACAACAAAAATACATAGTAAATTAGGACAACAGGAGTAACCAAGCTCCAAGTAAACATCCTAACAGACTAGTCTTCAAGTCTTCAATTTTTCAAGTCTTCAACAGTTGTTCTATGGATCAGTCTGCAAATTTCCTATCTCAAACCTTTTGATGTCATCAGAATAATCATAGAGAAGTGTTCTGACGAGCATCTCAGAGTCTCTGGCAAATCCACAGACCTCTTTGTAGGTTTTGGTAGGATTTTTCTTGACAAAATGTTTGACCCACAGATACTTTCCCCACTTCGGGCATGCTCTATTACGATATCCGAAAGCTTGAAGTATTCGTAGATAATCCTCGGATATCGATGTCACCCTTGTATTGATCTTGATTAGATAGAACGATTCATGGGTTCCACAAAGTCTTGCTCTTGTGCTGTTCTGTGATATTCGAGTGCATGCACATCATCGGCTTTCCATATGGACATTCATCGAGAGGTCCTTTCTCATGGCTTCGATTCTCTTGACAACTTCAAAATCAACCAGCTTTAATGTGATTGGTGTTGATCAAGGTTGGCTTATCTTTTCTCCATGCCATAAGTTGTTTATGGATTGGTTACGGAAATCTTGAATTTACCGAGATGCTTAAGTTCGAATCCAATAGCCATTTTTACGATTGATGCACAGAGACGGAGGAATCATTGTCATTCTTCACATACTCTATTTTGGCTTCTTCGGCACGAGTGGAAGTTGACTTTGTCTTTGCTCACTCTCGATCTTTCCTTCTCTGTCTTGAATTCTCTTTGGGGTTGTTGCTTGAAGAACCACCCTGGATAGACTTGGTATTTCCAGAGGGTGTTTTAGCTACTAGGGGCTTTGCAGCTATGGGCTCAGTTAGGCTTTCAATTTTCCTTTTTCTGTAAAGAGGAGCTTCATCTTCATCAGTTTCCTCATCATCATCAAGATTAGATCTTGTGAGAGTTTTACAGCCTTCTTCATTGCCCAAGTACTTGATTTGACCTTCTTCTTCTTCAGAAGATTCATCAATCCCTTTAACTTGTCTTCTCCTTGGAGCCTTGGTACTCCTTGGAGGTTTCTGTGCCATGGCCCTTGTTATCATTGTAGTTCCTTCAGTAGGTTTCTGGGAAGCAGCTACTATTTGCAAAGCAGCTTGGCTTGAGGAGGGTTCATTGATTCTGAGTGGTGGCTGGGAAGTTTTCATGTTTCTTCTTCCTCTCTGAGCCACACCAGCTCCAGATTTCTTCTTGTTTTCTTCTCCTTCTTCCCATTCCCCCTGACTTTGAGGTCCAGATTTGTACACTCTTTCCCCCGTAGTCATTGTTGGCTGACTCAGTCTCATAAAAGAATCTGAGAGAGAGTTAAAATGCCCTTATAAATAATTATAGGCAGTGACCAACTTCTGAAGTTCGGCTTTGAGCTCCAGATTTTGCTTGATAAGTCCATTGTCCTTATCAGTGAGCTCTGCCAATGGGCCTAGGATGGCATCTGCTTTTCCAGCAGTGTAACTTGCCTCTTGGAAATCTTTTTCAGCTAAAGATGCATCATCGCCCTTATCATTCCCAGATCTTTCTGAGCAATGACTATGCTAGTTGTTCTCTGAGTAACGAGCTCAGTGAAATTTTTCATTTCAGAGGGGACGGAGGCAATTACTTCCTTGTTCTGTGAAGACATCTCCTTTTTCAGATGAGCCAGTACTTGGTATCTGTTCATGTATTCATGGGAGTGGACATTTGGCGGTTCTTTGAAAGTTTCAGGAGCAATCAGTTTCCTTTTCAAGTGTGAAACAGCTAGATGTTCATTGCGATGCTCTGCCAAAGTCTTGTCTTCTTCATCATCTGAGTAATCAGCCCAGTGATCTTCATCCTCTTGGACATTCTCATCGATTGTGTCGAGTCCAAAGAACCATCTCGAGATTGGTTTCTTCCCTTTTTGGAGGAGGATGGTACTTCTTTTGAAGATGATGCAGCTTAGCATCATGCTTAATTTGAGATACTTCTTGATGTCGAGTTCTTTGGTGGTGGCATTCTGACATCCTGTAGCTCTTTAACCTCGAGTAAGCAATCATCTCTTGCGGATATTGATCTTGTAGTTGGTCAAGCTTGTCTCGGATTTGGCTATCTGGTCTTCCGCTTGAAGATGGAGTCGTTGTTCTTCTTCCAACAATTGTCCGAGTTGGCGATTCGATTGAGTATTCAACAATTTCGAGTGATTTCCTCGAATCCTCAACTACTTGTTCAAGATTAACCTTTTGTTGGGAAGATGGATGAGTTGACTTTTGAGGAGATGGAGACGGAGATTTACGTGCTTTCCTCTCGGTTTGCTTTTTTTGATTGAGGCATGATTTCTTTGTGAAATTCCTCCGGTCCACAGTGCGAGGCATCATCATCATCCTTTTTTATGCATGTCATCCTTTTGGTGATGATCAGTGGGAGGTTCATCGAAATCGTTTTCGTTTATCTCTTCCTCCTCATCATCTTCAGATACAAGATTGATCACTTTAGGAATAGTGATCTTCTGCCCATTAACCTCTTCTAGTTCAGAAGGTATAAATTGCAGAGTCTGGGGCAGAACTGGCTTGAATGCCATCTGTAACCTTGTCTGACCATCTGCCTGTTCAAAGGCTTGTATCAAACTGTGCGCCACTTCTCTGGAGAAATCCTTATGCAATAAAGTCGCAACTATGTACTGTTCGGTAGGGAACATTGCATGGATATATGTCTCCAAGTCAAGAGCTCGTGCTCGTCTGGTTGGTTGATCTGTGATTCTCAATATTTCAGAGAGATCAGAGAACCTTAACCTTTGCCATTTCTTGAAGCATTGTATATGCTTTGGCAGGGTTTGAGCTTTGAAGAAGGGAAGTAGGTCCCTTTTCTCATCATTGGGAGCCTGCTTTGCACTTGTTTGAGCCTGATAGAAAGAGTTTTGAGTGAGCTTCAAAACTTTTATAGATATCTGAGTAGAAGTGTAGTTTAGTTTCTGAGTTACCTGAGTAAGTACTTCAGGCTCAGAGACTTGTGCTACTGAGACAATTGGTGTCTCAGATATCTTATTGTGAGGCGGAGACTTGGAAGTCTGGTCCTCATCAACCTTTCTTTCTTGAACCTAAGAATTAAAATTATCACAATACTTAGGAAATTTTTTCAAGAAAACTTTAAGTGACAAATCAGATATCTGAGAGGTCAATTACCTCCATGGGAGGCTCAGATACTTGTCTCTCAAAGACTTGTGCAGTCTCTGGAATCTTTTCTTGTGATGAAGGCCTTGATGCCTCATCAATTTCCATAGGTGCAGGGGATGTCGCAACTCTGTCCCCTTGCACTTCTACTTCTGAGTGAGCCTGTGAGTAGAAAGTATTGAGTAATTTAGAAGAAGTTTGCATCTGAATTTGTCTTATACTTAGGATTTTTCCAAGTTTTTCATCAAGATAGAAATAATGCGAATTTCAAGAGAGTAGTTGACTGCAGATAGTTGTACTATTCTCTTTTGTGTTCGCCGTTTATAGAGTGATTCAGATATCTGAGTTCCCGTCTCAGAGATCTTAAGCTGTCTTTTTGCTCTTTAGCCTTTTTGACTTCTAGATACCCGTTCCAGATACCTCTTCTCTGGATGCCCGTTCCAGATTCCTGAACTCTTTCAGTTCATTGGTAGTTCCATTAGTCCAAGACTATGTCTTAAGGCTAAGAATCTACTTTCTTGTAGTGGCTTAGTGAAGATATCTGCAAGTTGGTCTTCAGTGCCAATCTTGAGTATTTCTATATTGCCTTTTTCAACATGGTCTCTGATGAAGTGATGTCTAACATCAATATGCTTTGTTCTGGCATGAAATTTAGGATTCTGTGTAATCTCAATAGCACTTGTGTTGTCACAGAAAATGGGAGTTTTATTTTCATCGAGTCCATAGTCTTTAAGTTGTTGTTGTATCCACAGAATTTGTGTTGCACAACAACCAGCAGCAATATATTCAGCCTCTGTGGTAGAAGTTGCAATTGAGTTTTGCTTCTTGCTAAACCACGAGATAAGTCTAGTACCGACAAGTTTCGAGGTGCTTTTCCTATCAAGCGTTGATCCAAAGATAATCAGCATCTGAGTACCCAGCTAAACTCAATCCGCTTTCTTTAGGATACCACAATCCTACATCTACTGTACCTTTTACATACCTTAATATTTTCATAGCAATGTTGTAGTGTGTTTGCATTGGATTTGTCTGAAATCTAGCACACACTCCAACGGCGTATTGAATATCAGGTCTACTTGCAGTGAGGTAAAGTAGTGAACCTATCAATTTCCTATACTTATGTTCTTCAACACTCTTGTCTGATTCAGTATAGGTCATTTTGGTTCCAATGCTCATAGGTATCTTAGCATTCTTTTCAGAAGGCTTAAGATTGAATTTTGTGAGCATATCTTTTGCATACTTTGTTTGACTAATGAATATTCCATCATTGAGTTGCTTGACTTGCAATCCTAGAAAATAATTCATTTCTCCCATCATGCTCATCTCAAACTTACTTTTCATGAGATTTGCAAAGTCATTACAAAGTTGCTTGTCCTTAGATCCAAATATGATGTCATCAACATATACTTGAACTAAGAGTAGTTTCCCATCATGGTTTAAGGTAAATAAAGTTTTATCAACTTCACCTTTCTTGAAACCACTTTCTAGAAGGTATTTAGCCAAAGTGTCATACCATGCTCTTGGAGCCTGTTTCAGTCCATACAGAGCTTTCTGTAGTTTATAGACCATTCTACTTTCTGAGGAAACTTCAAAGCCCGGTGGTTGCTCAACATAAACTTCTTCTGCAAGTTCACCGTTCAAGAATGCACTTTTGACATCCATCTGATAAACTTTAAAATCTTTATGAGCTGCAAAGGCTAGAAAGAGTCTTATTGCATCCAATCTGGCAACTGGTGCATATGACTCATCAAAGTCTAAGACTTCAGTCTGGGTAAATCCCTTGGCAACCAATCTTGCTTTGTTTCTAGTTATTTCACCAGATTCATTCATTTTGTTTCTGAAAACCCATTTAGTTCCAATCACAGATATTCCTTCCGTGAATGGAACTAATTTCCAGACTTTGTTTCTCTCAAATTGATCCAGCTCTTCTTGCATTGCAGATATCCAGTCTTGGTCTCCTAATGCTTCTTCTATATTTTTGGGTTCAATATTTGAGATGAAACATCCAAAGAGAGAATTAGCATTTTCAGCTATTGCTCTCCTAGTCCTAACACCTTGATTAATTGGTCCAATCACATCTTTTGCAGGATGATCCTTGATCCATCTCATCATAGGTTTAGTGCTAGTAGGATCAATATCCAAATGATTTGAATGAGAATCACTGGGATTTTGATTTGATACTTTTTCAGTATCTAAGACATTTTGCTCCTCAGAAGGGCAATTAATGTCTGACACTTGTTCAGCGTTTGAGCTATCTGGAACATGTCTTTCAGAGAGATTGTTTCCAGAGATAGCTTCATGATGAACATCTTCAGTTTCCATTTCTGGAAGTTTCATAGGAAATTCTTCATCATGTTTGTGAGTCATCTTGTTGTTACTAGGCACTTCATGCTTTTTCTACGTCAGAGTCATCCTCACTTTCTATAATGATGTTTCTCCTTTCTGAGGATTCTTCTTCAGGATCCCTTAACATTAGTTCTTTGAACCTTTCTGAGAGTTCATCATTAGGAGGTGTTTTCTTGCTTCCTTCATAGAATACAACATGAACTGATTCTTCAATTTTCTTTGTTCTTTTGTTGTAAATTCTGTAGGCTTTGCTATTCGTGGAATAGCCAAGAAATACACTTTCATCTGCCTTTGGTTGAAATGTTCTCAGATAATCTTTTCCATTGTTTAGAACAAAACATCTACAACCAAATACTCTCAGATGTTTGATATTAGGGAGTCTACCAACCAAGATTTCATAAGGGGTCTTGTCATGGTGTTTGTTTATCAAACATCATTACGAGTGTAGCAGTGTGTTCTGACTTCAACCCAATAAATTTCACTTATTTCGATTCATTAGCATCGTCCTTGCAGCTTCTTTAAGGGTTCTGTTTTTCCTTTCTGCAATACCATTTTGTTGAGGTGTTCTTATAGAGGAAAGTTGGTGTTGTATACCTTTGCATGTACAAAACTCCTTTATGTACTGGTTGACAAACTCAGTACCATGGTCTGTTCTAATTGCAGATACCTTGTCATTTTTCATGACTTCAAGCTTTTTCAGCAAGTTTGGTATCTCCACCCTGGCGTCAGATTTGTGTTTCAGAAAGACAACCCAAGTGAATCTTGAGAAGTCATCTACAACAACCAGACCATACTTCTTTCCTGCATAACTAGTTACAGATGATTCAAAAAGATCCATATGTAGTAGTTGCAGTGGTCTAACACTAGAGTGTCTAGTTTTGAACTTGAAAGAGATTTTGGATTGTTTCCCCATCTGACATGCAGAACAGATATCATCCTTTCTGAAAGACGTTTTGGGAAGGCCAACCACTAACTCTTTCTTGGCAAGTTTGTTGTTGAGTTTTGAAGTTCAAGTGACTCATTCTTTGTGCCATAACCAAGGCTCTTCTGTGACCAGATTGACTCACCATGAGACATTCTTGATTGTGGCGGATGCCCAATCGACGACATAAAGATCGCCTTTCCGAAAGCAACCAAGGTATCGCTTTGACTCATTGTCAATTAGTTTGCAGTATTTTGCTTTGAATTTTATAGTAAAACCTTTGTCTGCAAACTGGCTCATGCTAAATAGATTGTATTTCAAATCCTTAACATGTAATACGTCAGTGATTGTTAATGATCCCAATTTGACGTTACCAAATCCCAGAGAGGGATTTAATTCTCCTCAAAAATCGATATCCGGTCCGTGTTGCAAGCTTTAATCGACAGTTGCTTTGTCTCTGTCATGTGCTTTCCGCATCCACTATCAAATGTACCATTGTGCTTTAGTCCAGAAGCATTACGCACATAACGAGAGCAGAGATTAGGTTCTCATTTTACAGTTGGAACCATCAGGACTAAACAATCTTCCAGTAGGAATCCATTTTTGAATGAATTTCCTTGGAACATTCTTTTGTCTGATAGGAACATAAGGAGGAATTCTGATTGAATGATTATCATTATTAAGAATTATTTTCTTCCTTGGTGTGTTCCTAGGTGCTCCATTTGGTGCTTTCAGATACCTGTCAGGTTTCTGAGTTTGCTTTTCAGCAAACTTAGCTTTCCTTGCCAGATTTCTTCTAGCCCTGGCATTCAGATTTTCAGTGGCTTGATTCAACTTCCACTTCTGATAATTGCTTTGAGCAATTCTAGCCTTTAGCCATCGTTCTTGCTCTTGTTTGTATTCATGAGCAAGTTGTTTCCCAATGCCTTTGTAGCCAATACCGTTTCGAGCACTTGAACCTATCTGAGATCTTTTCTCAGCAGCTTTGCTAATCTCTGGTTGATCCAATTTCTTTCCAGAAAAAGTGACATGAGAGAAATTGCCAGCTCCTGCAATTCTACCCTTTTGAGAGACATAGCACTGTGGGTGTTTACACTTTTCAGTGTTGTGTTTCTTTTCAGAGACGTGCCCATCAGTTTTATTTTTGACTTGTTTTTCCCACAAAGGTTTAGTCGCAACTGCTTTTCCTTTGTCAACAATCTTCGTCTTCTGACCAATACTATAGATTGCATGGGAACCATCTTGCTGAGTGCTTACAAATGTTCTTCTTTCCTCACTCTTATTCAGAGTGATAGAACACTCTGTCTGTGTATTCAGCCCAAGTCCTTTCTTTTCTGAAGGATCTCTTAAGTAAGATTGTACTTCAGTAAGAGTGTCACTAGCTTTGGCATAAGATTGAAAAGATAATTCTTTCTTTTTGAGTTCCTTGTTCTTAGAAAGAAGATCTTCATATTTCTTTCGTAATTCAGCCATTGCTTCTTTATGTGACTTTTCAGTCTCAGATATCTGAGCTTTGAGAAATGCATTTTTAGCATCCTTTTTCTCAGATATCTTAACTAATTGAGAATTTTCCTTTGCAAGAGAATTCATTTCTTCTTCAAGATCTTCGGCTCTAGCTCGGATCATTAGAAATTCCCTTTCATAGATGTCAAGATCTTTCCTGAGATTTTCTAGATCTTTTATTTCTTCTTCATCACTTTCATAAGTATAACAAGAAGTATGTGTTACCTCATCAGCCATAAGACAGATTTCTATATTAGAGATGTCTGGACCGTCAATCTCAGCAACTCCACACATTTCATTCTTCTTGAGGCCGAAGTCGATTAAATCATGAGTAACTCCACATAATTCTGGTGATGGTAAGATTGAGTCATCTGAATTGTCATCTTCAGAATCTGTTTCATAGTCTAGAGCATCCAGTTGAGTTTGGATTTTCTTTCTTTCTTCAGTTAATAAGGCTTTCTGGCTTCTTCTGAAGATTCTTCTATCTTTCTTGTCATTTGTCCTTAGTTTGTTGAAGGCAGGACAATCCTTCTTGAAGTGACCAGGTTTTTGACAATAGAAGCAGATATCGTTTCCAATTTCTACTTCCTCAGTACATGATGCTTTCTGAGCTGGCTTGTTCAGTGAGCTTTGCATATTTTTGTACTGGTGATAGTTTGAGCCTAGATGCTTTTTCAGCTTCTCTTTGGCTTTTCTTCTCTCAATTTCTTGACTGACATATTTGCTCATTTGCTTTGCAACAAGAGCATCCTCAGTCTCTTCCTTGCTTTTCTTCTTTTCAGAAGTTCCTTGAGCAACTAGAGCAATATTCTACAACTTTTCAGTTGTTTGTTCTCTTTGTGTTGTCTCATAATCAACCGTAGCAAGATGTGAGAAGAGTTCTACTGGAGTGATATTTGGCATACCTTGATTGAAATAAAAGAATTTAGTATGCTCCCAGTTGTGGTTAAGACTTTTGACAATAGTCTTAATCTTTTCTGACTGAGAGTATCTGTTGCTTTCCCCAAGTGCTGCCATATCACTCATGAGAGTGGTGAATCTGAAATCTAGTTCTTCTAGAGTTTCAATGGGTCCTTGTTTGAAATTTTGAAATTTCAACTTGAGAACTTCGAACTTGTTTTCTTTGGTTTTCTCAGTTCCGGCACAGATTTCTTCAATCAGTTGCCAGGCAATTTCATTTGTTTAGCACCCCACGCTTTACCTTGTGTGCTTAGGTGTAGATCTGATGATGATATTACGAGCTTGACCATCCAGACGATTTCTCTTGGCATCTTCCGATGTCCAGAGTTCTCTGGGCTTTGGTTCGTAAATAACTTGACTAGTAGATCTCCCACTTGTTGACGCATCAGTTTGTGAAGATCCTTCGCTTTGATATCTGTCTCTACCATTAGAAACCCCCATGACTTGTTTAAGTTGTTGAATGACTATTCGGCCATTTTTTTATTACTTCGATCATTTCGTCACTTATGGCTTCAAGGTGGAGCATCATGTTATTTTTCCATTTCTCGTACTTCTCTGGTTTGAGAATGGGTGCATCACTCAGAGACATTCCTACACACTTAACACAAAAATTAAATAGTCCTCGTAAATGGACAAAGTTCCTTCACCTATCTGGGGATCTAGGTTCAGTGCAGAAGGCTTGTGAACCTCCTGCTCTGATACCACTTGTTGGTCCAGATAACGGCAAAGTAAAAGACTAAAGGGGGGGGGGTGAATAGTCTTTTAAAACTTTTGTCGATAAAAACTATTTCTCAGATATCTGTGTAGATATCTGATACTTAGATTCAGAGCGCGGAAGACTTAAGATTGATAAGTGCAGAAACAGTTAAAGTGTGTGTGTGTGTGTATGTTGGTGAAAAGTAAGTACAGAGAAGTAAATAACACAGCAAGTATAGTGGTATCTGGAGGTGGCGTAATCCTCCAACTAATCCACTTCGGTCTTTCAAAGACCTAGAATTCATTAGAATAGATAATTGAGGTCACCTTACAAAAATCCTATTCTAAGATTCCTTAAACAAATGGTTCCCAACCAAATGTTCCCCCTGAGTTGTTCCCCGGCTTTCATAGCCAAGTACTTCCTGTACTCAGAAACCTTTTTGAGCTATTCCCTAGCTTCCCAGGCTAAGTACTTCCTGTGCTCAATAACCTTGGAGTTATTCCTTAGTTTCTCAAACTAAGTACTTCCTGTACTCCACGTCAGTGATGGTGTTGGTTTTGGTTTGAGTTGTCAGATGAGCTTCGTTAATAACTTTTTAGTTAATCAGATATCTCTGTGAATCAAGTATACTTAATACACATTTCAATGTATGGTATCTTGTTCTTTTTACTGACCCAAGTCTTAGATAAATGTTCAAGAGAATGAATCTCAGATACTTGATCTTTCAATTCAACTCTTTCACAGATAGCAGTGCTTGTTTAGGATCAGGACACTTAGAACTTTAGTGCTACTTAAGATCAGGAGCTTTGGTCGCAACAGAAAGCTTTGAGGATAAGTAGTTTGCTTGAGAGAATATGTTGTTTAGCGTGTTTATGGAGTTCAAGGTGTCTTCTCAAGTAGTCTAAGTATTGATATTTATAGATGAATTTGAATGCCGTTGAATAGTATCCGTTAGGCTCAAATTCAAACTATTGATATCTGTGTATAGTACTGCAGTAGGTTTGTCTTCTTCTTCAGAAGGTACCGTTGCTTTTATTCAGACATCTCTGTCCGTGCATTAAATGCATTGTACTGTACTTTTTGTCCTGTAGTGCCAACGGAACTATGCTCAGTATCAGAGACTAGTATTATCTGATTCTTTGCACGTCCTTATCTTTAATCTTCAGATACCACATTATTGAAACAACTTTGTTGCAATATATTTCTTTTTCAGAAATGTGGTTAAGGCTCAAGGTATCTGAGAGTAGATATCTGTGGGCACTTTCCTGGTTTTCAGAAAACCTTCTAGTTCTCAGATATCTCTTGTGACACATTTTGTTTAAAACTATTCGTGTCTTCAAGATATCTGACCAAGGTATCTGCAAAACTATTTCAGTAATCTTGTGCAGTTTCTTCAAATCTTCAATGTCGTTGAACTTGTTCTGCTTGGATGTCTTCTTCTTGGTCTTCTCTTCACAAAAAAAAAATTACATTTTGAAACCTAACATCCTATACAAGATTAGCTAGACTATCATACTTAGTGGGTTTCCTCTTTTACAATGTTCAAGTGAACCAAGAGTACTAATCACCTTTCTGAGACTAAGATAAGTCATCATGTTGCTGATCAAAATCTAAACCGATATTTCTAACAAAATATCTAACGAATTTCCTAACAATTGTACTCTTCCACCATAGTTTTGATCAATAGCAGTTTTCACACCAGCTTCATTAGTTTGGCTTTACCATAATAATAAAATAAATTATTTACCGTCGAGTATCTATAAATCTAATGAATACTAAATGATGTATAACGAATAATTTGTTTGCAACAAAATATGTGAAAGATACATAAAATTGAGTGTAGAGGTTTTAAGAAACTCACCCGAGAGCATTGATCAAGTTGTCAATTCCATGTTCAGTGTCATATATGTAACATTGGGCGCATTTTTGGAGTTTGTCCTTCGTTGGGCTAGAGCGAGCCAATTTTTTGATCATTTTAGCCACCTATCTTAGATCAATAAGGACCTTTTCGTTTATTGACTTCCTTGTCTATTTTCCATCCATTGAAATAAATGCGAAGATTTTATTGTATGCACGGATGATAGAAAAATTATATGAACTGAGTACCTACTAGATAAACAACTAATACATGTATAATATATTTTCAAAATAGTATAGTTTTGAACCTTTCCACTATCATTCAAATTTATTCCATCTCGTGAAGTCTGATCTTGAGAACGTAAATGCTTATTCGATTTAGACGATTTGTTATCCATCAAGAGTTTTCAAATGTAGCCAATTCCAAGCAAGAAGAACTATATATGCATGTTTATCAAACCAAAAAAAAGCTTACAATCACGCGTCGCGTTTCCCAACTAAAAGTAACAGTTGAGAATATAGGAAAAATTTCAGCATCTAGGTGTTGTTGTTTGAAATCAAATATGTAATTAAAAAATACTTCGAAACATTGATCATGAAAAAATCAAAAATAAAATTACAGCATAGCGACTACTAATGGACAAAATTCTACATCAAATGCCTCGGTTTCTTCTATAATGTAAAAAAGAAAGACGCAAATCTATAATATGTAGATTTAAGAGATTTAAGCACCAAAGAGAAGTCCCCTTTAATTAATTACTACATGTTTCTACTCGGGATTTTGAACCAATTCAGTTATTAATTTATCGGTAAAACCTTCCGCACCTTCTAGAAAAAATCATAAGACCCAAATTTTGATGCCAAGCAATAACATTGGCCCCGTTGATCCCTAACAACAACATCTATACCACCCTATGTAGAATCTATGTACTCAACCGTAGCATCAAAATTAGTTAATATGATACCAAGATCAGGCGGCAACCAAGCTGCTGCAACAGTTGGCTATGCAACACCTAAAGATCTTTTACTGACTCTACTTATCTTATCCTTAAAATATTAATGCATAAATAATCTAATAAAGTAAATATCAATCATAACAAATTCATCAATATACATAAATTGAAATTTATATTCAAAATGTTCCATGAGTAGAGTATATAAGAGTAGAAGGTAATATTCGAATAAATAATGAGTAAAAAGTAGAAAACGTGTGAGAATTCACGTAAGTGTTGATAAGATGATAGTTTTTATTTAGTCCAATACGTTATTTTATTGCTAATTTTTTAAGTGTCCATTGTAATCGGACACCTAAATAAATATTGATTTCTTTGATAAATGGAGGGAGTATTAAGTATTTCATAAATTCTCTATTTTTAAAATTTTATTATTTCAATGTATATCATTTAACAAACCTACATAATGTTTAATTTAATAAATAAATAATTTAATTACATTTGATCCCTCTAATAAATTTCGTAATAACATCGGGACCCCTGACATTTCAACAATAACAGATTGGTCCCTAAACAATTACATATTGGTCCCTAAAGATCCATTTTTTGGATCAATATATAATTATTTAGGGACCAATCTGTTATTGATAAATGTTATGTCCCCAGATGAGTTAAGTGTGTTTATTAGAGGGAGTAGGTGTAATTTTTCCATTAATAAAATATTCAAGGTTGGTGTCTATGGATTCGTCTTGTCGCGGTGAATCTATATATATGTTCAAAATAATTTTCGGAGTTTTGTAGATAAATATATATGAAATTAAATAAAAATTACATATGGATTCAACATGCTAAAAATAAATCATGGTAGTTATATTGTGCACTACATCTTAACTACTTAAAATGTTCCACATACAACATGTCAAATTTAAAATTCTAACAACCAATCAAAATACACTTTGGGAAAAAAACTAACCAATAGGAATGCTCGATAGTGCCACGTCAGCATGATACATGGCTATATTTAGAGAGCATGAAAAATGTCTGTTGATACGGACATGTGTCCAATCCGTTAAGGGCGCCATAGAGCGTGTCCTAGAGCGCATCACGGCTTAAATAGCCAATTCAGTATTGGTCCGACCTCACATGGTCCATCCTAAGTGAATCAACCAGTACGCTAAAGTCACTACACCCTCACAGTTAGTCCGAGCTAGCTGGGAAAAGGACTTCTAAACCTGGCTACGTCAGTACAGAAATGCTAAACGGACCGGACGAGATAATCTCGGACGCCACCATCACATCAAGACCAAACGCATAACAGAACCACTAAGATACTTCCGTGAGACTCTTGGCTCGGACATCCAGAGTTACCCAAGGGAAGATCAACCAAGAAGACAGATCTGTCCGAGGTACTAACACGGACCCAACAGGCGGAACAGTACTCAAGTAGGGAAAAGGTCCAGACTACCCTCCCAGGCCCATTGATTTGTATTGGATTACTGTTCACTAATGGGCCATGGCCCAAAGGTAGCATTGGTGTCCAAATCTGAAGCATACACTTGGCATCATCTTGTGAGCCACCTCATAAGCATATGATAACTATAAATATAGCACAAGGTCCAAGACCTTAAGGTAAGCAATATCAAAGGGGAATCCCTAAGTCAATTCCCAAGTGTTATCATAATCCCTCATAACTATTACATTGAGAGCTTCCAACTCTCTCTTGAGAAAAGTCTCTTACCGGATTGACATAGGCAATCCGGGTAACCCCTTCTAACCCCCCCCCCCCTCCCCACTTAGTCCTTTCAGGTATGCATGCTCGGACCAGTACTACGTCAGACCTCAAGTCAGAGGCGGGCCTTAGATTAGGTTGCTTGTAATAGTTTGGTTAGTTAGTGTTCGAGGTTTTAGTCCTCAACATTTTGGCACTGTCTGTGGGAACCTTACAAAAAGTTTTCGTGTTTGAGTTGAGCTGATGGCAAGAACAAGACGAACAGCGCGGGCAGGTGCTGCAGGAGTGGGGACTCCACCACCACGCCCACGAGGACGTCCGCCCACCCGGCAACGAAGAGCCGCTGCGACTGGAAGGAGATATCCGAGTGAGGGGCGCACAGCCAGCCCGTCCTCGGATGAAGGGGTCGTACGAGCTTCTCCGGCAGAAGCTCAAGGCCCTGTAGTAGGCCAACAGTTCACTATGCCCGATGGTCGCACTGTCCGTACTAGTGATCTCGGACTAAGCGAGATGCAGTTGATAGGTTGCTCACAATCATTCAAGGGTGCCTGGGGTCCAACAATGCTCCTCCTTAACAAGCCACTCCGGCAGTGGTTACTCCTCCTCAGGCAGAGCCTGCATTATCAAGAAACAGGCAGCGTCCGATCCAAGAGAGGTTGGGGAATCAGCCACCTCAAGAGGATTTGCGAAACCTTCTGGACCGGCGGGCGTCTGCCTCTCAAGCTCGAGGTGAAGTAAGCCGAAATGGGAGGAGAAAGTATCAAGAAGGGGATAATAGTCACCCAGGGGCTCCGCGACAAGCACCTCCGAGAGACAGAGATCAAGTAGCAGAAACTGTTCCAGCGGTCCGGATAGAAGAACTCCCTGCGGATGTAGCTGTGCATCCGAGGACAGGAGAGATCATGACTGCCAACGAAATCTATGCTCAACAGAAGGCTTTGGAGGCCGAGATTTTAAATCCCGGACGCCTGGTAAAGGACCATGAGCAGATAACCACTAGTGCACCAAATCCCTTGTGCGATGAAATCATGAGAGAAAAGGAAAGGAACAGAAACTCGAATCAAGCAATCCCGAGCTTGGAGTACTACTACGGGGATGCTTGTCCTGTTGGACACCTGACAAGGTACAATAGCAAGATGGATTCCAAGGGAATGAGCGACAATACAAAAGCTCTCACGTTCTCATCTACTCTCTTCGGAACGGCTATGGATTGGTACACTACTTTGTCGAACAAGTCGATAAAATCATATGCAGACCTTTCTTCAAAGTTCTTGGCATGATTTGGAAAGGCAAAGAGGAGAAAGCGTACCGTAGAGCACCTGGCAGAAGTTATACAGCGGGAGCAAGAGGATCTAAGGACCTTCTTAGATCGCTTTCACGCGGAAGTTCTTCGAGTTGAGCCGCATGTATTAAGGCAGGTCCGTCACCGTCGCTAATACTTTCAACTCGAGCTCCGAAAAACTATCTAGTCAGGAGGTGAGGAGTGAGATGCATTTAGATGACATCTGTGAAGAAGTGATGTACGGAGAGGAGTACCGGAGGAATGTTCCAGTAAGAGCTGGTTCCAAAAAAGGAAAGGATCCGGTGAAGCAAGAGCAACGCCCGGGGAAGTTTGACTCGAAGAAAGATCACAGAGATAAAGGCTTCCACAGGGAGAGAAGTCCGTCGAGGAGATATGCGGATTATACCCGTCTCAACAGACCAAGATCCGACATCTTGGCGACTATCATCGAGAAAAAGCTGGATGTTCAATGGCCCAAGCCCTCTTACAACAGCAGGAAGAATAGGAATGCAAAGGGGTACTGCAAGTTCCACAAGTGCCGTGGTCACGAGACTGATGACTGTATCCAACTAAAAACAGAGGTTGAACACCTGGTACGAGAAGGAAAGCTCAAGGAGCACATCTATACGGATGAACCCTCTAGGCACGATAGAATGGAGCGAAGAAGGGAGGATAATGCTACAGAACCACCATCCCGTCCGCTATCTTTGCCACCTCCGCCGGCTCACTATCCACCTCGCACGGATGGACATCCGTATAGATACTGCGATGGCATGGATATGGAGAATCCTCTGTACAGCGGAGTGATCAACACCATTGCAGGCGGACCATCCGGAGGTGACAGTAGGAATGCAAGAGAGCGGACTGCTCAAAATCTTCGGAACAATGATAGAGCGTCTGGATCCGATTAAAATTCGTACAAACGCTATATCTTTCGATGATGGTGAGATTCCTCTTCCCTCTGGCGGAGGAGAGGACATCGATGATCCGGATGTTCCGCTAGTGGTTTCTGGACCATCGCAACTTATCGAGTGAACAAGATTTTGGTAGACACGGAGTTCCTCGAATATCATTTCCAAAGAACCTTTGGACCGGATGGCCTGGGAGAATCCAATATGAGAGGGTCCACACCTCTATACTAGGATTTGGAAGGCTGACCCACAGGAAGTGTTATATTGCACGTTTCACTTGGTACTTTTCCAGAAAGAGTTACTCAGTTGGTCCGATTTGTAGTGGTGGACCGTACTTTCGACTACAACGCCATCTTTGGGCGTACGGGGCTTAATCAATTCCGAGCTATCCCCTCCACTCTCCATAATAGAATGAAGTTTCCAACTCCCTTTGGAGTCGGAGAAGAGGCGGGAAACATCCGCGAAGCCTGGGAATGTTACATAATGTCCACAAGAAGAGCGTCCGCCCCCGTGCTGACGACCACCTTGACCTCTGGTCCGCCAGCTGTTCTTCCGGCTAAAAAGGAGAACCCGCAGATCGGAGTGGGGAGCCAAAAGGAGAAGTTTCCTAGAACATTGCGAATCGAGCCTCACGAGACTCTCAAGGAAATTGAGGTTGTTGTTGAAAACCTGGATAAGAAAACAAGAATTGGAACCGAGATGACCGCAGAGGTAGAAATGAAGCTCATCGCTTGCCTCCGTGAAAACAGCGATGTGTTTGCCTGGAGTACCAATGACTTGAAGGGAATTGATCCAAGGATCACTGTTCACCGTCTGAACATGGATCCCTCGATCAAGTATATCCGACAAAAAAGGAAAGATTTCGGTCCGGTCAAGGATGCCATCATATCCGCTGAAGTGGAACGACTCCTAAAAGCAGGGAACATTGAAGAAGTCCGTTACTCTGACTGGGTGTGAAACGTGGTCCTGGTAGAGAAATCACCAGGCAAGTGGCGGATGTGCAATGACTTCACTAGATTGAACAAGTTCTACCCAAAGGATCCGTACCCTTTGCCGAGAATAGATCAGTTGGTTGACTCCACGTCCGGATGTGCATTGTTGAGTTTCATGGGCGCATACCAAGGTTTTTACCAAATTCGGATGGCCAAAGAAGACATCAAGAAAACATCTTTCTTTGCTGCCGGGGGGGGGGGGGGGGTTATACTGCTTCAAGGTAATGCCCTTCGGATTGAAAAACACGGGAGCCACCTACCAGCGTCTTGTGAATCAAATGTTCAAGGAAGAGATTGGGAAAACCATGGAAGTGTAAGTGGACGACATGCTCGTCAAGAGCAAAACTGAAGAGCAACATGTGCAACATTTGAACAAGTGCTTCGCTATCCTTAGGAAGTACGGAATGAAATTGAATCCGGAAAAATGCACATTCGGAGTAAAAGGAGGGAAGTTCCTCGGATACATGGTTACTGAGAGAGAGATAAGCGTGAACCCTGAGAAGATCAAGGCAATCCTAGATTTGCCGCAACCAAAAACCCTCAATGAGGTACAGCAACTCATAGGATGTCTGATGTCCTTAAGTCGTTTCATTTCATGTCTGCGGAGAAAAACCTCCCGTTCTTCAGAATCCTCCGGAAAGGAGAGAGCTTCGAGTGGACCACGGAATGTTCTGAGGCTTTCGTGAAATTGAAAAAGTACCTCCATTCCCCTCCACTGCTCTCCAAACCCGTCGAGGGAGAACCACTGTACCTCTACCTAGCTATCACTGAAGAGGCAATGAGTTCCGTGTTAGTACGGATTCAGGCTAACGATCACCTTCCAATCTACTATCTTAGCAAAGCTCTTGCTGGGGCGGAGACAAGATACGTGAAGATTGAGAAACTTGCATATGCTTTAGTTTACACCGTAAGGTGGTTAAAACCATACTTTAAGTCTCATAAAATTGTGGTACTAACTGCGGAACCTTTGAAACAGGTCCTGGGGAAGCCCGATCATTCTGGACGACTCTCTAAGTGGGCGATCGAGCTGAGCGAATACGACATTTACTATCAGTCTCTGTCAGCCAAGAAAGCTCAAGTCCTTGCCAATTTCTTAGCGGAATATCCTGAGGCAGATTCAGAGAAAGTCCCTGACAAACAGGCATTCGAATGCTTGATCACCAAGCAGGTTGTCCGGAAGCCAGTTCCGCCGAAGTTCAACCCAGCAAACCTCGAAGATGCTCAATTCATCAATCAGTCTCTACTTGCATCTTATGAGGAAACTCGGGTCAACCAAATGTTCCTTCTTGACAAAATGGCAATCAGATCCGGTACTAACAACTCCGGACCAGAAAGCAAGGAAACAGATGAACAAAAGTTGGAACTTCGGGAGCTTATAGGAGATCTCTAAGCCGAAAAATGTCCTTCTGATGTCTGGACATTGGAAGTGGATGGTTCCTCCACTGGAAGAGTCGGAGGGATTCGAATCTTCTTTAAGAGCCCCAATGGCGCGGAACTTGACTACGCGATATCCCTGGAGTTCAAAGTTACCAACAACGAGGCTGAGTATGAAGCATTGATAGTCGGACTGCGACTGGCGAAATCCCTGCAAGTTCGGAAGCTCAAAGCTTTCACGGACTCCCAGCTCGTGGAAGCTCAATTTTCAGGAACTTTTGCCACAAAAGGTCCTTCGATGATCAAGTATCTCGAGCTACTCAAGCCGGAAGCCGGTCATTTTGAGGAGTTTACTCTAGAAAAGTTGTGAGCACGGAATGAAAGAGCGGATGCCCTGAAAAATATGCGTCCATAGCAATGATCTTTAGACAGAAGGAGAGTGATTTTGCTCACTGTTATTGACTCATCCATCATGATAACTGACGCAGGCAGAAATTGGATGACTGACATCTGGAACTATCTCAAGGACGGATCTCTGCTAGCTGATCCGAAGGAATCGAGGAGCGTGCAATGTAGGGCAAACAGGTACTTTATACTAGGGGAATATTTGTACAAGAGATCATTTGCCGGGACCCACTTGCGGTGTTTGAGCCCGCAAGAATCAAAACGATCTTTGGAGGAGATACGGCGGAAGTCTGAAGTCATTCCGGGGGAAGGACTCTCGCCCAGAAAATCATACGACAAGGTTATTACTGGCCTAGTATCAATAAAGATTCCGCCGATTATGCTCGGAAGTGCCCTGATTGCCAATACTATGCGAACATTCCACATCGTCCGACGCATCCTATGATTCCGTCAATCATAGGGTGTCCATTCGACCAATGGGGCATTGATATAGTCGGACCGTTCCCGAGAGGCACCCAACAGAGGAAGTTCCTGATTGTGGCTGTGGAATATTTTACCAAATGGGTGGAAGCAGAAGCTGTCGCAACCATTACAGAGAGTCGAGTGCGGACTTTTATCTAGAAGAATATCATTTGTCGCTTTGGCCTGCCCAGGATTCTCGTCTCGGACAATGGTGCCCAGTTCTCAGGCAATAGGCTCAAGGAATGGCTGGCGTCCTTTAAAATCGAGCAACGTTTTACATCTGTTGGATACCCACAAGCCAATGGACAGGCTGAGTCCACGAACAAAACGGTAGTCAAGATCCTCGAGAAGCGGTTGAGAACTTCACAAGAAAGTTGGGCGGACGACCTGGAAGGCGTGCTATGGGCTCATCGCACCACTGCACGGACCGCGACCAACAAAACTCCATTCGCTTTGGTATATGGGTCAGAAGCAGACATACCGACCGAGATTGCCGTTGAGACTATGAGGGTCCGAGAGTTCGAAGACACTGCCAATCGCAAAGCTCGGATATTCGACCTGGACATGCTCGAATAGAAAAGATCTGAGGCACTGGCGAATATCCATAGGTATCAGGCAACTGCTGCCCGAGCCTACAACAGGAACGTTTGAGCGAATAACTTGCAAATCGGAGACCTAGTGCTTCGCCGGGCTGACATTTTGAACAATATTGGAAAACTCAAGCCCAAGTGGGAAGGACCCTACAAGGTTGTCGGAGCAAGAATGAATGGGAGTTATGAATTAGAAGATGAGCACGGACACCCACTCAAGCGTACGTGGAATGCCAGAAACCTTCAGAAGTTCTACGCATAGAGATGACTATGCGAATCTCCGTCAGGTCGATTGGTCATCTCAGATTCCAACTATCTATTACACGGAACTCCGTCAGTTCTGTTTTTTTTATCCTTTTGTCATTGGCCATAGAGCCCGCAAGTTGTAATTGAATTTTCGGCAAATCAATACAACTTCTATCTTTCAATTCATGATCTTTCAATTCATGCATCTGAGATTTAACGTTCAATTGACAAGAAAAGGCAAGCAATGAATTTTATTCATACAAAGACGAATTATACATATTGTTATCTGTACAATGTACTATCTCGGATCTTTATCCGGATATACGGATGCGATACATAAACTGAAGAGAAAGTCTCTGGAGATACGTCATCTCCCATAAAGACTAATCTCCCGTCCTTGTCCGGAGATGCGTCATCTCCCATCGAAACTCATTCACCCGTCAGGAAAAGCTTCTTCCATATCAAGCGAAACGTACAGAACCCGCGGAAGCAAGGTACTCGATCTACCTGCACAAAGGAAAATGGTTAAACATGACGGAATCCCTCATGAGACCACCGAAACATGGTGACGTAGATCCAGTGTCCAGGGAGAGCAAAGTGCAGACAGATAAAGATTTCCGCCCAACCGGCTTTAGAGACTCAAACTCTCTTGAAATTAGGAAACCATTGCCAAATCAAGAGAGATAAGAGCCACTAAAGTAGGATCGGAGGAAAAGAGAGGAGACAGACAAAGGCACATTCAAGCCGAAATGACTGAGATCTCTGCCTAACCGTCGTTGATGACTCCAACTCTCTTGAAACTATGAAACCATTGTCAATTCAAGAGAGACTAGAGCCATTAGAGTAGGAGGGGAAGAGAAGAGAAGAGATCCGGCTTCGATGATTTACAAGCCATGATGCCAAAGTTAGAAAAAGAAGAGTTCGGGATCAGTTTCCATGGTTTTGGCACTGGTGTCGTGTCTTTTTATAGAACACTCCAACCAATAAGCATCCACCACGCCAACAGATTGACGTCAGCAATGGGCTTGAGCCACCCGTTCGGGTTGAACAGTGTTGGGTCAGTTGAGTTATCCAACCAAACCCAAACAAGCCCATTAATAATGTCCAAAGTTTGAATTTGATAATCGCCTCACGAAAATAAGTGCATCAACATAATCCGACGAAGCATGAACAAGAAAAAGGTGGCGATCTCATCCGATGAAAAGTAGTTCGAATTTTATAGACAAAATTATCCGAACATTTACATACGGAAGGTACAATCTGGAAAGGTCCGAGGATAAATATACACTTCTACGAGGCATACCCCGCCTTGTTCCTTCACCAGATTCCGAAAGTCGAGCCTTGGGACTCCGAGCCACCACCTCGGTCCTGACGAGCTTGCTGCTGCATTCAGATCCTCCTACGGATCAACTTCAGCGTCCGCTCCCTCTCTTCCTCGGCTAACCTCCTAGCTATTCCCGGACATCGAGGAGGATCGCCTTCAAAATCAAGAATGATTGGGTCATCAGCGGTCCCTCTACCCGGATAAATCGGTGGATACATGTGCCCACAAGCACAGTTTACCCAATGCTGATATTCCTCGTCATCAGATTCCGACATTCTAGAGAACGCCAGATTTTTTGGAAGGCTGAAGGTGCTAAACAGGGCAAGATTGGTGAAAAGTAAAACAGTAAGAAAGGAGTTACCATAGTCTTATTTATAGTAGCGATGGATCTTTGCGATCACGCCATGTGTCACAAATCCGACGACTGGGAAGATGAAAAGACGCAGCAATAAAGACTGTTTCACTGTTTCACCTTCCTCCTTCTAGAAGAATTACGCATCCCAAAAAACGAACGGTCCGAGGGTCGGAAAGATGATGGTTTGATTTCTACATCGGACGCCATCTACAGCGATCCGTGCTCTTAAGAGGTGTAATTTATGATAACTCAGCATATCCTTGGAATCCAGGAAAGCCTGCATCGACTTGCTGACAAAGTTCTCCTGCCAGTCGAGCTCCGCCTTGATTTCTTCCCAGCTGGTCCTCAGCTTATGGAACTTCACTTCGTGCTCTTTCAGCTCCATCTCCAACTGCTTCACCTTCTCCGCCTCATCCGCGGATGTGGCCACAACCTTGTGCAGGTCCTCCTCAATAGTAGTGCGTTTGCCGGCCTTCCAAGAGGTCCGCAAGGATATAAGTTACATTATTTTTATATACTAAGAACAAGCCAAGGAAACCATGGAAAGGATACTTACCCGCTGGTATAGCTCATCCAGCCCTCCAACCCGCTCAACCTCAGGGAGTCCGCGAGCCCGCTCATACTCCTTATCAAGAGCAACTTGGTCGTGAGCAAGGCAATGACGATTCGCCTCTTTGCTGCAAGAGGAGACTCCGAGGTTGCTCCCCTCTTACGTCCCGAGGTTATGGCGTCCCGCATCAACACCTCCCGCTGTGGCACCGGAGCTGCGGAAGCCTGGGACTTAGAAGCAGAGGCGCTCCGAGTGGCAGGGGCTTTGCCCTTGTCGGGCACCGCCAAGGCCTGTGAATCCTCTCCGACCTTGTTCCGCCTTTCCTCCTCTGTGGCAAACACTGCGGCATTCTTCGGATCCGCCATAGAAGAGCCGCGGAAGTGTTGATGATTTTGGTCCTCTGGCCAGCGGTGACCTCCAGGACTTGCTGCTCCCTCTACAACCTTTTCTTTTCACGGAGCGTAGACATTATGTACTTGAACCAGTGAGCTGCGCAATAGAATAAAGGCATCAGATACAAATAAACTAAGGAAGGATTACCAGAAATTGCAGAAATACGAGATCAAAACAAAGCACTCCGAAGAAGAAAGAGCACAAATTTTCAAGTAAAAAATCCTTAGTAAAGTCCATTTTCCCTCCAACTTCCACTGCATTTGTCAGTCCGCACAAGTAGGGAAGTGGCTGATAGATCAATCTGTGGAACGGATAAGTAGGCAGGTTATTCTTTTTGTGGATCGCCGCCACCCACGGAGCAACGTTCTTCGAGAGGGGGCGCCAATCCGGGATGTTCTCCCTTAGGAACTTTATCGGCAGCCCCCATTGTTCTTGCTGCCTCTCGAACGTCCCAGGTTTCAGGGCCATCCGCACAAAAATGTACTTGTCCCACCATTTCGATCCCAAGGATGAAATGGAGTCCGAGATGAAGTTGTAAGGTTTTCTATTTACAAACGTATAGAAAAGGGGATTCCCCGGACTGAAGGAAACATGAAAGAGCTGCCTAAAGTTTTCAAAATTCACTGGCTGCCCTTTCTTCTTACAAAAAATCACGAAGCAAATGAGGTTACCCAAGGACTTTGGGATAACCTGACTCGGACCAATCCCAATGTGGTTCAGAATGTGCTTCAGCTCCGGTGCAATGGGGATCTTCCATCCACAGGCAAAAGCTACCTCGTGCACGCACATATACCCGGCGGGCGGGTTGTAAAATGCATGTCCAGGCTCGGGAACCAGGATTTCTACGGACTCAGGGATCTCCCACTTCCGCCTCCATTCAGGAATGTCATCCGCCTTAACCTTTGACGGACATGTAGGAAGAAGTCCGTCCCTGTTCAGCTCTCCAAATTCATCCGCTATCACAACAACGGACGCAGGACGGGGAAATTTGATTCTTGAAGCCTTCGCGCCACGTCCCTCAACTAATGGAAGGTTGGATGGAATAGATGCAGCAGGATGTAATGCGATCCAACGACCAGTGCGTCTAGGGGGACGAGCAACGGGAGAACCTTCTTCTCCTTCCAACTCTTCCTCGTCTACTTCTTCTTCACCATCTTCCTCCTCCTCTTCGATACCTTCGGGTCTCCCGGATGTACACGGGTTGGACGGACCTGTTTCTGCCACAGCACGGTACTCCACACCAGCCTCGAACATCTCGACCTCGTCGGCCTCCCGACCGTTGTCGCCTTCCCGCTCTACATGCCGTTCATTCGAATCCCCGGACGTTCCAACACAACCTATAGTCCGAGATTGGACTAGTGACCTAGTCCTAGCAAGATCACCCCGACCCGCTGCAACGTCGACCTGTGGTTCCGCCGCATCACGAACTCCTTGTCCAGCATCAGAGTCCCTGGACGACACAAGGTCCACGACCAGGAAATCTCCCACGGACAAGGTCAAATCCACGGACCCAGTCCCTAAGTCTACTGCATCATTGTAGCCTTGTGCCTCGTGCTGGTTTTGACTATCGCTCCCGGACATCCAGGGCAGAAGGAAATGAGTCAGAAACGATAGTAGTGACTGTCTGAGAGTTCATTTAGATGTCTTATTAAGTCAAAGCGATCCGACGAAGTTCTACTCTACCAGGATTTTCTACATGAAGTATAGTCTCAACACTAGTGGCACTAACCATGGCACACAGACACGTGCCATCGGCACTATCATCTACCCTACCCGGCACGCTAACAAGGACAACTTACGGAAGGCTGTGTGCCGATTGGCACTAACACATTACCAAATAAGCGTGCATAATCAAATTTTGGTTACAGTAGGCATGACACGCGAGACAAATCAATAGGATACTGATAAGAAAACTGGCACGCGACACTACAAAGGAGAAGTGTTTCAACTAAGTACGCTACTTAAGCCTATCACTCGCAACATCGGCAAACACAGACTCGGCAATTTCATATTCGAGCAGAGCAAAAACATACAATCAGGTAGTAAGCATATCACGAAAAGAAGAGAACTTAGGAGGAGTGAAGACGTAGTTACTTGACAAAGTTGACTGCACAAATTTGAACGGACGACTGAGCCTTGCTACCTCTCCGAGGGTACGGATTCGAAGAAGAAATTTCAAAATTCTGCGAGTTTTACTTGCTCGGATGGGTCTTCAATTGCTCGGATTGCTTTGTGATTGCTCTGAGTTTCGATGTTGCTAAAAGTGTGAAGGTGACTGATGAGCTGACTATTTATAAGGGCAATTTAGGGAAATCCAAGAGTCACATCACTTGGATTTGAATCCCAGCCGTTGATACTCTCCAATCCAAAGGTCGGCTTTCATAAGTGGATGGCTGTCCGTACGTCGCATTTAATGCTTAACAGACGCGTCACGTCAATTGGGCTTAGAACCCCAACCGTTGTTATCATACCGATCCAACGGTCGCGTCACTTTGCCCGGGATCTTTCCCCCGTGGACCGGACAGACAACTTATTGGGCCTCTTTGCTTTACGGATCAGCGGCCCAGGAGGACCATTTCACATAATCGGTCCAACGGATAGCTTCCCATACACTCTTCCACAGAGGGCTACGTCAGATCCTAACCGTACTCGGATCTATATATCTCGGATACAAATACCTTTTCCATCTACAGTCTGAGCTATTACGTAACTCGGACTGTAGAAGGAAAAGGGGAGGGGGAGAGAGATATATCGAATTCCTAAGAACACGGATGACGGATCTCAACAAAAAGGATTTTTTCCTTTTTTAACGATTCGGATACGCTCCACAACACACTTGTTCTTTTCATAGTTACCAACTATCTTCTACTAAGATACTTGGAAACCAGGGGGACATATGTTGATACGGACATGTGTCCAATCCGTTAATGGCACCATAGAGCGTGTCCTGGAGCGCATCACGGCTTAAATAGCCAATTCAGTATTGGTCCGACCTCACATGGTCCGTCCTAAGTGAATCAACTAGTACACTAAAGTCACTACACCCTCACAGCTAGTCCGAGCTAGCTGGGAAAAGGACTTCTAAACCTGGCTACGTCAGTACAGAAATGCCAAACGGACCGGACGAGAGAATCTCGGACGCCACCATCACATCAAGACCAAACGCATAACAGAACCACTGAGATACTTCCGTGAGACTCTTGGCTCGGACATCCAGAGTTACCCAAGGGCAGATCAACCAAGCAGACAGATCTTTCCGAGGGACTAACACGGACCTAACAGGCGGAACAGTACTCAAGTAGGGAAAAGGTCCAAACTACCCTCCCAGGCCCATTGATTAGTATTGGATTACTGTTCACTAATGGGCCATGGCCCAAAGGTAGCATTGGTGTCCAAATCTGAAGCGTACACTTGGCATCATCTTGTGAGCCACCTCATAAGCATATGATAACTATAAATATAGCACAAGGTCCAAGACCTTAAGGTAAGCAATATCAAAGGGGAATCCCTAAGTCAATTCCCAAGTGTTATCATAATCCCTCATAACTATTACATTGAGAGCTTCCAACTCTCTCTTGAGAAAAGTCTCTTACCGGATTGACATAGGCAATCCGGGTAACCCATTCTACCCCCCCCCCCCCACTTAGTCCTTTCAGGTACGCAAGCTCGGACCAGTACTACGTCGGACCTCAAGTCAGAGGCGGGCCTTAGATTATGTTGCTTGTAATAGTTTGGTTAGTTAGTGTTCGAGGTTTTACTCCTCAACAATGTCTTCTTTTGATATGTATATAGATTCCATCTCCTCCGGTGTATGCCCCATTTGATCATCATTTAACTGATCCTAAAAAGTTTATTTATATATGAAAACTTTTTACTTTTGACATTAACTAATTTGGTCATTTGCACTTGCTTCGCGAACAAGCTATTGCATGTATAATGTGATTTCATGACATAAGTCTTTCTGAAAACAATTTAAGGTTCAATTTTGATAAAGAAAAAGGAAATTTTGCAAAATATTAAACTGGGCTCTGTTATTTGCGAATTTTTGAGCTTACGATGCTTTACATTAACTACACTTACTGTTACTACCAAATCTCACGTTTGGTGATGAAATACCTACTTATTTATATCATCATGAAATTCCCACTTAATCCGATAAACTATTTTTTTAGTATTTTGCATTGTTTATCAATTTATATTTTATAAAATTGACAATGATGTCGAACGATGATGGATTTAATTTAATTATTCATGTAAAATATTAATATTTATATAAATAAAAATATTTTTATTTAATTAATAACATGCGCTCTAAGGCGCTCGCGCTTTCTAGATTTTTAACATTTTAGCTCTCTTGCGCTTACGCTTTCGTTTTCGCTCCCGTTCTCGCTTTCGCTCTAGATGATCTAGCTCGTGATGTATGTGGTAAACATTTGATGTATAAAAAGTGTGATATTGATCAAACCAAAGTTCTAACTTTACGCTGTTAAAAAAACAAAAAACAAAAAAAAAAAAAAATTCTAACTTTACAAACAATGTCATAGAGCTTTATAATTTAGTTTAATTTATATATTGTGAGAGCAAAGAAAATCTTAAAGTAAATTAGTGTAAGATAAGTTTGCACCGACGGTCTGTTTTGAAGTACTCTGATAAGCTGGCACGGGTTAATGAATGAATAAATTTTCAATCCTAGTCGAAAACAATTGAAAACAGTGTAATTATAAGTTGCATTTTTGTGAACTTAAGCAAACATAAAATTATTAGAAAACATACGTAGTGCGAATTGGGAAGTCTTGACCAAAAGTGAAAGTAAACTAAGGCAGTGTTTACTTTGCGGTGAAATTGGAGTATTCTAGCGAATAGCCCCATAACTCTAGTTTGGTGCATAATTATCGGCCCGTAAAATTGGAGTATCTTGGAAAACTCCAATTTGAAGAGCCCGCACGGGCAGAGAATTTTTGTACGTGAAAACTACATTTCGAATAACCTTCTACGAGCAGGTTATCATAGGAGGTTATTTATTTTGGATTTATGTGTGAAATGTATGTTTCTGCAGCAACTTCAAATTAATTACGATCGATGCCATTACCATTTTAAAATAACCCTCCAAAAAATCGACACCTAGAATTTGACCTAGGGTTTCTCTGCCACTTTCAAAGTCGGAGTAACGTTGATGGCGTTTCTGCACAAGCACTACAAAACAACTGGTCTGTAGCGACGGATAGCGACGGATGGGGCGACGGATAATAACTCCGTCGCCCCGCTAGAGCTGTAGCGACGGATAGATAATTCGTCGCCTAATTTGCGACGGATTATCTAATCTGACTTTTTTTTTTATTTTTTTTAAATTCGATTATTGGCGACGGATAGATTCTATCTATCCGTCGCTACAGTGGGCGACTATCTAAATGAATTATTCGAATTAGTGACGGAATTTGAAATTCCGTCACTAATTTTTTTTTTAATTATATTAATCCCTGTTTTTCGTATTTGGCCTATTTAATCAATATAATGCTCGATAATAAATCAAGAATACGGAAAATGTTTCAATAAATGATAAATCATTCATAAGTTAACAAACCGAAGATCCAAATAAGTCATAATTATCCGAACAAGTGTAAATATAATATATCCGAATGTACATACACTAAAGTCAAATAAACATAACTAGCTACCAGAGGGGGGTGGGTGCTGGCCGAAGTGGGACATGAAAGCCTCCATCTCAGAATCAAGACGCCGTTTCTCCTCCTTCGTTCTCTGTCAGCGCTCCATCTCTTACATAGCCATGCAACATGTTACGAAACTGCATCGCACCATCTCCGAGACCTAGACCTGTGTGAAAACCTGATGTCTAGACTGCTGGGATGATGATGAGGAGTGGTTAGGACTAGCCATATATTCGTCCTTTGATGTCCGGCTTGTTCACCTCTAAGAAGATTTTGTCAACTTGTTCAGTTGACAGCACCTCACCCATCTCTTCCTCCTGCCTCACTGCCTGAGCATCAACCTCAGCCTGAAATCGTAAATAGCAGATATCATGATCAATTACTGTTTTTCAAAAATAACTTGTAGTAGTGTACAAATATTCACTTTAACCAACATAAACATACCGCAATAGACTCGGCCCTGGAGTCAGTCCACATCCCGTCCTTTAGCTTGGCCTTTTTGAAGATGTCATACTCGGATTTCACCTCCCCCTCTGACATCTAAACAACATATATAGTCAATCATTTATCATCTCACAAGTAATAGAGTAGAGACACAATACATGCACGTAATGCTAGATTGAAAAATATATATATATATATATATACTTACCGATTTATAATAATCAGTGACAGTAGATCGTCTCCCAAGGTGGTGAACGGCCCTTCCTGCTGCCTCAGACTGAGACGCCCGGTTCTGTTTGTTGATGTAGGCATTATTCTCGACATCAGTTCGAGCCCAGTAGGCATCCCAAAGGGCCCACTCCTCTGCATCAACCTGTGGAGGCATTGGGCCTTTCCGATCCCGAATGCATTTCCAAGTATGGACAATATCCCTGTATAATTTAGACCCCACAGTCTCGTAAACACGCCATATCTAGGGGATCAATCTGCTGGGAATGAAGTACTCCTTCTACATTCTCAATTTCATACAACATCCAATGTCAATATATATAACGTCACCATGTTACATCAATTTAATAAGATACAACAACATAACATAAATGGTGACTAACATATCACCCAAACAAAGTGTCTAACATACCACTCACATATAGTGGCTAACATACCACTCACATTGTCCTAAATTTTACTAACACAATGGTGACTAACATATCATCCAAATAAAGTGGCTAACATACCACTCACATACAGTGGCTAACATACCACTCATATTAAAACAACGATTATGATAACAAATAAAGGAATGTCATATTTTAACTTACCCGCAGCTCATCAAAGTACTCGGCCCTCATGCGGTCCGAAATGTGAGACCAACACTCACCACCCTAACCCGGTGGCTCTCTCCTGCTCCAAATGATGTCCCCGAGTTTATTATGGACCTCCCAGGGCCATAAACTGTTGTCAATGTATAAGATACAAGAAACAAATATTAATTACTTTAGTACAATTCATAAGTTATGTTTTACATATTTAAGAAGAATGTATAATACTTACTTGGCAGGACCCAAAGGAAAAATCACCGGCAACCCATCCCACGTAACGTTGGGATGCTGTGCATCCCACTCGAGGTAGGGACAATCGTCCTCCTCCTCCTGTCTATTCCTGGGCTGACTGGTGGAGGCCCTGCTGCTAGAACCTGCTGGTGGGGTCTCAGGAATTCGAGACCTGCTGCTCTGCCTACCAGAGCCCTCACCCCCCTCTGACCCTGTCCCCGCCCCAGGACTATCTTGCGGCTGGCTGTGGGGGGGGGGGGGACAGGTGCGTGGTCTCTGTCTCGTCATCTGCAAAAACATGTAACAAATACAATAAAATGTGTTAGTACGGGTTATAATACAGAACAAATTATAATAACACATGTAACCATTTTTCATGCAGAACAGAAATACTCAAGTGTTGTCAACTACTAACTAGTTATAATATACATAATATACCGTTATTGCCGTCCTCTAAGTCTACATATTGGTCCTCGTGCAGATCAAACAACTTATCATCCGCGTCTATGGGATTTTCTGCTTGTTTATCGACATCCTCTTGTTGGTACGAGTTGGTAATTGAGTCGTCTTTCTCAATGTACTCCACTTTCGAGCGAGCACGAATAGGTATCGCAGCTAACCATTCTGCCTTATCGCGTTTCCAGCTTGGATATTCAAGAAACACCACTTGTCATGCTTGAGTCGCCAAAATAAATGGTTCATATTTGGTTCTGTACCTCTTCTTTTGGTTTACATCAACCATTTCATACTGCTCGTTCTTCCTCGTACCTCCTGGGTTAGGATCATACCACTCAACATCAAACAAGAAGGTTCGTTTCAATGGTATGTTCTTTTCAAGATTTTCCAACACTTTGTCATGAACCACCCTTATGCCTAAATTTTTGAAAAATAAGCTCAACTCGGTGATAGCAGTCCATACATGTTTAGGTAGCAGCTCTCGAAATGCTACGGGATAAGCCTCTCCATGAACACATGACAGTCGTGGTTCTTCATCCCAAAAACCTTTGTCTTCTTCAAATCCACACACTTCTCTAAATTTGAGGCGTAATTATCTGGGAAACTCAATGCCCTCACCCAATCAAATAGAATTGACCTAGATGCATTGTCAATTGTGTAGCACGCTTTCGACCACTTACCTTTCTCATCCTTCTTTGTCAACTCAGACCTTTTACACCACGTATCCAACTCGGCTCTAGACTTCGCATGGTCCTTTATTTTTCCCTCAATGTTGCAAAGTGTATTGAATAAGTTCTCGAACACGTTCTTCTCAATGTGCATGAAATCTAAGTTGTGACGGATAAGAAGACTGCTCCAATAAGGCAAGTCCCAGAAGATGCTTCTCTTCTTCCAACCACATTTTTTACCAATTTTCTCGTTATGCTTCATCCACCCAAGTTCAGTCACCTTCATAAGACCCAACCTATCAATTTTCGCAAGAATTTGTGCACCAGTAAGTCGTCTCGGGGCTTTTTTCTTTACGACTTTATTTTTCAAGAATTGATCTTTGTTCTTCCTGAACGAATGATCACTTTCTAGGAACCTACGATGACAATCAAACCAACAAAATTTTCCACTACCCTTCAGTCTAAATGCATCAGTATCCTCCAAGCAATGTGTACATGCATATTTCCCTGCGGTATTCCTTCCAGATATCATGGAGTACGCAGGGAAGTCACTCACGGTCCAAAGAAGAGCTGCTCTCTAGGTGAAGTTCTTTTTGGTCAACACATCATATGCAGGGATACCATCCGTCCACAACTCAATCAGCTCCTTGATTAGGGGTTGCAAGAAAACATCCAACGTCAGTCCAGGATCTTTCGGCCCAGGCACCAACACAGTCAGAAACATGAATGGCTCCTTCATGCACTCACCGGGGGGAAGGTTGTACGGTGTGAGCATAACTGGCCAACAAGAGTATTTTCGGTCACTTCCAAATGGGTTAAAACCATCCGTACAAAGTCCCAATCGTACATTTCTGGATATGTCTTGTCAAACGATTTCCATATGGGTAAGTCTGCTGGATGGTCCATTCTACCATCTTCTACATTATCCAAGATTACTCGCTCCTTGTGCCACCGCATTTTATCGGCAGAAGCACTTGAAGCATACAATCTCTTCAAACGAGGTGCTAGAGGGAAGTACCACATTTTCTTATGTGGGAGATTTTTCTTCTGTCGTTTCCTTGAAGCCCCCTCCTTGTAACACTTGTACCGTTCCTTACCACAGAACTTGCATTGTATTAGATATGCATCCTCCTCCCAATAGATCATGCACATTTTCGGAAAACAGTCTATGGTTACCACAGGCAACCCGAAACCCCGCATCTTTTTCTTCGCTTGGTAAAAGTTGGTGGGAACTAGGTTTTCTTCAGGACAAAGGGCCGACATTACGTCAACCCATTCATTGAAGCTCATTTCAGATTGCTGGCCATTAGCCTTACAACTCATTAGCCGAGCCAACAAAGACAACTCAGTGAGCTTACACCCCGGATAAACCGGCTTCCTTGATGATTCTAACAAGTCAAAGAACACCTGATCCTCAGGATTCGGTGGTTCCTCCACCTCCCCCTCGGTTTCAGTGTTACTTGTGTCCATGAACTCTGCCCCTGCAGCATCATACACCATTTGTTCGACTCGAGCTCGAATAGCATCGCCTTCAGATGTACTTTGTTCCCCGACTTGTTCATTTTTTCTCTTCCTTCAACGCTGTCTGTATTGGTCATATGTATTGGACGGTGCTTCTTCCTCACCATGATGATTCCATACCTGATACGCAGGCAGGAATCCATTTTTCCTCAAGTGCTGGACTAACGCTGTAGGAGTCAGGTATTGCTTGTTTCTGCACTTTTTCATTGTACAAGGGCACTTTATCAACCCATCCTTTACACAAGGCGGAATTGAGATTGCAAATGCAATGAAACCTTCAACCCCTCTCAGAAAACTCGATTGAACTCTGCCATTTAGAGTACGACAATACATCCATGAACGATCGTTATTCATTGAATAATTAGATAATAACCTGACATATTTGAATTCATTAGATCGAGGTCTATCATTTACGATAATAAATCAATTTCACAATAATTCAATAAATTGCTACATAATATAAGTTATATTAATTAGCTTCAATCAATTGTTACGTCATTACATAATATAAGTTACATTAGCTTCAATTTTACCATAATGTTTGGTTTCATATATCAACTAATGATTACTAGTTATACAAGCCTAAAGACAAAACAGATAAAACTCATCATTCTCTTGCAACTCCCTCCTCACCACTTGTGACGCTCCCTACCATAGAACTTGCATTCCAACAGATCTACATCCTCCTCCCAATACACCATGCACATGTTTCGACAACCAAAAAAGTACTCAATAGGCGGCCCCAAACCCCGCCTCTCCCTCCATTGGAGGTATGTCATGGACGGTGCTTCCTCACCATGATGAATCCATACATGATACTCAGGCATGAATCCATTATGTCTCAAGTGCTCGAATACCGATGTAGGAGTCATAAATTGCTTGTTTCTGCAGGTTTCCATTGTGCAAGGACACTTTATCAACCCCCCATTTGCACAAGCCGGACGTCCCATGGCAAACGCGATGAAACCGTTAACCCCTTTTACAAAACTGCTACAAACTCTGTCATTTACCGCCGTACGATCGTACATCCATGAACGGTCGGAATTCATTAGATACTTTTGTTACCTGACACGTTCCAATTGATTAGATCGTATTTAATTGATTAGATCGATTCCAATTCTGCCGAGATTGTCGATATAAATTGTTAATTATTATACCTTCCTTATAATTTCATGATTAATTATTAAGTGTTCGATATGTTACAAAATTTCCCATGTATTTGAACCATTTCAAGCACTTACTACTACGAGTTATAAATTATAAATTACACGTTAATATAATCAACAAATGGTCTCAAAACACTTAACTAAATCCTCCTAATCTAGTACATATACGAATTTATCAAATCAAAACTACTTAACATTATACTAATTATCAATCTAAGTGATAGCAATCTCAAAGTTAATTAACGAAATCTTAACATTATACTAATTAACTAGTAATACTAATTTGATATATATACTTAACATTAAACTAGTCGAAATTAACAAAATTCCCAAATTTGTCAAAAAATTAGGGTTTCAAAACACTAATCGTAATACATATACAAAAACATCAAACATGAAAATCAAGCTTAATCAATCAAACATCAAACATGAAAATCAAGCTTAATCAATCAAACATCAAACTCTAAATCAATTTGACAACAAAATCAATCAATTGACAACCCCAAGCTTAACCCACTACTTCATATAACATATACTATCTACCATAATTGTTTACAAACATACAATTGATCCAAATTATCAAAAATCCCAAATTTAGAATAGTTAGGGTTTAGCCTAATACCTTCAAATTGCTGTAAAAATAGCCGAAGAAGGATGAAATTGATCGACCACCCAAGCTCCTTGTCCCACGAGCTTCGAAATGACACCAAGATTGGCCGGAATGGTGGAGTTTTGGCCGAAAAGTGGAGAAAACGAAATTGGTACGGAAAGGGAGAAGAAATGAAGCAGAAGCAAAAATGGTGGAAATGGGGAATCTGCCCCCGTTTTTTACTATTTTGTAGCGACGGGTCGCTATCCGTCGCTAAGACGGATAGCGATCCGTCGCTAGGACCGACGGATAATCTATCCGTCAGTCACAATTTCTTTTTTATTTTTTTTAAATTAGCGACGGATAATTTATCCGTCGCTATTTTTTTATTTTTAAATTAAATTTTAAATAATTTACGACGGATAATCTATCCGTCGTTAATTTTTTATTTTTTTAAAGTAAAATTAAAAGTCAACAAATTAGCGACGGATAATTTTATCCGTCGCTACCCTTAGCGATTCATCGCTATTGGGGCGACGGATAAAATCCGTCGTCCCTTTCTATCGGTTTTTAACAGTTTTTTTGTAGTGAAGTACATCAAGATCGAGTCTAAGGTTGCTAAATTCATCAAGGTAACTTCATTTCCTTTTGACCAAAATTTTGACATTGATCTTGTTCTCTGTTACATGTCCATCGTTCGACTTATCTTGTCGATTTGTTGGATTATTTGTGAAATTGTTCATACTATATTGAGTTAGGTTAATAAATTTCTGGTTATGAGTGTGTTTTGTGGGTTACTATATACACTTCTTCATCATGTTTCATTGCTGGATTAGCCTCCTTTATGTATCTGGTTATGAAATAAGTTTGTTTAATAATTATGAGTTTTTTTTTATCTAATGTAGACTGTGTAATATTTTATGGTGCATGCTTGTTAAATATGCGTATGAAATTGATAATTTTGTAATGTGTCGATTTTGAAATAGAATGACAGATGTTTACATTATTGATTTTGAATTTGTATCAATGTAAATTCTCTGCTAAATAATGTCATGCATTTTGGGATGGGCTGCCCTGCTGATTGGTGTCTTACGTGTGTTGATACGGATATATGTCCAATCCGTTAAGGGCGCCGTAGAGCGTGTCCTAGAGTGCATCAAGGCTAGAATGGTCAAATTCAGTACTTGTCCGACTTTGAGAAGTCCGCCTTGAGGAAACCCTTCCTGGTCAACCAGTACAATCAGGTCAATACACCTTTTCAGCTAGTCCGACCTAGCTGGGGGCACGACCTCAGAACTCGACAAAGGATCACATATCCGACATTGTCAGGATGCCAGACGGACCGGACGAGATAAACTCGGGCGCCACCTTAACAATAAGACCAAACGTATACATTGGAACCTCCAAGATACTTCCGAGCAGCTTGTGTCTCGGACCGTCACTGACAAAGCTAAAGAATTATATGTCGGAGACCTAGTGCTCCGCAGAGCTTATATCTTGAGCAATGTTGGGAAACTCAAACCCAAGTGGGAGGGACCTTACAAGATCATCGGAGCTAGAGTGAATGGAAGTTATGAGTTGGAGGATGAGCACGGACGCCCACTCAAGCATACTTGGAATGCTAAGAACCTTCAAAAGTTCTACGCTTAGGGTTTATTACACGAAACTCCGTCAGTTATATTTTTGTCACTCTTTTATCATTGGCCATGCAGCCCACAAGTTGTAATTGAATTTACGGCAAATCAATACAACTTTCATCTTTCAATTCAAACCGAAATTTGATTATTTACATGGCAAAGAGACTCTAACAACAATTCTGTTTGTACAATAAACAAAAGTGCACATAATCCCCCGTTGTACATGTTACGATCCGATATATCTGTTCGGATCCATATAACATCTACAATACAACGGAAAAGTCTGTCATATTCTTCGAGATATGCTATAACTTCACCAGGGGATCTCTCATGCAAAGGAACCCTCGGAACTCCAATAGCATCAATCCTTCCATAAACAAAAAGTAGTGGGATGTACCTGTAACACGGAAAAATCAAGAATCAGTCTCCGGACATTAAGATTCTCCAAAACACCCATTCGTTCGAATCCAAACACGAATCTGACACATTGATCATATTACAATCCACCCGCCAACAGCTCCTCGGACAGGACAAGCTCCTACCGGGTGGAACATGCATACGACCGATGGGATCGTCTGTCGATTTACTCCTCAGATCGGAACATTTTCCAAGATCTATATTTCCTAACAACAGATCTCGAGCAATCCATCCCTCTAGACCCACGCCACTCTCAAACTCAAGACAACGTGTACCGATTTGAGAGTGGACGGGAGTCTCGAGCGGCAGATTGGTCAAGAAACCATCTTCCTATTAAGAGAGATAGGTTCAATCGGCCTATTTATTGGTGCCAGATGAATCCGAGGTTAAGAAAGATGAAAGAAATTTTCAACAGAATGGAGATTAGAATCGGAAATTGTACGATCAATGCAGTTGAGAACTCGGGTATTTATAGATATGACGAACCAATCAGCGTCCGCAACGTGAGAAGATTGACGTCGACGATGGGCTTGGGCCATCTGTCTGGGCCAAGCAGTGTTGGATCATTTGGGCTTACCCCATCTGGTCATATTGAGCCCATGTTTTTAACTTTTCTATAAAAGTATCCGAGTATTCACGCATCGACCAGTCCGACAAACTTCATTTGCGGAAACACCAGGAGGTTAAGCCTATCGAGTAGTCCGAAAATCAACAAGTTGATGATTTGTCGTCTTAAATCAAAAGTTGTTCAAAGTGATCCGAGCTTGCAAGAGTTGTATATTTATGCAATCTACTAAAACTACGCATATTGTGACGGATCAAGGAAGTATAGAAAATAAGGCATTAACATACCAGGAAAAATGATATTGTACTTACAAGACTATTACAGGCCGAGAAAAAATTAGTGTACTTGGCATCCGTGCCATCAAAATATAAGAATTAGTTTGCTACAGAATTTCTACGGGGCATACCCCGGACTTCTCACTGAGGAGGAGGCTGGCTTGGACCGACTTCATGGGTTCCAGGCGGATTGGGGTGGATGGCAGTTGAAGCATCCGCACGGGACTCGGCAATGGCATCGAAGGATGCCTTTATGTTCTTAAACAGGTTATAGTCCACGTCACGGCCAAGGATCCGGGAGGGCATATGGTACTAGTTCTTCATGAAGTTCAAGTAGTTCTTGAAAGGCAAGAAGCATACTTTCTCCAAGGCCTTCGGAACGAAATCGGGAAGAAAAGATCCGCCATTGTTGATCTCAATTTCACCTTCATCGGTGACCACCTCCGCAACCTCACATGCTGCAAACCGCTCATCCGGAACGACCTCCACTGGAATCTCCACTCCATTATCATCCGCGGACGGATCCAATCCCTCCTTCTTCCAATCAAAGTTCGGAGGCACCAACCCCTTCGCTTGCAATTGGCCAATGGCGGATGAGAACCCCTCCAGGCGGAGAGCATCGACTTTGTCCGCCATGAAGAACTTGAACGAGTCAAACTTCATAAAGTCCTTCACAGCTTGGAGCTGAGCGAACTGGAGATCTTCCAGGAGAGCATCCTTAGACTCCAGGAACAACTTCATTGCCCCATCAATGAAGTGCTCCTGCCACTCCAAGTTCGCCTTTATCTGGTCCCAGTTGGCCTTCAGGTTGGTGATGACCGTATCCTTCTTCTTCGACTTGGCCTCTACTTGTTTCAACTTGTCCGCCTCCTCAGCCGCTGCAGCCACCGCCTTATGTAGATCCTCTTCAATAGTGGCCCGTTCACCGGCGTTCCACTGCATGGCTCTGATCATGCATTCGAGCTACAAGAAATCCGAACAATCAGAATTATATTCTCAAACATCAATAGAAACTATAAATACAAGGAAATCACTTATCCTTTGATGCAAATCATGGATCTCTCTGACCCTCTCAACCTCAGGGAGTCTGCGACTCCGTTCATACTCCGCGTCAAGGGCCGCTTGATGAGATAGTGGCAGAACAGCGGAGAATAGCTGCCTCTTTGATGCAGGAGAGACATCCGAGGTTGCGTTCCTTTTCCTGCCAGAAATGATGGCATCCTGCATCAGCACATCCCGAGGAGGTGCGGATGCAGCAGAACCGCCATGCCCAGAGGTCCTCGGAGCAGCAGAAGTTGGCGGCCTCGGAGCAGCAGCACTCCGGGTAATGGGAGCTTTGCCTTTGTCAGGCACCTCCAAGGTTTGCGGATCCTCACCCGCCTTCTTCCGCCTTTCCTCCTCCGCAGCAAACAAGGCTGCATTTTTAGGGCCCGCCATAGGCAGACCCGCGGAAGTGTTTATGATTTTGGTCCTCTGGCCAGTGGCAAGCTCAAGGGCTTGTTGCTCCCTCTGCTACTTCTTTTTCTCTCGGAAGGTCGACATGATGTAGTTGAACTAGTAAGCTACGGAACAAACAAATGATGTCAGATACGGATTTATAAAACTACGAATAACGGACAATTGTGGAACAATCATGCATGACATTCAAAAGAAGAAGAAAACACGAGTCCTAATTTAAGAATCCTTACAGAAGTCGGTCTTCCCTCCGACCTCCACAACATCAATCAGTCCGCACAAATAGGCCAGCGACTGACAAATCAATCCGTGAAACGGATATGTAGGTGGCTGGTTTTTCTTGTGGATTTCCGCCACCCACGGAGCCACGTTCTTGGGGAAAGGGCGCCAGTCTGGAATACTTTCCCTTAAAAACTTTGGGGGCAACCCCCACTGCTCTCGTCTCCTCGCAGACTCTCTAGGCTTCAAAGCCATCCGCATGAAGATGTATTTTTCCCACCATTTTGATTCAAGCAAGGAAATGGGATCGGAAATTAAGTTATACGACTTCCTATTTACAAAAGAATAGAAGAGGGGATTCCCCAGACTAAAAGTCACATTGAACAACTACCGGAAGTTCTCAAAATTTGCAGGTTGCCCCTTCTTCGCACAGAAGACCGCAAAACAAATATGGTTTCCCAAAGATTTTGGGATAACCTGGCTCGGACCAATACCGATGAGATTTGGGATATGCTTAAATTCGGACGCGATGGGAATCTTCCATCCACAGGAGAAGGCCACTTCATGCACGCACATATATCCAGCTGGTGGATTGTAGAAGGTGTGCCCTGGCTCTGGAACCATAATTTCAACGAACTTGGGAATTTCCCACTTCCACCTCCACTCTGGAATATCTTCAGGCTTAACCTTGGACGGACAGATGGGAAGCAAGCCATCCGCATTAAGTTCACCGTACGGTTCTGCAATTACGACAGCAGACGCCGGACGAGGGAATTTAGTCTGCGCCGCCTGAGCTTCGCGACCCGCGGCTAGTGGCGGATTAGGTTGTGCGGGCACTTTAGGGTGCAAGACAATCCGGTGATTGTTCCGCCCAGAGCATCCCCGCAGACGGGAGCTTGGGAGGCTTCCTCCTCTCCCTCCTCGTCATCCTCCTCTTCCTCTTCCTCTCCTTCTTCCTCCTCTTCTTCTCCAACTTCTTGTCTCCCGGGTGTACATGTATTGGTCAGACATGTTTCCATCACAACACGGTCCTCCTCCCCAGCCTCAAACATTTCTACATCATCCGCCTCACAACCAGTGTCGTCTTCCTGTTCTGTCCGAGGTACACTCCTACCAGCAGGCATGCCACCACTACCAATGGTCCGGGATTGAACTCGTGCCCTTGTTCTCGCAACAATCGCCTGGCTTCTCACAGCCTCATTCCGAGTAGTGACAGCATCACGGACCCCATGCCCAGCATCCGAGTCTTCAGAAGAAACGACCTCCACAACGTCCGCGTTGCGCACCTCCGCAGGAAGTCTGTTCTGCGGAATCACCAACTCCGGGTGGTCTGACACGGACCAGGTTACCGCAACAGACTCGGTCTCTTGGATTATTCTGTTATCATAGTCTTGAACTTCATGTAGGTTCTGACTATCGCTCCCGGACATCCTAGGGCACAAGGAAACGGATCAAAAAATGATGTTGTGGTCGTCCGAGAGTTCGTTTATGTATCTTATTAAGTCCCATTGTCCGAAGACATCCTACTTTATTGGGCGTTCCTATGAGTTCTTTCCTACCTACTGGCACCTAACTTGTCGCACAAGGCTGTGCCACAAGGGAATTCTATGTGCCAATTGGCACTGTTATCTACCACACGAGGCAAGGCAACAAAGATTTCAACAAATCTACTGGCGCTATAGTCTACCATACATGGCACATTCACAGGGCCAATCTACAAGTCATGTCTACAAATTGGCACCATAATTCAACAACAGAAAGCATGCAATACTAGAGTCACCAAAATTCAACATACGACACATTACTTAGCCAAAAACACCCTATCTACACAACATACGAGAATATAAATTCAACAAAGCATACATGCATCCGAGAAAGAAGAACAATCAGTCAGAATTTAGAGAGGACCAGATTTACTTACTTGTTAAAGCAGTTTCAAGAAGAATGGACGGACCACAAAGCCGGCTTGCTCTCCGAAAGTGACTTGCACGGAAGATCTGATTGCTTACTCGAAACCTTGATTACTCGGAAGTTTGTTATTTGCTCGGATTGCTTAGGATTGCTCTGGATTCGATTTGGCTAAAGTGTGAAAATGACAGATCTGGTGAACTATTTATAGAGGGATAGTTGGGGAAGACGAAGCGTCGCATTGCTCAGCTTTTAAACCCAGCCGTTGATCATTTCAATCCAACGGTCACATCGGTTCACAGGTTGTGAAATTACATCGCACCCCATTAAATATATTTTGGAAATTCTCTACTATCTCGGGATCCTCACTCATGGGCTGGACGGATGACTTATTGGGCCTCTTGGATCACTATTCATTGGCCCAGGTGAACCATTTCACATATCTAGCCCAACGGATTGCTTCCTACACACTCTTCCACAAGAGACTTCTTTAAATCCTAAAATCGTACTCGGATCTTGATATATCTCGGATACAAATATCTTTTCCTTCTACAGTCCGGGATTTTTCTATCTCGGACTGTAGAAATAAAAGGGGGGGGGGGATATATTAAATTCCTGAAACACGGATACGGATTTTTTGCACGGAATGAAGGGATTTTCTCCCTCACATTTAACGATTCAGACACGCTCCTAAAACACACTTGTTCTTCTACTTATAGTTCCACAACAATCTTATACTAAGATACTTGGAAACTAAGGGGACATATGATGATACGGATATATGTCCAATCCGTTAAGGGCGCCGTAGAGCATGTCCTAGAGCGCATCAATGCTAGAATGGCCAAATTCAGTACTTGTCCGACCTTGAGAAGTCCGCCTTGAGGAAACCCTTCCTGGTCAACCAGTACACTCAGGTCAATACACCTTTTCAGCTAATCCGACCTAGCTGGGGGCACGACCTCAGAACTCGACAAAGGATCACATATCCGACATTGTCAGGATGCCAAACGGACTGGACGAGATAAACTCGGATAACGGCAAAGTAAAAGACTAGAGGGGGTTGAATAGTCTTTTAAAACTTTTGTCGATAAGCACAGTTTCTCAGATATCTGTGAAGATATCTGATACTTAATTTCAGAGAGCGGAAGACTTCTGAGATAAGTGCACGTGTTCAGCAAGATAAGTGTAAGTACTTTGCAATATAAGTAAAACAAGTAATAAACTGCAGAAAGTAAATAACACAAGTCTTTTTATAGTGGTATCTGAAGGTGGCGTAATCCTTCAACTAATCCACTTCGATCTTTTCAGACCTAGAATCCACTAAGATAAATGAGGTAACCTTACAGATATCTTTTCTTGATTCCTAAATGCACTAGGTTCCCAACCAAGTGTTCCCCCTGAGTTATTCTCCGGGTTTCACGATAAGTACTTCACATGCTCGAAACCTTTTAGTTTCCTTAGTTTCCCAAACTAAGTACTTCCTTTGCTCAATAACCTTGGAGTTATTCCTTAGTTTCCCAAACTAAGTACTTCCTGTACTCCACGCCATATATGGTGTTGGTTTTAGGTTTGTTTGTCAGGTGAGCTTCTTTAATAACTTGTTCAGTTATTCAGATAGCTCTGTGAATCAAGTATACTTAATACACTTTGCAACGTATGGTATCTTGTTCTCTACTGGCCCAAGTCTATGGTAAGTGTTCAAGAGAATGAAACTTAGATAAGAAATCTTAGTTCAACTCTTTCACAAATAACAATGATCGTTAAGGATCAGGACACTTAGAACTTTTGTGCTACTTAGAATCAAGAGCTTTGGTCGCAACAGAAAGCTTGAAGGTAAGTAGTTTGCTTGAGAGCGCTTGTGTGAGTATTCAATGTAAGTTCAGTGTTCTAAGGTTCTAAGGTGTGTTCTCAAGCAGTCTAAGTGTTGATATTTATAGATGAATTTGAGTGCCGTTTGAATAGTATCCGTTAGGCTTAAATCAAATTCAAACTATTGATATCTGAATATAATCTTTATGTGAGTTTGTCTTCTTCTTGAAGCTACCGCTTTTGTTCGAACATTTACGCAGGCATTTAATGCACTGTACTATATTTTGTCCTGTAGTGCCAACGGAACTATGCATGGTATCAGAGATCTTTATACAATCAGAGTTTTCTTAAACTTTGCATGTTCTTTTCCAGAGATCATCATAGCTCCAGATACCACTTGTTTGAACAACTTGTTATAATATGTTTCTTTTTTAGAAGCATATTTTATGTCCAAGGTATCTGAGTGTAGATATATGTGGGCACTTTCCTCGTCTCAGAAACCTTTTATTCTCAGATATCTTTTGCAACATGTATGTTTCGAAACACTTGTTTCTTCAAGATATCTGGACATTGGTTTCTGGAAAACCCTCATCTTCAGCAATCTTGTGCAGTCTTCAAATCCGTTGAACTTTTCCTGCTGGATGCCTTCTTCTTGGTCTTCTTCAGAAAATAAAAATTACATTTCGAGACCTAACATCCTATACTAGATTTGCTAGACTATCATACTCAGTGAGTTTCCTCTTTTACAGTGTTCAAGTGAACTAAGAGTACTAATCACCTTTCTGAGCTAAGATAAGTCATTAGGTTGCTGATCAAAATCTAAACAGATATTCCTAACAAATTTCCCCCATTTTGATCAGTCAACGATGACTATCTGACCTATTACAAATCTGGATGAGGAAACAATCCACCACTTAATCATTTCTTATGATCTTTTAATTCATATAATTAAGTGCAGAAAGTAAACATCAACCAAATCACAAGGTGTGATCTTTGCTGATAAGTTATCTTTTATAGAAAATGATATCTGAGAGTAAGTTCATCAGATATGATACATAGAAAGCTTACAGATAAATTTTTCAAGATTTAACAGAAAAAATCAATCAGCAAAATCACAGAAACTACTTAGTCAAATAGAACAACAGGAGTTACCAAGCTCCAAGTGAACATTCTAAATGACAAGTCTTCAAGTCTTCAAAAATCTTCAAGTCTTCAAAACAGTTCCATGGATCAGTCTGCAAATTTCCTATCACCAAACCTTTTGATATCATCAGAGTAGTCATAGAGAAGAGTTCTGACATTCATCTCAGTGTCTCTGGCAAATCCACAGACTTCCTTGTAGGTTTTGGTGGGATTTCTCTTGACAAAATGCTTGACCCACAGATACTTTCCCCACTTCCAGGCATGCCCGATTCTGATATCTGATAGCTTGAAGTATTCATAGATAATCTTCAGATATCTGATGTCACCCTTGTATTGATCTTCAGTTAAGTAGAAGGACTCATAGGGTTCCACCGCAAATCTTGCTCTTGTACTGTTCGGTGATGTTGGGAATTCTGTGCACATCATCTGGCTTTCCATAAGGACATTCATCAGAGAGGTCCTTCTTCATGGCTTCTGTTCTCTTGATTACTTCAAAATCCAACCATGCTTTGATGTGGTTGGTGTTAATCAAGATTGGCATATTTTTTCTCTATGCCATGAGCTGTTTATGGATTGGTTCTGGAAACCTTGAATTTACCAGTAGGTGCTTGAGTTCCAGAATCCAGTAGCCATTCTTCTGATTAATGCACCTGTAGACAGAGGAATTGTTGTTGGTCTTCACATACTCAATCTTGGCTTCTTCAGGCCTGAGTGGTAGTTGAAGTTTTCTTTGTTCAGCTCTCAGCCTGTTCCTTCTTTGTCTAGAATTCTCCTTTGGGGGATTGCTTGAAGAACCACCCTGGATTGACTTGGTATTTCCAGAGGGTGTTTAGCTGCTAAAGGCTTTGCAGCTATGGGCTCAGTTAGGCTATCAATTTTCCTTTTTCTGTGAAGAGGAGCTTCATCTTCATCAGTCTCTTCATCATCATCAAGATTAATTCTTGTGAGACTTTTGCAGCCTTCTTCATTGCCCAGGGATGTTAGGAATATCTGTTAGTATTTTGATCACTCATCACATGTTCTTATCTTAGCCAGAAAGGTGATTAAGTTCTCTTGGTTCACTTGAACATTGTAAAAGAGGAAATCACTGAGTATGATTAGTCTAGTAAATCTTATATTAGGATTATAGGTCTCTGAGTGTAATTTTTTATTTCAAGAAGACCATGAAGATCAATCCTAGCAATGGAGCTTTTCTGAAGATTAGAAGACTGAAGATTGCACAAGGTTTATGAAGACACAAAGGTTTAGTCTAACTCAGAAAGACAATGTCCTTAATCCTTTCTTAAGTATATTAACTTACTTTCGAAATATGATTCTAGACATATGACATCATGAGTATGGAGCATGCAAGCCATCAGAAAGGCTCATGTATCCGTTGAGACTAAAGGACAATGAACAGTACTATGCATTAAATGCATCGGCAGAAATCTTTAAGCAAATCCTCTCTGAAAAATGAGATAGTGACTTCTGAGTACATAGTTCAAGATATAAACGGATATAATTTGATGGAGAGCACAACGGATATAATTCAAACGCCTCTCAAATTTATCTACATATATCACACACTTAGATGCTTGAAGAATATACCTTAGAACGCTCTATCTTGCAAACTTACCATCAAGCAAAGTATTCTCTCAAGCACTCTACTACCCTTTATGAAAGTTTTTGTTGCTTGAAGAATCACTAGTAGTTCTAAGTTGTCCTAAACCTTAACAAGAGATTGTTATTCGTGAAAGAGTTGAACTATCAGATACCCTTTCTGAAGCTCATTCTCCAGAACGGACATCAATTACTTGGGTCAGTAAAGAGCAGACTGCCATCCACTGAACAAGTGTATTAAGTAGTATCGTTCTGTTATAAAAAAAGTTATAACTTATAACTGAAAAGTTATACGAGAAGCCTTTCTGACAAAACCTTATAACCAACACCATCAAGGCGCGTGGAGTAGAGGAAGTACTTGATTTGGGAAATCAGGGAATAACACCAAGGTTATCTGAGTAGAGGAAGTACTTAGCTCTAGGAGCTGGGGAATAACTCAAGGGGAACATTTGGTTGGGAACCATTTGTTTAAGAATCTTAGAATAGGATTATTGTAAGGTGAACTCAATTATCTGTTCTAGTGAATTCTAGGTCTTAGAAAGACCGAAGTGGATTAGTTGGAGGATTACGCCACCTCCAGATACCACTATACTTGCTGTGTCATTTACCTTTCTGTATTTACTTTTCAGCAAAGCACACACACACATACTTATTGTTTCTGCACTTACCTATCTTAAAGTCTTCCGCGCTCTGAATTTAAGTATCAGATTCCCCAGGTTTCTGAGAAACTGTGTTTATCGACAAAAGTTTTAAAAGACTATTCACCCCCCCCCCCCCTCTAGTCTTTTACTTTGCCGTTATCTGGACCAACAAGTGGTATCAGAGCAGGAGGTTCACAAGCCTTCTGCACTGAACCTAGATCCCCAGATAGGTGAACGAACTTTGTCTCTTTCTGAGGACTATATAATTTGTGTGTTAAGTGTGCAGGTATGTCTCTGAGTGATGCACCCGTTCTGAAGCCAGAAAACTACGAGAAATGGAAGAACAACATGATGCTCCATCTGGAGGCCATTAGTGACGAGATGATCTATGTCATCAATGAAGGGCCTATCAAAATCGAACAACTCACAAATTCTTGAGGTGTCGATGGAAGAAAAACCTCGAACAAGGAAGATGGAAGCGAGGATATGGTCGCTAGTGATAGTGGTCATATTGCTCGTGGAAGCATTATGTATGAAGACAAGCCAAGAGAGCTCTGGACATCTGAAGATGCCAAGAGACACAGATTGGATGGTCAAGCTCGTAATATCATCATCAGATCAACACCTGAGCACATACAGTAAAGCGTAGGGTGCTAAACGGCGAAAGTTGCTGGCAACCGATTGAAGAAATCATGCGGGCCAGAAAACCAAAGAAAACAAGTTCGAAGTTCTTAAATTGAAGTTCCAAAACTTCAAACAAGGTCCCCAAACTCGGAAGAACTTGATTTCAGATTTACTACTCTTATGAGTGATATGGCTGCACTTGGTGAAAGCGATAGATACTCCCAAAGAAAGGATTAAGACTATTGTCAAGTCTCAATCACAACCGGAGCAGAAGTTCTTTTATTTTAACCAAGGGATGCAAATATTACTCCAGAGAGCTCTTCTCTCATCTTGCTACTGTAGACTATGAGACAACTCAGAGAGAACAAACAGCTGAAAAGTTGCAAAGTGTTGCTCTAGTTTCTCAAGGTTCTTCTGAAAAGAAAGATACCAAAGATGCATCTGAAGAAAATGTTCTTGCAGTAAGACACATGAAGAAATTTGTGAGTCAAGAGATTAAGAGAAGAAAAGCTAAAGAAAAGCTGAAAAAGCATCTTGGCCCAAACTATCATCGGTCTGAGAACATACAAATGAACAACTCTCTGAACACCCCATTCGAGAAGGTGTTAATCTGAAAGTGCGAAATAGAAAATGATATCTGCTTCTATTGTCAAAAGCCTGGTCACTTCAAGAGAGATTGTCCTGCTTTAAATAAGCTCAAGACAGGTGACAAGAAGGACAGGAGAAATTTCAAGAGAAATCAAAGGGCCTTACTGACTGAAGAAAGGAAGAAGATTCAAATTCAACTTGATGCTCTAGACATTGAGACAGATTCTGAAGATGGAGATTCAGATGACTCAAACCTACCATCACCAGAATTGTGTGGAATCACCCACGATGTAATCGACTTCGGCCTTAAGAAGAATGAAATGTGTGGAGTTCTTTGAGATTCTTTGGTCGGACATCTCCAACATTGAAATGTGTCTTATGGCTGATGAGGTAACTAACAATTCACAATTTCTGTACTATGAGAGTGATGATGGAATTGAGGATCTGGAGTTGGTCAAGAGTGAATTGGATCGTTATGAGAAAGAATTTCTGGGAGCAATAATCCAAAACCAGAATTCTAGAGGAAAGAAAAGAAACTCTTGAAAAAGAGGTTTCTGAGCTAACCAGAGTATCTGAGAACAAGAACGCTGAAATAGCCTTTCTGAAAGCTCAGATATCTGAGAATGAAAATTCTCACAAACTAGCCTTGGATGAACTTAATAAGAAAATGATGAAGGCGCTTTACGAGAATGAAGAACTCAGAAAGAAAGAGCTATCCTTCCAATCTTATGCAAAGGCTAGTGACACTCTCACTGAGGTTCAATCCTATCTGAGAGATCCCTCTGAGAAAGGTGGACTTGGACTTGATGAACAATCGAGTAATTCATCTCCTCTGAAGAAGAGTGATGAAAGGTTGACCTTTGTAAAAAGTCAACAGAATGGTTCTTCAACCACCTATAGCAGTGGTCAGAAAGCTAGGGTAGTTGACAAAGGAAAATGAGTAGCAACCCATCCTTTGAAAGAACAACAAGTTCACAAGAAACATGTGGATAAGGTTTCTGAAAAGAAACCTGACCCTCGGATATGCAACCATCCACATTCTTTGCATTACTAGGAAGGAAGAATTTGGAATAGGCAAATTCTCTCTGTACCATTTTATGAAAATAAAGATGGTGCGAAACTTGTAAGGCTTCAAGAGCGCATTCGAAAGCAAAGGTGTTCGAAATGGCATTGGCTATCGTGCTATTGGAAAGGTCATACGCAACAATATAAGGAAGGACAAGAACAATGGCGCAAGGCGATATTGCACATAGCAATAGAAGTGGAAGAAATCTCGAGCCTTTGAAAAAGCTGAATGCCAGAGCTAGAAGGAACGGCGGAAAGGCTAAGTTCTTTGAAAGCAACCCGAAACCGAGTCCGTAAAGCACCAAAGGAACACCTAGAAACACCCCAAGAAGGAAAATTGAGATCAAAATTACTGATTTTATTGCATCTCCTTGATCAAGTTAGACAAAACAAACTCCCAAGAAATTCACTAAAATGTGGATTTCTACTGGAAGAATGTTTAGTCTAAATGGTTCTATCTCTGAAGCAAGAACCTAACTCCTGTTTCCTGTTTTTTGCAGAACGCCTCTTGGACTAAGGCTCAATGGCTATTTGATAGTGGATGCGGAAAGCACATGACAGGAGACAAAGCAAATCTGATAAACTACAAAGCTTGCAACAATGGACCAGACATCAGATTTCTTTGGAGGAGAATTAAATCCCTCTCGATTTGTAACGCGTCAAATTAGGATCATTAACAATCACTGACATATTACATGTTAAAGGTTTGAAATATAATCTATTTAGCATGAGCCAGTTTGCAGACAAGGGATTCACTATGAAATTCAAAGCAAAGTATTGCAAACTTATTGACAATGAGTCAAAGCGAATATCTTGGTTGCTTTCGGCGGAAAGCGATCTTTATGTTACCGATTGGGCATCTGCCTAAATGAAGAATGTCTCATGGTGAGTCAATCAGGTCACCTGAAGAAACCTTGGTTATGGCACAAAAGAATGAGTCACTTTAATTTCAAAACTCTGAACAAACTTGCCAAGAAAGAGTTAGTGGTTGGCCTTCCCAAAACATCTTTCAGAAAGGATGGTATCTGTTTTGCCTGTCAGATGGGGAAACAATCCAAAATCTCTTTCAAGTCCAAAACCAGACACTCTACTATTAGACCACTACAACTATTACACATGGATCTTTTTGAATCATCTGTAACTAGTTATGTAGGAAAGAAGTATGGTCTGGTTGTTGTAGATGATTTCTCAAGATTCACTTGGGTTGTCTTTCTAAAGCACAAATCTGATGCTAGGGTGGAGATACCAAACTTGCTGAATAAGCTTGAAGTCATGAAAAATGACAAAGTATCTGCAATCAGAACAGACCATGGTACTGAGTTTGTCAACCAGTACATAAAGGAGTTTTGTACCAGCAAAGGTATACAACACCAACTTTCCTCTGTAGGAACACCACAACAAAATGGTGTTGCAGAAAGGAAAAATAGAACCCTTAAAGAAGCAGCAAGGACAATGCTAGTACACGACATAAGTGAAGTTTATTGGGTTGAAGGCGTAAGCACATGCTACACTTCGTAAGCAGATGTTTGATAAACAAACACCATGACAAGACCCCATATGAACTCTTGGTTGGTAGACCCCCTAATATCAAACATCTGAAAGTGTTTGGTTGTAGATGTTTTGTCCTTAACAATGGAAAAGAGTATCTAAGAACATTTCAACCAAAGGCAGATGAAGGTGTGTTGCTTGGTTATTCTATGAATAGCAAAGCATACAGAGTTTACAACAAAAGAACAAAGGAGATTGAAGAATCAGTTCATGTTGTATTCTATGAAGGAAACAAGAAAACACCCTTGATGATGAACTCTCAGAAAGGTTCAAGGAACTAATGATAAAGGATTCTGAAGAAGAACCCTCAGAAAGGAAAAACATCATTGTGGAAAGAGAGGATGACTCTGACGAAGAAAAGCATGAAATGCCTAGTAACAACCAGATGATTCTCAGACATGATGAAGAATTTTCTATGAGAATTCCAGAAATGGAAACTGAAGATGTTCATCAGAGAGCTAACTTTGGAAATGACCTCTCTGATAGGCATGTCCCAGAAAGCTCTCACACTAAGCAAGTGTCAGACATTCACCGCCCTTCTGAGGTGCAAAATGTCACAGATACTGAAGAAGTATCAAGTCATATTCATAGTGATTCACATTCAAATCACATAGATGTTGACCCTACAAGCCCTAAACCCATGATGAGATGGATCAAGGATCATCCTGCAAAATACGTGATTGGACCAATCAATCAAGGTGTTAGGACTAGGAGAGCAATAGCTTAAAATGCTAATTCTCTCTTTGGATGTTTTATCTCAAACATTGAACCAAAAACTATAGAAGAAGCATTAAGAGACCAAGACTGGATCTCAGCAATGCAAGAAGAATTGGATCAGTTTGAAAGAAACTAAGTCTGGAAACTAGTTCCATTTGTAGAAGGAATATCTGTGATTGGAACTAAGTGGGTTTTCAGAAACAAGATGAATGAATCTGGTGAAACAACCAGAAACAAAGCAAGGTTGGTTGCCAAGGGATTCACCCAGACTGAAGGTTTAGATTTTGATGAGTCATATGCACCAGTTGCCAGATTGGATGCAATAAGACTCTTTATGGCCTTTGTAGCTCATAAAGACTTTAAAGTTTATCAGATGGATGTCAAGAGTGCATTCTTGAATGGTGAACTTGCTGAGGAAGTCTATGTTGAACAACCACCTGGCTTTGAAGTTTCCTCAGAAAGTAGAATGGTCTATAAGCTACAAAAAGCTCTATATGGACTAAAACAACTTCCAAGAGCATGGTATGACACTTTGGCCAAATATCTTCTGGAAAGTGGTTTCAAGAAAGGTGAAGTTGATAAAACTTTATTTACTTTAAATCATGATGGGAAACTACTCTTAGTTCAAGTATATGTTGATGACATTATATTTGGATCTAAGGACAAGCAACTTTGTGATGACTTTGCAAATCTCATGAAAAGCAAATTTGAGATGAGCATGATGGGAGAATTGAACTATTTCCTAGGATTGCAAGTCAAGCAACTCAATGATGGAATATTCATTAGTCAGACAAAGTATGCAAAAGACATGCTCACAAAGTTCAATCTTAAGCCTTCTGAAAAGAATGCTAAGATACCTATGAGCATAGGAACCAAGATGACCTATACTGAATCAGATACGAGTGTTGATGAACACAAGTATAGGAAATTGATAGGTTCACTACTTTACCTTACTGCAAGCAGACCTAATATTCAATATGCAGTTGGTATGTGTGCTAGATTTCAAACAAATCCAATGCAATCACACTACAACATTGCTATGAAAATATTAAAGTATGTGAAAGGTATAGTAGATGTAGGGTTGTGGTATCCTAAAGAAAGTGGATTGAGTTTGGCTGGTTACTCAGATGCTGATTATGCTGGATCAATGCTTGATAGGAAAAGTACCTCAGGAACTTGTCAGTTTCTGGGAACTAGACTTATCTCATGGTTTAGCAAGAAACAAACTCAATTGCAACTTCTACCACAGAGGCTGAATATATTGTTGCTGGTTGTTGTGCAACACAATTTCTGTGGATTCAACAACAACTCAGAGACTATGGACTCAATGAAGAGAAAACTCCCATTTTCTGTGATAACACAAGTGCTATTGCAATCACACAGAACCCCAAGTTCCATGCCAGAACAAAGCACATTGATGTTAGACACCACTTCATCAGAGACCATGTTGAGAAAGGTAATATAGAGATACTCAAGATTGGCACAGAAGACCAACTTGCAGATATCTTCACCAAGCCCTTACAAGAAAGTCGGTTCTTGACCTTAAGACATAATCTTGGATTAATGGAGATGCCTAAGGACTGAAAAATGTCCTGAATCTCTAAAGTCTGAATAAGTGAGGTAGAAAAGAAGTAGGCCTCTGAGGACATGTTCTCAGAAAGCCAAGTTGATAAGAAGTGATGCAAAGGTTTCTGAGTAGCAACACTCAGAAAGGGAAAACATTTCTGGAACGGGTATCCAGAAAGGCAAAGGTTGGTACACAATTAATAAGTAAATAAAACCAGAACTTACCTACTGAGAGTGGGTCAAATACATTCAAACAACTGAAGCTTCTGACACTTGAATTCAGAAAGCTATTTAGTCATAAAGAGAAATGGACACACAAAGCCCAAAAGGTATAAGTTCTGAAAGTCAAACATGTACAATGTCTTGTATTTTTACCATTTTCATGATAAACAATATATTGATAAGGACTTGACACTCAGAATGATAAGCTTAAACGATTAAGTGTTCCTACTCTTTACTAAGTGACACAATGAATGTAGCATATTAAAAATCCATCAAGTCGGCACATTACCATTTGTTGATTGATATCATTACAAGATATTCAATATAAGCCCTTGATGAATAAACGTTTGATCTCAACGGTTGAGATTAAAACAAAGCAAGTAATGTCTGTTGAGAAATGCAGACATGGCCCACTACGCATTTAATGAAGTACAAAGGACGTACCACGCCAATGCAGATGCAAAGACACGCATTCATATTCAGTTGTATGTATGTTGTACATTTTGTCTGCTATATATATAGGATTTGGGCAAAAGACAAACACTTTTACCAATTCCGAAATTTCAAACTTGCATCCAAACAGCAAAATCTCTCAAGATTTCTGCAAAACCCCCTCTGCAAACTCAACTTCTTGTGCTTAGTCTTCTGAAAAGATAGACTAATCTCGATAAATTGTGCAAAATTCATCTGAAAAACACTCATTCAAAACTCTATATAAGAGATGGCACCCAAGAAGATGACCACCAAGAACCCTAAGGCCGTATCATCTACTCCTGCTGAAAAGCAAGGAGGAAAGGAACTTAAGGTGTTAAATAAACGCCTTCTGGGAAAGTTCACCCCATCTGACTGAAATCCAAACCACAAAATGAATTGGGGAGCTTTTCTAGTGAAGAGGTATGTACCAGTAGTTATACCTTCAAGACCAGAAAGGAAACTGATATTGGGGATGCTGAAGAATTCCCATATCTACAAGCTTCTATCTGCTGCACCCAGTGGACTATCCACACTGGATGTACTAGAGTTCTATAACAACTGCAAAATCTTCACAAAAGTTGTGAATGATGAAGAAGAGAAATACATGCAGACTGAAGTCCAAGGACAAGAAATTGTTCTAGACTGCAAGACTTTCTGCAAGATATTCCGATTGAAAAATCGAGGAACAATTGAGGACATCAACATCAAGGACGCTTCCATGATTCAAGGCGTCAAAGAGCTATTTGAAGCAATCCAGTTAGAAAATGCAAAGGGTTGTCCAGGAGACTTTGTTCTGAAAGCCATCAGAACTAGTCATCTCCAGAAACACCGAGTACTTTAGCTCTTATTCGTCCGCTTTGATGGAAACAAAGGTGGAGTAGACCAGATAAGCATGGAGAGATGGATGATGATGCATCTTCTGAACAAGAAGCATGAAGGCGTGAAACCCACTTCAATTGGGGAAGTACCTCAACAAATTCCTTGGACATATTGAGGAATTTGAGCCCAAAATCATCAATGGCCTTGCCGAGCAATATGCACTTTGGTCTCAGAATCTGTTACATTCTGGAAACAATGGGAATCACTCTCAGAGAGAGGCAGGAAATCCTAGTCACCAACTCCCTTTTCAGACACGCCTTTGATGAAAAGGAGAAACTTGCTGCTGAGAACGCACTCAGAAAGGCAGAAGAAGAAGAAACTGCACATCAGGGTGAGGAGGTCTCTGAGCAAGCTCAAGCTAAACATCCAGTTGCCAAGAGAAAGAGGACTCAAAGTAAAAGAGCCTCCAAGTCCATAAGCATACAAGAGGCACAACCTTCTGGAGACAAGGTCTCAGAAAATGTTGGACGCCCAGAAAGGCAACTCCAGAATGCCCCAAGAGTCCTGAACCAGAATGCTCCAGAACTCTCCAGAGATGATAGAAATATCATAGATGGGTCTGCACCAACACAGAATAGTGATTCTGAGGATGATGAAGTACTTGCAAAAGTACTCAAAAGATTCAAGTATGAGACCCATGGAGGAGCATCAAGCTCAGCTCTTCAGAGAGACAAGAGCCCCTCTGCCCAGCAGGAAGAAGAAGGCCTCGGTGAGGAAGATAGAATGCTGGAAGATCCTGACATTGCTTCCACATTCACTATGCCAACACTTAATATTGGTGAAGAAAATCACGTTTTAACACAGGTTCCTCAACCTTCTGAGAAAGCTCAACTCTCAGAAAGGGATCAAACAAAGATGGAGACTCAGAATGATACTGCAAAGGAGAACAACAATGAGCACAGAGAGACTGTGGAATTAGCACAAGTCCAAGAGATTAATGATCAGCCTGACCCTATTCAGGTAACAAAGATAGTTTGTATCTAACATGTCAACATAATTGCATGTTAACTTGTTACTCATAAGCTGTATTTGTTACAGGCCAACATGGAGACACACGTTCAGGGGGAAGAAAACCTATCCACCCCCTTGAATCAAGAAGAGGTTCCTCCAACCTCAGAACATCAAGAAGAGCCTGTCCCACAGGTAGTGAAGTTATCTTTGAACAAGAAATAACTAACTAAAAATGCTCTTATCTTATGTTCTAATATTCTTAATGTCTCTTCTTAGGCTCCAACTGAGGAAGTAGTGGTGGTGGAACCAACACCCCAAAACCTAGAGATTCCAGAGGCTAAAAAGCTTTCTGAGGAAGTATTTACTGAGCCTTCTGCTGAGAAGGTATGTAATCAGTAATAGTCTCCTTCAAGAATGCTCAGGAAAACCCACTACTAAAATCTCTTATGTTTGTTCTTACAGGCTCAGTTAGAAGAACAATTGGAAGGAAAGACTGTGGTCTTATCTCCTCCAAAAGAAACTAAAACTGCTGAACAAGCAGTATCCGCAGAAAAGGTGCCAGAAACCCCCAAGGTTTCTGAGGACCATGCTACTGAGCTTCCTCACTTGGAAGTAACTGAAGTCTCATAAAGCACTTTTCCACCTATCTTTTCTGTTAACAGTTTCTAAACATATTTGATTTTAATTCTCAGGTTCAAGCAGAAAGAAAGGTTGATGAGGATAAAACTTCTCCTCACACCAAAGTATTTGAGGTCTCCGAGACCAAGCAAGCAGAAGTACAGGATTATGAGCCTAGTGTTTCTACACAGGTATGCTCAGAAAGCTTACTTTTGCACACAGATACTAACTCAAGTGGTTTGAACAAAACTAACTTGATCCCTTTCTTTCAGGCTCAAAGTCTAGTGCCAGTTGATTTACTCAAGGCTTTCCAGAAGCACACTTTAAAGAAACATCTCAAGTGCTTCAGACAATGGCGTAAACTTCGGAAAAGGTGACCTTTCGAATTAGCGAGTAATCGACGTCCCGAAAAGAGAGCAATCGCCTTCAATGGAAGATTATATCCATGCATTGTTCCCAATGAGTCCTACTCATTTGCCACTCGATGCATGAAGACTTCATTCATGAAGTAGCACAAAGACTTATAGCAGATTTCAAGATCTGGATGCTCAAACCAAGAGCGATGGTTACCCATCTGCCTTGCCCAAAGAAGCTCACTACTTATCCTACTGAACAAGAAGAAGTTAATGGGAGGATGATTACATTCCCAAATGTAATCAACCTGGTTTCAGAAGATGACGAGGAGATGGACGAAAATGATTATCAAGAACCTCCCTCTGAGCATCCAAACCAAGAAGCAAAGAACAAGAGTGATGATGATGATGATCAGAATGATGATCCCCAACCTGGACAAGGCGGGATTCAGAAAGCTAGCAAAGAAAGTGGAGAAAAGGCTACTCCCTCAAATGCTCAGAAAGCCCCATCATCATCACCTCCCAAGTCTCATCAAGATACCCAACAGGCTGAACACAATGATGCCATAGAAGAAATTTCAGCCGCTGAGTTTAGGATTGAACAACTCAGAAAGGTATTGGAAGAAGAGAAGAGAATCAACATTGAGACTCAAGCTCTTGTTGATGAAAAGGAAGCCAAAATCAAGAAGCTCGAAGAAGCTAATGCCAAGGAATTGGCACTCCTAGATGAGCAAAGAAATTTGAAAAATGCCATTGTTGTCACAGCTGCTGAGATAGATGCCATGGATGACAATGATGATGAAGAGCATGATGCTGAGACTGCATCAGAAAGACCTTCTACATCTTCTCAGAAGGCCAGCACACTTGATGGAAAGCAGAAGAAGATTGTCAATCTACAAACAATCCAAGAAAAGGATTATGATAGTGATGCTGAAACTCACAACTTGATTACTGAAGCAGAAGATGAGAGACTTGTCACTCAGCACAAAAGAGCCCTACTTGCTCCTCATATATTCTCTACACCATGTAGTTCAAGAAGTGAAGAGCACCGTGCAAGGAACAGTGTCTTTTTAGAGCTCAGAAAGACACAGAAGTGCTAAAATCCGTCCCAAAAGAGATGAAGCCATTGGCTGCTGCTTTACTCAACAGAGCAACCAGCATAGCTCTCTCTCAGAAAGACCTAGGGTTGGTCAGGGATGAGGATTGTAACAATGCTAATGCAGCATTGAATGAAGCCAGCCATGCTGTCCTGCAAGCCAACGCCATCCTAAGGCCGCTTGAAGAGCTCAACACAAAGGAGCAGGAACTAGTTAGGCAGAAAAAAGAACTGAAGAAGGAACTTCAAGAATTAGTCAGGGTGCACAACAATCTCCAGAAAAACTTTGAAACTCTCTCTAAAGCTTATGCTATCATGAGTCAGTCATTCATGACTAAGGGGGAAGAAGAGATGCCTCAGAAAGGCAGAGGAAGAAAAAGAAAACAATCAAATCCTCCCTCCTTAAGTCAACTTGTCATTAAGGACACCACTGGAGACACCCTTGCTGAAGAAGTTGTTCCAGATCAACCAGCCAGAAGGCTGAGAAGTATGGTCACTAGGGGAACCAAGTCCCTTAGGATCTCAGATGGGAACAACCAGAATAATCCTGAAGAAGGAGAAGACCAAGAAGAAGGAGAGGTAAGAGGCCAAGAAAGCTGCAAGTCTCCAATTTTAGACTTCAATGATGATGAGGATGAATCTGACACAGATGAACATCCACTTCACAAGAAAAGGAGACAAGTAACTACTTCACAATCTCCTCTGGCAGCAAGACCTTTAGCAGCCAGAACCCCTTCTGGAAATACCAAGTCATTACAAGGAACATCCACCAGCACAACCCCAACGCAGGAAGAAAGGGTTAAAGGATCTCCTGACAGAAGGCCACCAAACAAAAAAGCAAGAATGGATTTCCAGTTTGGTAGAGTAAACAATGAAACACATCAAGAAAGGCCAACTGATGCCCACATTGAGTATATGAAGACTAGTAATGAAGAATCTTCATATAGGTGCATTCTGAACAAGAGAGGGTATTGGATTCTGGACTACAACATCTACTTGTCAATGATAAGTTTCTAACTCCCATCCTCAACCAGATCCTGAAATGGAGAGAAGGCAAGCCAGAATTGCTAAAACCTGAGCACCTTCATGCCTGGCTAAACTTTGAAGTAGAAAAGAGGAATGAAGCCAGAAAGATGGATCTTTCTTTTGCCTGTCCTTACCCAAAACCTGATGATGTACACAAGGTAAGAAAACTGGATGGTAGCTACAGCAGGAAGAACAAACTAGGTGTTTCAACCTATGAGTCATTCTATATGACATTGGATGAATACCTAGATGATATACACTATCTGGAAGAAATATACAAGTATTTCAACCTATCTCGGCTGCAAGTAGACCATGCCTGGGTCTGGGGAAAGTACTTCTGGATCAAACACTTTCTGCGGAAGAATCACAAACTTGGCAAGAGTTACCATGAAATATGTGACTTATCCAGGAAGACAGAGCTCTTTGTCAGAAGGATTCTTTATGACTATGTCCAAGACTGAAGATTGCACAAGGTTTATGAAGACACAAAGGTTTAGTCTAACTCAGAAAGACTATGTCCTTAATCCTTTCTTAAGTATATTAACTTACTTTCGAAATATGATTCTGGACATATGACATCATGAGTATGGAGCATGCAAGCCATCAGAAAGGCTCATGTATCCGTTGAGACTAAAGGACAATGAACAGTACTATGCATTAAATGCATCGGCAGAAATGCTGCAAACAGCAGTCCTCTCTAAAAAATGAGATAGTGACTTCTGAGTACATAGTTCAAGATATAAAAGGATATAATTTGATGGAGAGCACAACGGATATAATTCAAACGCCTCTCAAATTTATCTATATATATCACACACTTAGATGCTTGAAGAATATACCTTAGAACGCTCTATCTTGCAAACTTACCATCAAGCAAAGTATTCTCTCAAGCACTCTACTACCCTTTCTGAAAGCTTTCAGTTGCTTGAAGAATCACTAGTAGTTCTAAGTTGTCCTGAACCTTAACAAGAGATTGTTATTCGTGAAAGAGTTGAACTATCGGATATCCTTTCTGAAGCTCATTCTCCAGAACGGACATCAATTACTTGGGTCAGTAAAGAGCAGACTGCCATCCACTGAACAAGTGTATTAAGTAGTCTCGTTCTGTTTGGCTCTCTGAAAACATAACTGAAAAGTTATACGAGAAGCCTTTCTGACAAAACCTTATAACCAACACCATCTAGGCGTGGAGTAGAGGAAGTACTTGATTTGGGAAATCAGGGAATAACTCCAAGGTTATCTGAGTAGAGGAAGTACTTAGCTCTAGGAGCTGGGGAATAACTCAGGGGGAACATTTGGTTGGGAACCATTTGTTTAAGAATCTTAGAATAGGATTATTGTAAGGTGAACTCAATTATCTGTTCTAGTGAATTCTAGGTCTTAGAAAGACCGAAGTGGATTAGTTGGAGGATTACGCCACCTCCAGATACCACTATACTTGCTGTGTCATTTACCTTCAGATTTACATTTCAAAAAGCACACACACACACATACTTATTGTTTCGCACTTACCTATCTTAAAGTCTTCCGCCTCGAATTTTAGTATCGAAACCCCTGTGTTTCGAGAAATCGTTTATCGACAAAAGTTTTAAAAGACTATTCCCCCCCCCCCTAGTCTTTTACTTTGCCGTTATCTTGACCAACAAGGGATTTGATTTGGCCTTCTTCTTCTTCTTCAGAAGATTCATCAATCCCTCTTACTTGTCTTCTCCTTGGAGCCTTGGTACTCCTTGGAGGTCTTTTTGCCATGGCCCTTGTTACCATTGTAGTTTCTTCAGTTGGCTGCTGGGAAGTAGCTACTATTTGCAAAGCAGCTTGATTTGATGAGGGATCATCTATTCTGAGTGGTGGCTGGGAAGTTTTCTTGTTTCCTCTTCCTTTGTGAGCGGCACCAACTCTAGATTTCTTCTTTCCTCCCCCTGATCAGATCCAAATTCTTCCCCCTTAGTCATTGTTGACTGACTAAGTACCACAAAAGAATCTGAGAGGGACTCAAAATTCTTTTGCAAGTATTTGTAGGCAGTGACCAACTTCTGAAGTTCAGCCTTGAGCTCCTGATTTTGTTTGATAAGTCCATTTTCCTTATCAGTGAGCTCTGCCAATGGGCCTAGTATGGCATCTGCTTTTCCAGCAGTGTAACTTGCCTCATCAAAAGCTTTTTCAGCTAATGAAACATCATCGTCCCTTACCATTCCCAGATCCTTCTGAGCAATGATCATACTGGTTGTTCTCTGAGTGATGAGCTCAGTGAATTTCTGCATATCTGAGGGGACGGAGGCAATTACATCTTTATTTTGTGAAGACATCTCCCTTTTAAGATGTGCCAAAACTTGATATATATTCATATATTCATGGGAGTGGACATTTGGCAGTTTGTTGAAAACTTCAGGAGCAATTAGCTTCCTTTTCAGATGAGAAACCGCTAAGTGTTCATTGCGGTGTTCTGCCAAAGTCTTGTCTTCTTCATCATCTGAGTCATCAGCCCAGTGATCTTCATCCTCTTGGACATTTTCAAGATTTTCCAAATTCAGGTCAACCATCTCAGAGATGGGCTTCTTTCCTTTCTGAGAGGAGGATGGTTTTTCTTTTGATGGTGATGCAGCCTTAGCATCATGCTTTTCTTTAGATACTTCTTCAGTATCTAGCTCCTTAACAATAGCATTTACAGCATCCTGGAGCTCTTTAACCTCAGAGTAAGCTACTGTCTCTTGTAAGTATTGTTCTTGTAGTTGATTGAGCTTATCTCTGGATTTAACTAGCTCTTCTTCAAGTTGAAGATGGAGTTGTTGCTCTTCTTCCAACAGTTGTTTGAGTTGAGCAGTTCTGGTTTGAGTATTTAATATCTTCTGAGTTGTTTCCTCAGAGTGCTCAACTACTTGTTCAGTAGTGTCTTTTTGTTGTTGGGATTGCTGTGAAGGATGAGTGGATTTCTGAGGAGATGGAGGAGGGGATTTCTGTGATGTCCTCTCAGTGTGCTTTTCAGCAGCTGAGGCATTGTTTCCTTGTGCAATTCCTCCTGTCCCTGGTGCAGGGGCATCATCATCATCCTTTTTATCTTCCTTTTTGTGATGGTCAGAGGGAGGTTCATCAAAATTATTCTCATCTATTTCTTCCTCCTCATCGTCTTCAGATACAAGATTAATCACTTCAGGAATAGTGATCTTCTGCCCATTAACCTCTTCTTGTTCAGAAGGAATAAATTGTAGTGTCTGGGGCAGGACTGGCTTGAATTCCATCTGCAATCTTGTCTGACCATCTGCCTTTTTGAAGGCTTGCACCAATTTGTGTGCCACTTTCTTGGAAAAATCCTTTTGCACTAGGGTCGCAACCTGATATTGTTCAGTAGGGAACATTGCATGGATGTAGTTTTCCAGGTCAAGAGCTCGTGCTCGTCTTGTTGGTTGATCTGTGATTCTCAGTATTTCAGAGAGATCAAAACACCTTAACCTCTGCCATTTCTTGAAGCATTGAATATGCTTTGGCAAGGTATGAGTCTTGAAGAAGGGAAGAAGGTTTTCATAGTCATCATTTGACTCCTTCTTGGCACTACTTTGAACCTGAAAGAGAGAGTTTTGAATTAGTTTCAAAACTTGTGTAGATATCTGAGTTTTAGAGTAGTCAAGTATCTGTGTTACTCGGCAAAGAAAGTGCTCAGAGGGTTGGACTACTGAGGTTCCAGGTGCCTCAGATATCTGGATATGAGGAGGAGACTGGGAAGTCTGATCCTCAGTGATCTTTCTCTCTTCTTGAACCTGAGATTAGAAACATAAAACTTAGGAAATTTTATCAAGAAAAAGTTCTATTTTCAGAATCAGATATCTGAGAGGTCAATTACCTCCACTATTGGAGGCTCAGATACTTGTTGCTCAGAGACTTGTGCAGTCTCTGGAAATTTTTCTTGTGATGAAGGTTTTGACACCTCATCAAATTCCATTGGTTGTGGGGATTGAGCGGGCAACTCCCCAGCAACTTCTACTTCTTTTTTAACCTGTTTAAGTAGACAGTGTTAGTTTGAGAAAAATGATCAGAGATTTGTCTTTGAAGATTATAGTTATCTGAATGATATACCTTCTCTGCAGAAGGTTCAGATACTTGTTCCTTAGAGACCTTGGAAGTCTCTGGTTGATTCTCTGATGAGTTAGGCTTCTCAGCCTTATCATTTTCCTTCTCAGTTGGAGCCTATTAGAAAGAAACACTTAATAGTATTAGTCAAGTGTATAAAGCACATATCTTGAGATGTTATATCTTAAGCAACTGTCTTCTACCTGTGAGACAGGCTCCTGTTCCTTAAGTGGTGAGGCTATGGAAGCCTCCTTCTCAGATTCTGAGGCAAGCTTTGCAGCTTCCTCTTGTTCTTTTGTTTCTAATTCAGCAGAATAAAGAATTTTTATTAGTTAACAAGACAGAAACACAAAGAGATTCACAAGTACAAACCATTCAAACACCGAGCAATGTCAGGCTGAGTGGTCTCTGGAACTTGTGACCCTTCCATGAGTTGGTCTCGTTGTTCCAGTGTTGCTTCTTTGTTGGAAGTTTGAGGTACTTCAACCTTTTCCTGAGTGGCTAACTCAGTTGCCTCCCCTGGTTGATCATTCTGAGTAGGTGTCTCAGTTTGATCCCTCTCTTGGAGTTGGGGAACCTGCTCATTTGCAGGATTTTCTTCAGCATACTGCATTGCTGGCATGTCGAAATGAAGTTCATTTACCATTTCATCAACCACTTGTGGCTGTTGTGGTTGTGGTTGTTTTGGTTGTCTGGAAGCAGACGTTTGAGCATTTGAGAGCTCTTCCAGATCTTTAAGTGTGGCGTTGACATCAGCGTCAACCAATACTAGGTCACCACTCATCAGGGCTTCTTGAAGTTGTTTATATGTGACTTTCCCTGATGGTGTGTTGGCACCAACAACCTTTGCTATAGGTGCTTGTTCAGCAACCTGTGGTGTAGGTTCTTCTTCAGATACCTCTACACCAGTAACTATTTCAGTAACCTTAGCCCTTTTCGATTTTTCTAGGACTTGAGAGATGACTAGTTCATCATCTTCATCATCAGAGCTTTCATTAGCATTAGGAACTGATTGGTCCATAATTTCTGCGGTTTCTGCAGATAGGGCTTGGTATCTTTCACCACTTTTGGCAGTATTTATGAGTTCATCAGCAAGGCTTTCTGTAATAGTCTTCACATTTCTGAAAGCACTTTCTCTTGCTGAGTCTACTTGTTCAGTAGTCGATACCTCTTTTGCAGCATTGATGAGTTCATCTGCATTTATGAGTTCATCGGCAGGTATCTGGGAATCGACAACCTCAATGGGTGTGCCTTCTGATTTGCCAGCAGACTTCTTTCATGAAGTTCTGGGCTTCTTGGTCGCAACTTTTCCCTCAGATACCTCTTCAGTCTTTCGCTTCTTGGAACCTTTCTGAGATCCAGTAACCTTTTTCATCATGTTTGTATACTCATATTTGTAGAGTAGGTTACTGTTGGCAATATCTGCCGTCTCTCTGAGCTCAATGCCAAGACATTCCAGTAAGTAGCATATCTTCAGACCATAGCTTACTGTGGCCTTTGGCTCAGCAAGTCCCTTAGCGATTGTAGGCTCAATGTCTTGAATCTTCTTCACAAATTTCATGAAGGCGTACTTCCCCCAATTAAAAGGGTTTTCCAGCCTTTTGTCTTGTTGTTGTAGCAAGAACATCATCATCCAGCGTTCTTGGCTTATCCGTCAAGACCTCCTTGTAGACCATCAAAGCATCTGTGAAGAATGCATGCCAACACATCCCAGTGAACCAACAGATGTCTGGTTCTGATGTCAGCAAGCTTGAAATCAGTGGGTGTATCTGATTTTTCAAGATCACACACGTCACTGTACAGCTTTTTTACACTTCAAGGAGATCATCATCCTTGGTGTCTATTTCAAAATCCTTTCCAAGATTTTGAAGTTCAAACAACTTGCAGAAAGTTGTTAAGTCCAGAAGGATTTCCTTTCCTTGGACTGAAGTCTTTAAAGACACTATTGCAGTGCCTTCAGAAACACAGGATATAATCCTGGAGTTATTGTAGAATTCTAACACATCTAGTGAAGAGATTCCACTGGGAAGAGCAGATAGAAAACCCTTGATTTGTGCCTTTTCAAGCATGCCAAGGATCAGTTTCCTATCGGCTTGGTTTTCAACAGCAGCCGTGAGGTATTCCTCAATCATGGCACCACCCCAAATCATCCTGTGATTTGAAGTCCAATGATCGGGATTAAAGTTTCCTACCAATCGATTGTTTACTATCACCAACTCTGGTGCTTGCTTTTCAGCAGTACCAGTGATAGAAGATTGGGGTTTCTGTGAATGCTTAGGAGCCATCTCTTTATATAGAGCAAGTTTTTTTTTTCGAAGTTTGAAAGAAGTTTGGGTTAGAGATTAGTGATTCTTTACAGAAAAACTAACAAAGATTTGCAGGGGTTGAAGAAAAGTTTTTGCTATTCTTGTGCAAGTCTGTATGTTGGATTAGGCGAAAGTAATTTCTTTTGTCAAAATCCCATATATATAGCAATGTAATCTCCACAAACATATACATACAAATTAATTTTGTGTGTAAGTATCTGTGAATTGCATGCAGGCGTGAGTAAAAGCTTGTTCGGCATTAAATGCATAGTGGGCCCTGTCGGAATTTCAACAGTACACTATTTACTGAGAGTTAATCTCTACCGTAAAGATCAATCGCCCAATTCATCAAGGGTCACCATTGCTTCTTCAGCAATGATCACAATCAACAAATGTAATTGTGCCCGTTTAATGAATTTTGGCTATTAGCTATCTGAATCACATTTCTCTGTGTGCATAAGAACACTGTTTGCATCTGAGTCTATCTTACACTTAGTATTTGTCCAAGTTTTACACAAAGATAGTAATGATACAAATTTCAAGAGAGTAGTTGAATGCAGTCAGTTGTACTATTCTCTTTTGTGTTCCCCCTCACTGAGTGATCTAGATATCTGATTACCCGTCTCAGAGATCTTCAAATAGCCATTTTACCCTTTAGCCTTTGGTTTCTGGATACCCATTCCAGATTCCTCTTCTCTGGATACCCGTTCCAGATTTCTCTTCTCTCTTCTTTGATATCTCTTTTCTAAACTTTTTCAATTCTTTGGTAGCTCCATTAGTCCAAGACTGTGTCTTAACATACTTTCTTGTAGTGGCTTAGTGAAGATATCTGCAAGTTGGTCTTCAGTGCCAATCTTGAGTATCTCTATATTGCCTTTTTCAACATGGTCTCTGATGAAGTGGTGTCTAACATCAATGTGCTTTGTTCTTGCATGAAACTTAGGATTCTGAGTTATGGCAATGGCACTTGTGTTGTCACAGAAAATAGGAGTTTTCTCTTCATTGAGTCCATAGTCTTTGAGTTGTTGTTGTATCCACAATATCTGTGAAGCACAACACCCAGCAGCAATATATTCAGCCTCTGTGGTAGATGTGGCAATTGAATTTTGTTTCTTGCTGAACCATGATATTAATCTAGCACCAAGAAATTGACAAGTTCCTGAGGTGCTTTTTCTATCAAGCAATGATCCAGCATAGTCGGCATCTGAATAGCCAACCAAACTCAATCCACTCTCTTTTGGATACCACAATCCAACTTCTACAGTACCTTTTACATACCTTAATATTTTCATAGCAATGTTGTAGTGTGTCTGCATTGGATTTGTCTGAAATCTAGCACACACTCCAACTGCATATTGAATATCAGGTCTACTTGCAGAGAGGTATAGTAGAGACCCAATAAATTTCCTATACTTGTGTTCTTCAACACTCTTGTCAGATTCAGTATAGGTCATTTTGGTTCCAATGCTCATTGGTATCTTAACATTCTTTTCAGAAGGCTTTAGATTGAACTTATTGAGCATATCCTTTGCATACTTTGTTTGACTAATGAATATTCCATCATTGAGTTGCTTGACTTGCAGCCCTAGAAAGTAATTCAATTCTCCCATCATGCTCATCTCAAATTTACATTTCATGAGTTCAGCAAAATTTTCACAAAGTTGCTTGTCTTTAGATCCAAATATAATGTCATCAACATATACTTGAACTAAAAGCAGTTTCCCGTCATGGTTCAGTGTGAAGAGTGTTTTGTCAACATCTCCTTTCTTAAAGCCACTTTCTAGTAGGTATCTAGCCAATGTATCATACCATGCTCTTGGAGCTTGTTTCAGCCCATACAGAGCTTTCTGAAGCTTATAGACCATCCTACTTTCTGAGGAAACTTCAAAACCTGGTGGTTGCTCAACATAGACTTCCTCAGCCAGTTCACCATTTAGAAATGCACTCTTGACATCCATCTGATAAAGCAGAAAGTCATTATGAGCTGCAAAGGCTAGAAAGAGTCTTATTGCATCCAATCTTGCAACTAGTGCATAAGATTCATCAAAATCTAGTCCTTCAGTCTGGGTGAATCCCTTGGCAACCAACCTAGCTTTGTTTCTGGTTATTTCACCAGACTCATTCATTTTGTTTCTGAAAACCCACTTGGTTCCTAGTACAGATATTCCGTCAACAAATGAAACCAATTTTCAGACTTTGTTTCTCTCAAATTGATCCAACTCTTCTTGCATTGCAGAGATCAAATCTTGATCTTTTAATGCTTCTTCTATAGTCTTTGGTTCAATTTTTGAGATCAAACATCCATAGAGACAACTTGCATTTTCAGCGATTGCTCTTCTAGTTCTAACTCCTTGGTCTATGGGACCAATCACATCTTTTGAAGGATGATTTCTTATCCATTTCATAATGGGTTTTGAACTAGTAGGATCAATATCAATTTGATTTGAATGTGAATCAATATGATCTTGATGAGATACTTGTGCAGTATCTGGGATATCTGACACGTGGGTAATGTCATGGATATCTGACACTTTTTCAGTGTTAGAGATATTTGGATCTTGCATTTCAGCAATCTCATTCTCAGATACCCTTTTCATGATGAAGGTTCTCAGTACCTGTTCCATTTCTGGAGTTCTCATAGGAAATTCTTCATCATGTCTTAGAGTCATCTGGTTGTTACTAAGCATAGGTTGCTTTTCATCGTCAGACTCATCCTCTATTTGAATGATAGAATTGTTTCCTTCTTAGGATCCTTTTTCAGAATCTTTAATCATTAGTTCTTTGAACCTATCTGAGAGATCATCATTTAAGAGTACTTTCTTGTTTCCTTCATAGAATACTACGTGAATAGATTCTTCGATCTTTTGCGTTCTTTTGTTGTAGATTCTGTAGGCTTTGCTATTCAGAGAATAACCAAGAAATACTCCTTCATCTGCCTTTGGTTGAAATGTTCTCAAGTATTCTTTTCCATTGTTATGAACGAAACATCTGCAACCAAACACCCTTAGATGTTTGATACTAGGGGGCCTACCAATGAAAAGCTCGTACGGAGTTTTGTCATGGTGTTTGTTAATCAGACATCTATTTTGAGTGTAGCGTGTTGTGTTTACAGCTTCAACCCAATAGATTTCACTTATTTCAGTGTCAACAAGCATTGTTCTTGCTGCTTCTTTCAGGGTCCTATTCTTTCTTTCAGCAACACCATTTTGTTGTGGTGTCCTTACAGAAGATAGTTGATGTTGTATACCTTTGCAAGTACAAAACTCTTTGATGTACTGGTTCACAAACTCGGTACCATGGTCTGTTCTGATTACAGATACCTTGTCATTTTTCATGACTTCGAGCTTATTCTTCAATTTAGTTATCTCAACCCTTGCATCAGATTTGTGTTTGAGAAAGACAACCCAAGTGAATCTTGAGTAATCATCAACAACAACCAGACCATACTTCTTTCCTGCATAACTAGTTACTGAGGATTCAAACAGATCCATATGTAACATTTGCAGTGGCCTCTCACTGGAATGTCTAGTTTTAGACTTGAAAGATGTTTTGGATTGTTTTCCCATTTGGCAAGCTGAGCATACACCTTCTTTTCTATATGCTATTTTGGGTAAACCAACCACCAACTCTTTCTTGGCTAGTTTATTCAGAGTTTTGAAATTCAAGTGACTCATTCTTTTATGCCATAGCCAATTTTCTTCAGTGTGGCCAGGTTGACTCACCATGAGACATTCTTCGGTTGTGGCGGATGCCCAATCAGCAACATAAAGATTTCCTTTACGCCTTACAACCAAGACTGTCCGCTTTGACTCATTGTCAATCACTTTACATAGTTTTGACTTGATCTTCACAGTGTACCCTTTGTCTACTAGTTGACTCATGCTTAGGAGATTATATTTCAATCTCTTTACATGAAGTACTTCAGAGATTGTGAGGGCGCCAAACTTCAAATTGCCAAAACCTATGGTTGGATTTTCATCTCCTCCAGCAAACCTGATAATTGGTCCATCATTGCATTTTTTGTAGTTAATCAGATTTGCTTTGTCTCCTGTCATGTGCTTCCCACATCCACTATCAAAATGCCACTTTGAGTTAGTCTTTAGAGTGTTCTGCACAAAACAGGAAACAGGAGATTAGGTTCTCATACCAACAATGGAACCATATGGATTAAAGAATCTTCCAGTAGGAATCCATTTTTGAATGAATTTCTTAGGAACATTTTTTTGTCTAACAGGAACATAAGGAGGAATCTTAGTTAAATGATTAATATCATTGTTGTTAAGAACTATTTTCTTCCTTGGTGTGTTCCTAGGTGCTCCATTTGGTGCTTTCAGATACCTGTCAGATTTCTGAGTCTGCTTCAAAGAACTTAGCTTTCCTAGCCAGATTTCTTCTAGCCCTGGCATTCAGATTTTCAGTGGCTTGATTTATCTTCCACTTCTGATAATTGCTGTGAGCAATTCTAGCCTTTAACCATCGTTCTTGCTCTTGTTTGTATTCGCGAGCAAGTTGTTTCCCGATGGGTTTATAGCCAATACCATTCCGAGCACCTGATGCTGTCTGAGATCTCTTCTCAGCAGCTTTGCTAGTCTCTGGATGATCAATTTTCTTTCCAGAAAACGTGACATAAGAAAATTTGCCGACTCGCAATTTTTCCTTTTGAGAGACATAGCACGTGGGTGATTGCACTTCTCAATGTTATGTTTCTTTTCGAGACATTTCCACGCTTTTCTTTTGGACTTGTTTTTCCACAAAGGCTTGGTCATATCGCCTTTCCTTTGTCAACAATCTTAGCTTTCGACCGATCGTAGATTGTTTGGGAATCACCTTCGAAAGCAACGATTTAATGTTAGTCCTTCATTACTCTTATTCAGAGTGGTGGAACTATCTGTGTGTGTGTCCAGCCCAAGTCCTCTTTTTTAAAGTAGAAAAACTTTGTGTGTTCCCAGTTATGATTTACACTTCTCACAATTGTTTTAATCTTTTCTGACTGGGTATATCTATTACTTTCACCAAGTGCAGCCATGTCACTCATAAGTGTTGTAAACCGGAAATCTAGTTCTTCAAGAGTCTCTGTGGGACCTTGTTTAAAGTTTTGGAATTTTAGCTTCAAAACTTTGAACTTATTTTCCTTTCTTTTTTCAGTGCCAGCACAGATTTCTTCAATCAGTTGCCAGGCCACTTTCGCCATTTTTGCACCCCACAGTTTACCGTATGTGCTCAGAGTAGAACGATGATGATATTACGAGCTGTCCATCCAGTCTATTTCTCTTGGCATCTTCCGATGTCCGAGTTCTCTGAGCTTTGGTTCGTAAATAACTTGACTAGCGTGTCTCCCTTTGGTTGATGCATCATGCATGAAGACCCATCACTTTGTTCTCTGTCTCTACCATTAGAAACCTCTATGACTTGCTTGAGTTGTTGAATGACTATTGGGCCATTCTTTATTACTTGATCATTTAAATCCGATGGCTTCTAGGTGGAGCATCGTGTTGTTCTTCCATTTCTCATAATTCTCTGGCTTGAGAATTGGGGCGTCACTTAATGACATCCTGCAGCAAACACACTAAACAAACAAATCAAGTGTAGGTGAAAAGCAGTTAGTGGGCACTTATCTGGGATCTAGGTTCAGTGCAGAAGGCTTGGGAACCTCCCGCTCTGATACCACTTGTTGGTCCAGATAACGGCAAAGTAAAAGACTAGAGGGGGGGTGAATAGTCTTTTAAAACTTTTTCGATAAGCACGGTTCTCGGATATCGTGAAGATATCGATACTTAATTTCGAGCGGAAGACTTCGAGATAAGTGCGTGTTGAGAAGATAAGTGTAAGTACTTTGCAATATAAGTAAAACAAGTAATAAAGCTGAAAGTAAATAACACAAGTCTTTTTATAGTGGTATCTGAAGGTGGCGTAATCCTTCAACTAATCCCATACATCTTTTCAGACCTAGAATCCACTAAGATAAATGAGGTAACCTTATAGATATCTTTTCTTGATTCCTAAATGCACTAGGTTCCCAACCAAGTGTTCCCCCTGAGTTATTCCCCGGCTTTCACAGCCAAGTACTTCCTGTACTCAGAAACCTTTTGAGTTGTTCCTTAGTTTCCCAAACTAAGTACTTCCTTTGCTCAATAACCTTGGAGTTATTCCTTAGTTTCCCAAACTAAGTACTTCCTGTACTCCACGCCGTATATGGTGTTGGTTTTAGGTTTGTTTGTCAGGTGAGCTTCTTTAATAACTTGTTCAGTTATTCAGATAGCTCTGTGAATCAAGTATACTTAATACACTTTGCAATGTATGGTATCTTGTTCTCTACTGACCCAAGTCTATGGTAAGTGTTCAAGAGAATGAAACTTAGATAAGAAATCTTAGTTCAACTCTTTCACAAATAACAATGCTCGTTAAGGATCAGGATACTTCGAACTTTTGTGCTACTTAGAATCAAGAGCTTTGGTCGCAACAGAAAGCTTGAAGGTAAGTAGTTTGCTTGAGAGCGCTTGTGTGGGTATTCAATGTAAGTTCAGTGTTCTAAGGTTCTAAGGTGTGTTCTCAAGCAGTCTAAGTGTTGATATTTATAGATGAATTTGAGTGCCGTTTGAATAGTATCCGGTAGGCTTAAATCAAATTCAAACTATTGATATCTGAATATAATCTTTATGTGAGTTTGTCTTCTTCTTCAGAAGCTACCGCTTTTGTTCAGACATTTCTGTCTGCGCATTTAATGCACTGTACTATATTTTGTCCTGTAGTGCCAACGGAACTATGCATGGTATCAGAGATCTTTATACAATTAGAGTTTTCTGAAACTTTGCATGTTCTTTTCCAGAGATCATCATAGCTCCAGATACCACTTGTTTGAACAACTTGTTATAATATGTTTCTTTTTCAGAAGCATATTTTATGTCCAAGGTATCTGAGTGTAGATATCTGTGAGCACTTTCCTCGTCTCAGAAACCTTTTATTCTCAGATATCTTTTGCAACATGTATGTTTAGAAACACTTGTTTCTTCAAGATATCTGGACATAGGTTTCTGGAAAACCCTCGTCTTCAGCAATCTTGTGCAGTCTTCAAATCTTCAAATCCGTTGAACTTTTCCTGCTGGATGCCTTCTTCTTGGTCTTCTTCAGAAAATAAAAATTACATTTCGAGACCTAACATCCTATACAAGATTTGCTAGACTATCATACTCAGTGAGTTTCCTCTTTTACAGTGTTCAAGTGAACTAAGAGTACTAACCACCTTTCTAAGCTAAGATAAGTCATTAGGTTGCTGATCAAAATCTAAACATATATTCCTAACACATTAGAACCTCCAAGATACTTCCGAGCAGCTTGTGTCTCAGACCGTCACTGAGTTACCTAGGAACAGACCAACTCAACAGAGCTCGGATCATTCTAAAGGTCTCACACGGACCCATCAGCGAGAATAGTACTCTGAGAGCTAAAAGGACCAATCTACCCTTCCAGGCCCATCTAATGGTGTTAGACTTTCACATACTATTGGGCCATAGGCCAAGGGAGCATTGTTGTCCAAATCCTGAACATACACTTGGCATCATCTTATGAGCTACCTCATAAGTACATGATAGCTATAAATATAGCACAAGATCCCATACATTAAGGTAAGTCAACTCATATCATAACTTCCCTCATAATTACTACATTGAGAGCTTTCTTCTCTCTCTCTTGAGTAAAGTCTCTTCCTGGTTTGACACTAGCAAATCGGGTTACCCTCCTAACCCCCCCCCCCCCCCAAATTAGTTCTTTCAGGTGCTCTGGCTCGGACAAAGCTCTCAGGACGGATATCAAGTTAGAGACGGATCTTAGATTAGAGACTTGCAGTAATTTAGTTAGTGTTTCTACTATTGTGGTTTCAAATCCACCTGATGCTACGGGATTCAGGAAGTTTCTCCCGTGACGTAATGTTAATTTGCCTAAACGGCCTGCTACGCCGGCTGTATCTCCGTTGTTGGAGTCGAACCGGTTTGCCTTGTTGGATTCGAACGTGGTGGAGGATGAGAACTTGGGTGGTGAGTCTGAGATTTCGCTTTTGCAAGATTCGGTTACGCATCAGCAGCCTACGCAACCTTCAACTCCTATTGCGCACAGCCCTAACACATCTTCATTGGATGATTCTATGGAGGCTAATCTGCGAATAAAAGATTCAGTTGAGATTATGCGTGAACGCATTAACAACCCATCTAATGCCACTAAGGCTGCCACTTCATCCCCTAATTCTCCCTCGCCTGCCGCTATTAATGCCATGGGGATTGCGGCAGGTGCAAGATGGGCAGACTTAGTAGACGGTGATATAAATGATGATAATTCTTTGCCTGATATTACAACTCTTACATCTGCTACTTGCCGTGAAGATTCCTCTCACGTTGTTTCCCAATGAATGTTCTGTTTTGGAACATACGGGTTAGTTTGAATGCTCCCTCACAAGATATGCTCAAGCATCATGTAGTTTCTACTCGTCCTCGTTGGTTTGCTATTGCGGAACCAAAGGTTCCTTCCTCCTCCATACCAGATTCTTATTGGAATGCGATGGGAATGCGCTTTCTTGGTGAAAATACGCGCCCTAACAGTCTTCCTAACTTATGGGTTTTGGAAGATCTCTCTTCTTCTGGTTCTGCTATAGTTTTCTCTTCTTCTCAAGTTCTTGTTATTAAAGTTTCTTGGCTTCAACGGGACTTCCTATTAGCGTTTATTCATGCCCATGCTGATTATATTTGTCGTCGAGACTTATGGCGTGATTTAATGCTTTTGCCAAACACACCCTTGCTTTTGGTGGGAGATTTCAATGCTGTGATTGGTGCGCATGAAAGTTCGAATGGTACTCCTCCAGTTCGTCTTGAAACCATGGATTTCCGTTCTTTTATCAATGATGGGGAGTTCTTACCGATTCCTAGTTCTGGCTGCTTTTTTACTTGGTCGAATCGTCATTTCTCTAGTGGTTATCTAGAGACACGTATTGATAGGGCTCTTTCTTCACAATCCTTTTTGGATTTATGGGACTCAGTGATGGTTCGTGTGGGCTTGCGTACTTGCTCAGATCACAGCCCCCTCTTTGTTTCCTGTGCGCATGAACAAGCGCTATCTCGTCCTCGACCTTTCAGATTCCAAGCAATGTGGCTTAGTCACAGTTCGTTTGAGGAGTTAATTAAGCTTTCCTGGCAAACTCCTATTACGGCCATGGGCTCTTTTTCTTTGGTTATCCGGAAATTAAAAAGGCTGAAATCCGCTATCATAGATTGGAATATTAATGTCTTTGGTGAGCTTAATTCCCGTCTTCTTGCTGCTCGTAATAAGCTAGAGTTGGTTCAGCAGCAATTATCCCTCCATGGTCCGATAAATGATATTCCTCGCAAGGAACTTGAGGCGATCGCGGACTACAATGCTATTCTGAATCAAGAGGCAACTTTTTTGCGTCAAAAGAACCGGGCTGCGTGGTTAAAAGACGGTGATAGAAAATCTGGTTTTTTCCATCGTTCTCTAAAGATTCGCAAAGGTATTCTCGGTATTTCCTCTTTGATAATTGATGGCTCTATCAATCACGATGCAATTCGGATCCGGAATCATATGATTTCTTATTATGATAATCTGTTCTCACAAACTCAGCCCACGGTTGTCTCGTTCGATGAACTAGATGAGCTTATCCATTGTTCGATTACGGATGAACAAAATCAATTGCTAATCGATATTCCTTCCGAGGATGACATCCGTCATGTTGTTTTCAGTATGTCACCTGATAGTGCTCCTGGACCGGATGGTTTGAGGCGCTTCTATCAATCTATGTGGCACATTATTGGTGCGGAGGTGTCTTTGGCGATTCGGGCGTTCTTCCTTCATGGTCATTTCCCGGCAGGTATGAACTCTAGTTTTGTCACTCTTATTCCGAAAATCAGAGATGCATTGCGTATTGAAGATTTCCGCCCTATTGTTCTTGGTAATTTTCTTTATAAGATTATTGCTAAGATTTTGGCCGATCGTTTGGGTCCGATTTTATCGGGGTTGCTCTCCTTTCATCAATTTGGTTTTATTCCGGGGAGACGCATACATGATTGTATTGCCTTAGCCTCTGAAGGTGTTAATAGTCTTGGTCTTCATTGTAGTAAGGGTAATCTGGTGTTGAAGGTTGACATCCGGAAAGCCTTTGATACTCTAAATTGGGACTTTCTTTTGGCGGTTCTCATAAAATATGGTTTCTCTTCTACCTTTGTTGGTTGGATTAATCATATTCTTCAATCGGCAAAGCTCTCGGTTCTGATTAATGGGGCTCCGGAAGGGTACTTTGGCTGTTCGCAGGGAGTTCGTCAAGGGGATCCTCTTTCCCCTCTTCTCTTTTGCATCGCGGAGGAAGTTCTTCGCAAGCTTCAAGCTTCTCTCGAAGGCTGCCAATTCAGGGGAGCTCACTCCTTTATTCATTGGACAATCTCTTGCTTTTCCTTCTCACCTTCTTTATGCGGATGATGTGATTATTTTTTGCAGGGCTACTGCTGCGAATTGTCGGACTATTCTTAGGATCTTGGAAAAATATGCTGCTTGGTCGGGACAACACTTCAATCCTCAGAAGTCCAGGGCTTATCTTAGTACTTTTCTCATCCGAATCAGGAAGAACCACTTGTGCAGAATCATGGATATTATTGAGGGTCACCTTCCTTTCACGTATTTGGGAGTTCCACTTTTCCGTGGGGCACCTCGGACTTGTCATTTACAATCCCTTGCGGACTCGATTCTAGCAAAGTTTAGTAAATGGAAGGGCACTTCTCTCTCTATGGCCGGTCGTTTATGTCTTGTTCAATCAGTGATCCAGGGATCTTTTGTACACTCTATGATGGTTTATCGTTGGCCTTTGACTCTTCTTAAGCGTATGGATGCTCGCATTCGTAATTTCGTCCAAACTGGGGATACTCTGAAGAGAGCATCGACTTCCATCTCTTGGAAGCGTTGTTGTGCTCTAAAGTCTGAGGGTGGTCTTGGTATTCGTTCTCTGGTTGCTGCTAATAAGGTGTATCTTTCTCGTCTTGCTTGGGATATTTGGGCTGTGAAGGTTCCATATCTAGATATCTTTCGCCAGCGTTTCTTTCGGCATGCTTCCTTGCGCTCTTATGTTGCTTCCTCGATTTGGTTTGGATTTAAGGATTGTTTCCCCACACTTCAATCCAAGTCTAGATGGTTAGCGTGTCAAGGCTCTCAGCTACGTTTCTGGCTTGATGATTGGCTTGGCTACGATTATGGATGTAATTGGTATTCGTATTCATCTTGACATCACTTGAGTTCCCTATTTACGAGTATTGGACTCATTTGGTTGGTTTCTTTTGGATGGGTTCCGTATGGCTTTTCCAGATGTTACTCGCATTCTCTCCTATCATCCGCTCCATCGGTTCGATACTCATTCGGACTGAATCTCTAGACGGTTCGATTTCTACCAAGCAAGCCTATCACTCTTTGCGGCCGCGTTTCCTTAAGATTGATTGGGGATCTTGGATATGGGCTCCTTTTATCCCACCCCGTCGTTCTATCACAGTTTGGAAGGCTATTCATGGTGTTCTTCCAACTATCCAACTATTGAGAAACTGCGGGGCTCTGGTTTTGTTGGTCCTTCGGTGTGTGTTTTTTGCTATGCTGCTATGGATTGCCAAGACCATTTACTGGTCTCTTGTCCGTTCACTCGGACTATCTGGCATACTCTATTTGATCTTTTCCAGGTTCCTTTTCGAGATTGCTTTAGTTTTGGAGAGCTTCTGTTATATGCCATGGGTCAACATTTTAGCTCTCAGATTCTCTCTTTGTGGTGTCTTGCCTTTGTGACGAGCATTTGGGTGCTTTGGAATGCGCGCAATCGTTGCTTATTTGATGGTGTTCCTGTTTCCAGGCATTCTATTTTGCTTCTGATTTGGAGTCTTGTAGGCGAGGCTAATTCCCACCCTCTTGGTTCTATGGCTAATAATCAAGTTGATTTACAAGTCCTTCATTCTTTTCGTATTCAAGGGTGCCCGCCTAAGTCACGAGATATCATTGAGGTCCGATGGTATCCCCCTCTCCCGGGATGGATTAAATGCAACACGGATGGAAGTTCTCTTGCCGCTCCTGGCTCCTCTACTGCAGCTGGGGTTTTTACAGATTCAAATGGTACCGTGATGGGTTGCTTTGTAAATCAGCTGGGTACGCTTTATGCTTTTGAAGCCGAGTTACTTGTGGTTATGATTGGCATTGAATTTGCTCACACCCAGGGCTGGAATAAGATTTGGTTGGAGACAGATTCTACTTATGTAGCGAATTTGCTCTCCGCGGGTACTAACTCGGTCCCTTGGAAATTCCGGAACCGTTGGCTATTGACTCTCTCTCATATGCGTGACATGGATTTTCAGGTGTCTCATATTTTTCGTGAAGGAAACTCGGTCGCTGATGCTCTCTCAAAGTTGGATCTGGAGGGTTTCTGGACTTCTCCTTTGGATGTCATTCGACCTCACATACACAGGGACATGTACGGTTTACCTTATTATAGGTTTCCGCAACGCTAACGCTCAGGCACTCTTTTTCCCAGCCATGGATTTTTCCCACTGGGTTTTTCCATGACTGGGTTTTAACGAGGCCCGCGGTTGCAACCATGGATCACCTTGATCCCGGGTTATGTTATTTTTATTTCTTTGTTTGTTTCGCGCTGTAACCCGCCTGTGGGTTCCTTTGTAATCTCTACTTTTACGCTTTGTACTCTTTTACTTTTATTAATATATGCTCTATTTATGAAAAAAAAAAAGGCTCAACCCCTCAACAACGTGCATTTGTATGGTTTCACTATAATAATGTCTAGGGAATCATCGACAATAAAAATGGCAGCTTTCTTCTGTTCTCTTGTAGCAGCTCCATTGATTGCAACAAAGTTAAATACAATTGGATGGACTCTCTTTATTTATGCAAATGGAAATTATTTCAAATTTACACATCAAATGCAAAGTGCATCTTAAACAACAAATTGGTGAAAGAATTAGAAGGTCATGATTTTTTCCTCACACTGAATCTTGACTGTATCTTCATTAATTGCAGGGAAACGGGCGTTATTACAGTTTTTCCACGATTCTCTGTCCTTTATAAGACCGAAAAGAGAGCTCTGCAACACACCAAAGAAACTACACTAAAGGAATGCAATAATAGCCATGATATCAATGAGCCGCAATCTTTTGCAGACCTTTTTGTACAACAAAAAGCAATGGGGAGGAACTTATTTTTATTAGTTCTTAGTTCTTAGCTATCGGAAGCCAAGATCTAATGACATGTGGCAAATGCAAGCATTACTACTATTAATGATGCATCTTGTTTGAATTAAAAAAAAAGTGAATAACCATATGAAGTTATTGTTAATTTGTTTCTACATCATACTCTATATTTTACCATGTTAATTACTATATATGGACCAATAATTTTAACCAAAACTAGAGTATAATGTTTCAATTAAAATTAATAATTTTATTAGTTAACATTTTATATCTTGAAGATGTATTGGTTTGGGTCATGAAGGAGCAAGACATGTATAACACATTTTTCACATTAATTTATAATACAATTTTTCTAGTAAAATCCCTAATGTTATGACTATATCAATAGTAAGTAAAATAGCAACCGACCATCCAGATATGAGAGATACTTTATTTCATCATTCCCTAATCTATGAAATTACACTATAGTACCAACTTTTCTTAACAGTAACTATACAAAACATTAAATTTTTTACATTAACAACGTAACACAATATAAACAATTTCTACTAACATTTATTTAAATTATTAATTAAGTTTAAAATAAATAAAGTCCGTAAATAAATACAAGGTTGGAAAATAATTAAACACCAAACACAACCCAGTAAAATATACTCCTCCCGTCGAGAACAAATAACCAGCTTTGACTTTTTGCAGACAATAAACTTCAACTGTGATTATAAATTAATTTAAACTGTAAATGTAAAATGAAATTATAGGAGTATAGTGAAACTTTACTTTCAAAATTTTCATTATATAATTCAATTGAACTTTTTACTATTACAGTTTAAGATTAAGTCATAATCAATGCTAAAGTTTATTGACATAAAAAGTTTTAAAAAATGATATTTTTGTTCTGGACGAAGAGAGTAATAATTAAATTCAATATTTTAATAAATTCATTAAATTAAATTAAACAAGACTAATGCAATATTATAAACAAAAACGTTAATAGTATTGTTGAGGGTAAAAATCATCTTGGTCCGGAATAGCGCGCCTTAGCTCCAAATAACACCTGTGAGGCTAAGAAAAGTGAGGGTTATACCCATTTTAGGCCGGTTTGCCTTGGACAAACCGGGTAGTGATTCAACTCGAGCTTCAGAGCTCTCCCGGGAAAAGTAGTTGAAGTGTAAGAAATGACTTACCTTGAGAAGGATATGTATGTATGTATGTATGTATGTATGTATGTATGTTTGTATATATATATATATATATATATATATATATATATATATATATATATATATATATATATATATATATATATATATATATATATATATATAATAAGATGGTGGTATAACGGAAGCTAGTCTATGTGACATATCAAATTGATTATTACGTGAAGATAATTAATTAAGTAATGAAACTAAACGGGTTAGGTTGCCGACAAGTTATATATATATATATATATATATATATATATATATATATATGTATATATATATATATATATGTAAAATAAGATGGTGGTATAACGGAAGCTACTCTATGTGACATATCAAATTGATTATTACTTGAAGATAATTAATTAAGTAATGAAACTAAATGGGTTAGGTTGCCGACAAGTTTTTCAATCAAGGAAAAGAAAGGTGCAAGATTAGTGGACAAGGTGGATCAATAATCAGAAGAGGACAAACTACTTTTCTCAAAGGGCAAGTTGCCTTTCTCAGAAGGATAACTATCCGGATGTGAAAAAGAAAATTTGAAGTCTGCACAGTACAAAATTTCCTCTATAAAAGGATTACAATCAGCTACAAAGAAGGACACACCAAGAAATTGTGAGAAGAAAACCTGAGAGAAAATCATTGTTTAGATATGTATTCAGAGTGTTTCAGTTGTATTTCAATTTCAGTTTTAATTACAAACATTGTATCAGTTATGATCAAGTTACTGTAATCAATACAAAGTTTATCAAAGTTGATCAATTCTTCTGATTTAGGTATTTTCTAGACCAATTTAGATTTAGTCTTTTTAGTTGTTATATACATTATTATGCCATTATTCTCCTTACAACTAATTAGAACATATAAATTTGATATGTCACGTAGACTAGCTTCTGTTATTACACCATCTGATACAATGGGGTGTGTGTGTGTGTGTGTGTGTGTATATATATATAGTTTCGTTGGGACCAATATAAATACATTGGGATGTTAAAAAAAATATTATCTTATTATTTTATTGATTAAAGTCCAAATTTGTATTGGTCCCAAGTTGAACCAGACAAATTATTAACTTGAGGAAAAAAAATTACACTTAAACTTTTAGGCCCACTTTGAGTTTGCACTAAAACCTTTTTTTTTTTTTTTACACTTGGCACCAAAACCTTTCAAAAAAATTCCCCCTAACACAAAGGTTCGATGGTGTTAAATGTCCATTAGCGAAAATTTTCAAATTGCACCAAAACTTTTACAAAAACTTGCACTCGCTACCGAAAACTTTTCTTATAATGTCAGTTCATACTTATTGTTCAGTTTGTATGATATACTTTAAATGGTTATTTTCACGGTAACGAGTGTCATTGACTCATTGTGGATGTAATTGCATTTTTTGATTTAAGGGGGTTTGCCGTTTGAGGTAAATGATGAATTATTTGTTTTTTTTTTTTTTCCTATTTCTGCATGTAACTCTTTTCCGTTCAGTACACTAGTAAATGGCCCGTCGATACACGACGGGGAATCGACCCCCTCAATATCATAAATTAATACTTTGATTCGCCTCTTGTTCATAACTCTAGAGAGATATATAATATGTAGCAGGAAGTAGTGCGTGAGAGATTGTCCATGTCTCCTGTTTACCATCATAACAAAGCATGTCAATATAAGAAGTATCGATCTAAATTGAGCGAGAGCGGGAACTCCGTCTCATTATGTGCGCCTCATCATCATCCAATAAGTAAAAAACGTTATAAATAAATATATATATATATATATATATATATATATATATATATATATATATATTTTAAATTAAAACAATATAATAAGCCCCAATGTTGAACATCTAAATCGTACTTTTCTTTTCAAATTATACCTACGCTTTTTCCACGCCACATAACGCTGCTTCCGCCAACTGCTTCTCTACTCAATCTCTTCACCTGAGCCGCCTTGATTGCGTGCGAGTGTCATGTCTTTCTCCAGTGGATTGTCGTTCCGGAGAAACTTTTCCGAATCGCTTTTCAGTTTTCACCCTATTCTCGCTTCGCTTACCGTTGCCAATTCCAACCGGTGCAATTCCGAGAATTGCATCGCTACAGCTCCAATGGCTGTTGTTTCCTGTGTTAACTGATCCTCGAAAACGTCAGTATACCTTCACCAAAAACCTATTCCAGATTCCAGGTGATGCCAAAAGCTTTCCACACTAAACCAATCGATTCCAGCCAAAGCAGTTTCACACTAATTCGGGATCTCGGGATGGAGGATCTTGGAAGATAACCACGGGTTGTTTCTTGGCGATCTGATTCCTCAATTGTATCCGACATCGATGTTCGTGGAAGCTTCAAAATGGACACTGTAGGTAATTCTGACATTGTTGAATAATTGTAATTTGTCGTCTAATTCTGAGTATTGGTTTGTTCCTTTGCACTCCTTGTGATAAAATTGAAGTACAGCCACACAAAATTAACCTTACAATTCCTTATGTCGAATTGTAGTGCATATGCCCTTTACTGGTGATGTCTATTCCGTCTCTTTCCCTTCCTCACCTGGCAGTAGGCATTTACTCCATTCATATTACCTTGCATTTGCTTTTATCAATAAGATAATGTTGTTTGATCAATTTCTGTGTTTTCTGAGCAGGAGTTTTGAATGTGTTTATTTTCCATATGCATTCTTGATGCTGGTGAAACGGCTTTATCACTCAAGTCTACTATTAAAATAGGTCACTACTGGTTTTCTTTCATTTTCAGTGTTTTTCTTAATATTTTCCGTGTTGTGTTACTTGCGATTAATGTACTGCTCTTTTTACAGATATACCCGGGAGAGCTAATGACTAAATTTAAGAGTGGATATCAAGTGTAAACGTTGAGTTCTTATATTGGTTCAAAGGTGTTTTCGTCTGTTGTATGGTTCGTTTCAATTTGTTGCATCTCACTTGAAAGGAAACAAATTATATCTATGTGATATTTTCTGGTTCATTTTCAACTTTGTTCAGTACTGTCTTGTTCTAGCTTCCATGTTACAGCATCAGACATGCTAAGCTTCAATTGAAGGGATCTTTGGTATATGAAGTACTAATAGAATAAGTTCTTATATTGGTTCTGAGGTTTTTTCTGTCAGCTCTAGGCTGTTCTTGATTTTGGAATTAAGTTCCAGGCTTTAATTTTTGCACAAGCATGATGGACACATACTTTTTTGTGGGATTTTCTTACGCCTAAGATGTTTACAATTCCTATAGTTCAGTATTTTATGTTCTTTATGTTCAAATTGTGAGTCAGATCATGGAACAGTTTCACCATGTCACATCCTCTTGTTTTCGTCCTGTACAGTCTCTTCCCCGTCCTTATTCGCTTATACCAAATTACGTCTCCTCTCATTTTCCTTACACATGCAGTTTATCATAGTATTTCCTGTTCACCTGTTCAATTACTCTTTTCTGCTTATATCGGAGAGAGCGCTATGGAAATAATTTTCATGATGTTCCTTCAAGCCTACGGCTGCAATACCTGTTTCCAGGTGTTTCTGGTTTCCCCTTGAATTTATTTCAATGCTTAGTCATTTAATGAAGACCCCCACTTCTAACAATGCTATGAGTTGGCTCTGATATTAGATGGTAGTTATAGTCAAGCAATTAAGGCAAGATCTCTCCAAGGGAATAAATTGGAGTTGTAGTTGAACTTTTTGTCAAATGTGATGGTTTTGTTTTTCTGGTTTGTACAGAATGGAGAAAGTAGAAAAGACCACACCGACCATTTTATGATTATTGTTTGGTTCTATTGACTTTTCCATGGGAGTGGATGTATACCAAGTAAACACTCCAATTGTTGCTTTTCCTGATTTGAACCTTTCTATCTGAAATGTACATGCTTTCATCTTTCTATAATTCAAAATTTGGTTGCACTAGATACCAGAGGTAATTGAATTGCACTTGATATGTGTGATTGAAGATCAACAATATGTCGAACGTATAGCTTTCTCAGATGCTTGAATAAGATGATTAGCTTAAAAAACTAGACTAGCTTGAGAAGAGGGGACAATTGACCTACTAATTTGGAGTCTAATTTTGGTATAGTCAACATGCAAACAGCTACTGTAGGTACATGACCTACTAATTGTGAGTATAATTTTGGTAGAGTGAACAACTACTGTAGGTTTATAATATCTGTCATGCAAATTTTAGTGAAGTGTTGCATTCTTGTACAGAAAAGGGAAGATTTTAAGCATCGTGAGATATATTGTAAATATTAGTTTTAAGTTTTAGGGGAATTTATGGTGAGACATCGGTGATTATGTTCCTTCTCTTGTCCATTGCCGAGTGTATTGCACATTTTCATAATTGATGTAATTAGTTTGTTGGTAATTGTGGTCCGTCTAGCTAGGCCGCCAATCATGGATCATGGTGACATTCAGCTATGCTACTATCTTTTTCCCCCCTGTATTAGCTTCATGTATGGACCCAAAATTGAAAATTCATTCTAGAGACTTAGTTTCACAGAATCAGATGTGCTGAGACCAAGCTGGCAGGAAGCGGATATTACGGAGAGTCTATCGTGCTCCTATAAACGGCGTGGGTGAATATGTTGCTATTAAGAAGATCTGGATAATTTTAACTTAGATTGGACACTCGAGAAAGAACTGCTCGATGAAGTTAGTTTGCTACATTTCAAGTGAGATCTCGAAGCTTCTTGTGTACGAGTACATGCAAAACTGGAAGTGGAGGTTCAGTTCGTCATGTGGTGTTCGATTAGTCTAAGAGGCTTCAGATTGCAATTCGAGCTAAACAAGATCAAGCTCTCTGATATATCTGCACCACGCCACTCATTATCCATCACATTGTGAGCAGCAACATGTTGGTGGATCAACATTTCACTGCTTGGATTGTTGATTTTAGCCCGACTAGAATGTCGATCAAGAGTACTGGAGAGCCTAATACAATGTCAGATATGGCTGGTCTTTTGGATATATGGCTCAAGGTAAATTTTCTTGTTTCATGATTCAACAACCTTTCAAATTTTAAACCTCTATGATATGAGTTGCTTAGTAGTTAGTAATTCTTCAAAAAACTATGTCCTGTTTGTTGTCTTGAAATACATGTGCGATATAGCAAGCAAGTCTATATTTTCTTTATAATTTGTTCCTTATTTTCTTTGAATATATGATGCATTATCTGCACACAAACAAAAGGAAAGCAAACAAATAATAATGCATAATCCAGGCTCTACTTTCTGCATAGACCAAGAGGGAAAAAATTCCTACATCATTGTTTTGTTTAATTTGAAGGAAACTTTGCTGGAACCGTGTGTAATCAATATTTTTATGTTGAAATATCTCCATATAAGTCTTCAAGTTGTTTGTTGCTTACATAATCATGTAGTGCCCTTGAACATGTATTTTTTCTTTGCTGGAGAGTTTAGAAGCTTTCTGACAGTGTATCTTACAAAGATAGACAATCAAATAAGGAAAAATGCAATACTTCTTGCTTCATGTTGCAACGGCAGAATTATGGTGTGATTATATAAGCCCTTGACCCCTTGTAACTTCATCTTGAGTTGTTTGAAATGTATCTATTTCTCTTTGATTTTCACTCCATGAAAAATGCTGACAAGTATTGAAAGATGTGGACAATTATATTTTGTATAGATTTATAATTTCATATGAAAATACAAACACAAAGTCTCTCTATCTAGAGACGGCTTATGGTATCAAGAAAATCATTCATGTTATCAATTAAGATGTCTATGTTGTTAACGAAATGAGTACTTTCATAGTATGAAAAAATATCAATGTTGAAAATATAGACATTTTGATTAATAATATTGAGGATTTTCATGACAATATAGGTCCGTCCCTAGATAAATTTTCTAGAGACCATCTAGGAGACTTGCTCTTGCTTTTCATTAGAGGGGGTTGATCGTTTGTCGAGCTCGCTAAAAGATGATCTACATTATGCTTAAAGGACATAAAAATAGATTTGCTTTCTTTTATGTACTTTTTTTTGTTGTGCATGCATAATTTGATATTGTAATTGGATTCGTTTCTTAGGAAGGACTCATTGTATAACATGGGCATGTGTAGATGATTTTATTGCTTTAATAATAAATATCAAACGTTGGTTTACATTATTTAAATCCTTCAACGAACTTGAATCTTAGACGCATATAATAAAATTTTATGTTTTCACGCATTCCGATCTTTAGTACAAGATTGTTAACATGATGGGCACCGCGCTTAGCGCGGTATGCCATTTCTAATATATATATATATATATATATATATATATATATATATATATATATATATATATATAGCCTCGATAATATGCTATAGGGGTCATACTCGGCCCATTTTATCTTGAGTCAGATGTGGTGATGGGCAATGAAAATCTTGGATGATGAGATTAATGAGTTTTAACATAAGAGGTTTGGGGGTCATATAGGGGTCATAATGAGTAGTGGAGGTGGAGCAAATTCAGTGGTGAGAAGAGGCAAATCTAAAGGTAAGAGAGGAAGAAAATCAAAAAAGAAAGTGAGTGAATGGATGGAGGGGATATTATATCGGATAGTCAGTTTCGATTGTGCAATAAACAGTTTGAGCGGTCATCTTGTGTTGAGGAAGCTCGTGTGGTAACAGAGAGGAGTATTGTAATGGGTCTCATCAAACCTCAAGATAGTGAGCACGTATGGAAGATATTTACACAGTGGGAACAGAGGGATAGAGAAGGGCGTAAGAAACTTGAGTCAGATGCGGTGATGGGCAATGAAAATCGTGGATGATGAGATTAATGAGTTTTAACATAAGAGGTTTGGGGGGAAGCCTGAAGAAAAATGAAATAAAGGAGATCATTCAAAAAGAAAGGCTTGAATTTGTTTGTATCCAAGAGACTAAGAGAGAGGTTGTGGATAAGAAGTTAGTGGAATTTTTATGGGGTAGTGGGAATGTTGATTGGGTGTTCTCCGGATCAAATGGAAGGTCGGGTGGTTTGCTTAGCATGTGGAATCGGACTCGTTTGTGAAGGGAAGTTTTTGGGGTGAGGATGGAGCACTCGGTGTGGGAGGTAGATGGAAGGGGGGGTAGTGGAGATAGTTAATGTGTATGGACCTTGTGTGGATTCAAAACGAGAGGAGTTGTGGGAAATTTTAGAGAAGAGAATCAAGGAAGATAAGGAGAAAAAATGGTGTGTATGTGGCGATTTCAATGCCATAAGGAATGTGGAAGAGAGAAGAGGGGTCTCAAGTAGTGGGGGTAGAAGAAGGATGAAGGCGTTTAATGAGTTTATTACTCAAGTGGAATTAATTGACCTACCTCTAACTCGGAGGAAATTCACATGGTACCGTGACAATGGAAAGAGTTGTAGTAGGTTAGATAGGTTTCTTTTTTCCGTTGAGTGGATGAAGAGATGGCCGGATTTGGTGCAAATTGGTTTGAAAAGAAGATTGTCGGATCATGCGGCAATTTTGATCAAGGAAGAAAATCAAGATTGGGGTCCCAAGCCCTTTCGTTTTATGAATAGTTGGACAAAAGAAAAGGATTTCATGGATTTGGTGAAAGAACAATGGAATAATGATGAGGTACAAGGATGGGGTGGCTATGTGATGAAGGAGAAATTGAAGAATTTGAAGATAAAGCTTAAAGCATGGAATATGAGGACTATTGGAAATCTAGATGAGAAAATTGATAGATTAACTGAACAAGTGGAGCAAGCTGATTTGCAGTTTGAAAATGTTGAGGTGCGTGTGAGGGCTGCTGTAGGGAACAATGTACAGACTAGTGAGAATGATCCAGAGTTATGTTTGGGCCTGAAATAGTGAATGGTGACTCCTCTGATAGAGACCTGCAGTCGGACAGAGAGCAGCACGTGGATCACCATGATGATGTTGATGTTGTGATGTGTAATGATTTGGTTAAAAAAAGACAAATTGACATGGCTGAACTTCAAAGAATCTTGCAGATTAAGGAGAGTTTAAGGCTTCAACAAGCAAAATCAAAATGGATTAAGGCCGGTGATGCAAACACAAGTTTCTTTCACGGTATTGTGGAAAGGCGAGGCAGATTCAAGGGGATTAAGGGGATTAGAATTGGAGGGAAATGGTTGGAAGAAGTGAATGAGATGAAGAGCATTCGGGATTTTTTTGAGAATCATTTTCGATCAAGGAAGTTGGGGGATTTTAGAATTATGGGACTTGAAGTAGACCGCATTGATGAATGTGATAGAGATAATTTGGAGAAAGACTTTGAAGAGGATGAGATAAAGAGTGCAATATGGGATTGTGGAACGGAAAAGAGCCCGGGGCCGGATGGCTTTGGGAGCCAATTTTTTCAAACTTGTTGGGATGTGGTAAAGAAAGACTTGCTCCGAATATTTGAGGAATTTCATAGACATGGCAGAATTTGCAAAGGTATGAATACTACTTTCATTACCTTGATTTCTAAAGTGAAAAATCCAGTGAATATTAGTGAATATAGGCCTATATCTATTGTAAATAGTGTGTATAAAATTTTGTCAAAGGTCTTGGCCAATAGATTAGGTAATGTACTTGGAAAAGTGTTGTCGGAGAATCAATCGGCTTTCATAGGAGATAGAAATATTTTGGATGGTGTTCTTATAGCAAATGAGATTATCGATGAAGCCAAGAAAAAGAAAAGGAGTATCTTTATGCTCAAAATTGATTTTGAAAAGGCTTATGATTCGGTAAATTGGATTTTTCTCCTTGATATGCTAAATGAGTTGGGTTTTGGAGTTAAATGGTCAAATTGGATCAAAGAGTGTGTGTCTAGTGTAACTAGTTCCGTGTTGGTAAATGGGAGTCCGACAAAAGAATTCAAAGTTTCTAGAGGCTTGAGACAAGGGGATCCGCTATCCCCCCTTTTGTATTTGCTTGTAGCGGAGGGTCTTAGTCGAATGATAAAAAAAGTGTGTGACTTGGGACTTTTCAAACCGGTTTTGGTGGGCAAGAATAAAGTGGCAATGTCTCATCTTCAATTTGCGGATGATTCCCTCATTATGGGTGAAATGTGTAAAGGAAATTTTGAAATTATAAAAAGTGTGCTAAGGTGTTTTGAGTTTGTCTCCGGTCTTAAAATAAATTTTGGAAAGAGTAGTCTTGTGGGCTTTGGGTGTGGAGTAGATGAAATTGGTGAATATGCTAGATATTTGAATTGTGAAGTGGGAAATAGTCCCTTTTTCTACTTGGGGCTGCCCATTGGGGGAAGAGCGAAGGATAAGAATTTGTGGGGCAAAGTAAAAGATAAATTTGAAAAAAGACTTGGGTTTGGGAGAATAAATTTTTGTCACTTGGAGGTAGGATGTATTAACAAAGGCGGTGTTGAATGCACTACCAATGTATTACTTTTCCTTTTTTAAAGCCCCTAAAGTGATAATTGATGAGCTTGTGAGATTACAAAGAAATTTTTTGTGGGGAGGAAGTTTGGAGAATAAAGAGAGGAAAATTGCTTGGGTGAAGTGGGAAATAGCTTGTGCGGAAAAAAAAAGAGGGTGGGCTTGGGATAAAGAATTTGAAACATTTCAATGAGGCGTTGTTGGAAAAATGGGTGTTGAAATTGTTAGAAAATGGGAATGAACTTTGGAAGAGAATCATCGAATCAAAATATGGGGATTTTTTGGAAAATGCGAGGACTAAAGAACGTAGAGGGGTAAGTAGGAGCTATTGGTCGGAATGGTGGAGAGACCTTGTGCATGTAGTAGGATCTTCCGAATGGTTTGTAAATAATTGTAAAAAAGTGATTGGTGATGGTGGGAGTACTAGTTTTTGGGATGAGACATGGGGTAATTTAGAGAAGAGACTTAGTGAGCTATATCCAAGATTGTATAGATTGGAATCAAACAAGAAGTGTTCGGTTAGGGATAGAATGTTGGCAAGAGATCTTGTGTTGGAATGTAATTGGGAGTGGTCTAGAGAGCTTTTAGATAGAGAGTTAGAGTTGGTAAAAGAAATTGAGGTTTTTGTAAATAGCTTACTCATAAAAGAAGGTGAAAAAGATAAATGGGTGTGGAAAGGAAAAAATGCATGTGTGTATACTACAAAAGATGGGTATAGGAACATTCATAAGCAAGTAGGTGACATTCCTCTGAAAAAATGGGTGTCGACTATTTGGAATAAATTAGTCCCATTGAAAGTGAATGTGTTTGTATGGAAATTGCTCCAAAATAGAATACCATCAAAAGATAATTTGGAAAAAAGAGGGGTATTTTTAGGTGTAGGTAATAATACTTGTAGGAATTGTTCAAGTGACGAGATTGAAACCGTGTGGCACATATTTGGGGAGTGTCAATTTGCTAGGAAAGTGTGGGACTTGATTTATGATTGGTTGAATTGTGAGCGAGTGCAAGGTGATAATATTGTACATTGTTTGGAAAATCATGTGAATAAGAGAAAGGGAGTGAATAAAGAAATTTGGCAATTAATTTGGCATGTGTGTGTGTGGTCTCTTTGGTTGAGGAGGGATAATGGTCTCTACAAAGATTGCGAAGAAACACCTTGGAACGTAGTGGATCGTATTAAAATCACTTCTTGGACTTGGTTGAAAGGCCATGGAAAACTTAAAGATTATCCACATGTAAACTCATGGCTTCAAGAGCCTTCTCTGTGTTTCTAGCTTGTTTTACTGTTATAGGCGGACAATCGAGGCTGCAGAGATTTTGTGGTGTTTACAGTGATCAATTGAGACAGGTGGAGAGTTTCTATAATTGTTGGGAAGCAAATGGCCTACTGTTGCAGAAGCGAGGATGATGATTGGTAATTGAATGGTTAGTGTTATATTTATCCACTTTTGTCTACTAGCTTGTTAGTTTATAAAAGGTGGGTTTTTTTAATGACCTGAGGATTTTTGATAAATGGGGACTACTTATCTTAGTGAGATGATGGAAATTATGCCATTTGACTTGCTGGACTCATGTTGACTAATTTTGGCCTCGAGAGTTGTCTGTTTGTCTTGTGTTTTCAGATGCGAGCTGGGAAATCATACTCAGAGATTAGTACAGGCAGCAGGTGGTCTTGTGATAGCATCCTTGACAGTATCTTGGGGTAAGGGACTTAGTTGTCGGTACTCTTATGAGTATTTATAATTAAGTTGAAACTCGAGGAATTAAACTGCTGTGATTTAGTTTTAAATATCTCGGGGGTTCCTCATGTTGGTGATATTCGATGTGGAAGGTACCGGAGATACATCTTAAATTTCTTGCCAATTGTTGTCATGCGAACATTGGGTGTAGGGGGGTGGATAATATGGTTTGCGCTCGTTGAGTTGTGACCACGCCTTAAATTGCTTGCCACTTGTTTTGAAAGATAAGCATAGGGTGGAGGGGCGTGGCTAGTTTTAGTGCTCAATGTTTCGTATTCAATGACCGTCTCTTAAACTTCTTGCCCCTTTTTTCTTGGGAACTTTTGGTGTAGGGGGGTGGACAATATGGTTTGCGCTCAATGAGTCGTGACCTCGCCTTAAATTTCTTGCCACTTACTTTGAAAGATAAGTATAGGGTGGAGGGGCGGGGCTAGCTAGCGCTCTTCGTTTCGTATTCCATGACCGACTCTTAAATTTCTTGCCTCTTGTTTTCTTGAAATTTTTTAGCACCTTGAGGCCCTACTTTATTGTGGGATGATGAGTGGTTTTTTGGAATTGACGGGGCATTTTTAGGAGACATACCTATGGAATGGATGGTGTTGAAGTCCGGGATATTAATGGTTCCCGTTTGACGTGCGCTACTTGCTACTTTTATGAGATTCATGGAATGGAATGGAATCCGGGATGCAAATGGTTCCCGTTGATGACCGCATTTTTGATCTAGAGCTTTTATGTTGGTTTAGGGAGTTTTGGAATATACTTTGTTAGTTTGAGAGTGTTGTGGCTTTGATGTGTAATGTGTAATGTTTTTCTCATCCGAGCATTTCTTATGCTCATGTTGACTTTCGGAGGTTATATAAAAAAAATTTGCCGTTTCAAAAAAAAAAAAAAAATACTCAGCCCATTTAGAACCTCACCCAGACCCGTGGACTCATGACTCTGAATGAATCCTTGGGTAGGTATGAGTTTGGACTCAAATCGGGTCCATTTAAGACCAATTTAGACCGTGACCCATATAATGATGTAATATTTTGAAGAGGATATGAGTGTGAGAATGGTAGAGTGTCGATCCAAACCCATTATATTGTCATTGAGATCAATAAAAATTATAATCGAATTATTCTTAATAAATGTTGCTATTCCAGCCGAATGAAGTATATATTGTTTCATTCATTATCATGATTATAGAGAGTTTAATTTCTTATACAATACATGTTGTACCCGTTGGTTCCCATCAATCACAAAGCCATAGAAGGGACTTACATTAGTGAGGGACCGATTAATCTGATCAAGTATAAATATAATGTGTTAAGCAATGGCCCCCAATCTCCCTATTTATAAAGAATTGCACGAAATACCCCTGAGTTAACAAAGTAATACAAACGCCCACCCTCAATTATTAAAAAATGTGCGGGAGACCCTCAACCGTTATTTTGTACATCGCCTCATGTGCACCCTCATTAGGTGCGACTGGAATGTTCCCCTATGTTTTCATACTCCAAATTAATGTAAAAAGATCATCCATATATAGTTATTTAAAAGTGTGATAAAAACCCCTAGAATTCTTATAAAGTCAGCGCAATACACATTAATATTAATATTAAGTATACATGTGCGGTGTAGTCATTAGTCCATTTTTTCTCAACCCCCAAAATATTAAAATAACCATAAATTCAGCAATTAGAAATACTACAAATCATAAATCTACTATTTTTTTTTTTTTGTTAAATCAACATTAGGTCTCTTTTTTTCTCGGCTCGACATTCTTAATTTCAAATAATTCACGTCAAACACATTTGCCATTGCAAATTATCACCGGATGATGATGTCAAGCTATTTTCAGTTTTTTTTTTCATAATCTGAAATTTTCAATTCTCTTTTCATATGATTTACACACATTTGTACAAAATAATCCAATTCGGAGTACTTTTTGTTCTAAAATAATGGAAAAGAGGCTTGTAGAAATAGAAATTTGTGTTACTTTTCATCATTGATTTCCTCAAAATTGAAAGGTTGTATTCGAATAGAAAAATATGGTGTCCATGCTTTTGTTATTAACTTGTTTATTTTATAATCATAAGCTTAATTTCATTATTGTTAGGAATATCTGTTTAGATTTTGTTCAGCAACCTAATGACTTATCTTAGCACATAAAGGTGGTTAGTACTCTTGGTTCACTTGAACACTGTAAAAGAGGAAAATCACTAAGTATGAGAGTTTAGAAAATCTTGTATAGGATGTTAGGTCTCTGAATGTAATTTGTATATCTTTGAAGAAGACCAATAAGAAGGCATCCAGCAGGAGAGTTCAACAGATTTAAAGATTTGAAGACTGCACAAGATTGCCGAAGACAAAGGTCATCATATATCTTTGTCCAGATATCTTGAGTAAACAAGTGTTTTTCAATAAACAAGTTTTGCAAAAAGATACCTGAGAACGCAAGGTTTCTGAACGAGGAAAAGTGCCCACAGATATCTACACTCAGATACCCTAGATAAATCTATGTTTCTGGGAAATAATGTTTCAACAAGTATCTGGAGATGAGAAGGTCTTTGGAAAGGGACATGCAATGCTTGAAGCGTATAGTTCCGATTAACTACTGAGGACAAAAATAGTACAATACAATAAATGCGCAGACAAAGACATCTGAACAAAAGTGAAAATCTCTGAAAAGAGACAACGTCTTCTGCAGTACTATTTTCAGATATCAATAGTTTGAATTTCATTAAGCCTAACGGATACTATTCAAACGGCATGATTTTCAACTATAAATATCATCACTTAGAATGCTTGAAAGACACACACTGAACTCACTGAAAATACCAAGCTTCTCTGATAATACAACTAGTGGTATCTTTCTCTCAAGCATACAAGCCTTCAACCTACTTATTCTACAGTTGCGACTAAGCTCTTGAATTCTAAGTAGCACGAAAGTTCTAAGTGTCCTGATCCTTAACAAGCATTGCTATCTGTGAAGGAGTTGAATCAAAAGATCAAGTATCTGAGATTCATTCTCTTGAACATTTATCATAGACTTGGGTCAGTAAAGAACATATCACCACAAATTGTGAAGTGTGTTAAGTGACTCTTGTTCAAGAAGGTAGTATTACATAACTGTAGAAGTTATTAATCTACCAAACTTGACAAACTACCTTAACCAACACCTTAAACGGCGTGGAGTACCGGAAGTACTTAGTTTGGGAAACTAAGGAATAACTCCAAGGTTACTGAGCATAGGAAGTACTTAGTTTGGGAAACTAAGCAAAAGCTCAAAGGTTTCTGAGTATAGGAAGTACTTGGCTGAGAAAACTAGGGAATAACTCAGGGGAACACTTGGTTGGGAACCTAGTGTATTTAGGAATCGAGAGAAGATATTTGTAAGGTGAACTCAATTATCTGTCTTAGTGGATTCTAGGTCTGAGAAAGGCCGAAGTGGATTAGTTGAAGGATTACGCCACCTTCAGATACCACTATAAAGATCGGTGTTATTTACTTTATGCAATTTATTACTTTCTTTATTTACCTTGCTGAGTATTTACACATATCTTGCTGAGCACGTGCACTTATCACAGAATAGTCTTCCGCTCTCTGAAATTAAGTATCAGATATCTTCACAGATATCCGATAAATTGTGTTTATCGACAAAAGTTGTAAAAGACTATTCACGCCTGCCTTTTCCCTTTGTCGTTATCTAGACCAACAAGTGGTATCAGAGCAGGAGGTTCCCAAGCCTTCTGCACTGAACCTAGATCCCAGATAAGTGCCCACTAACTACTTTTCACCTACACTTGATTTGTCTGTTTAGTGTGTTTGCTGCAGGATGTCTTTAAGTGAGGCTCCAATTCTCAAGCCAGAGAATTATGAGAAATGGAAGAACAACATGATGCTCCACCTAGAAGCCATCAGTGATGAAATGATCGAAGTAATAAATAATGGCCCCATAGTCATTCAACAACTCAAGCAGGTCATGGAGGTTTCTAATGGTAGAGACAAAGTTCCCACTGATGAAGAACCAAGGGTGGTTCCTCACAAACAGGTGCTTCAACAAGTGGAAGACCTACTGGTCAAGTTGTTTACGAGCCAAAGCCCAGAGAGCTCTGGACATCGGAAGATGCCAAGAGAAATTGAGCAATATCATCATACGTTCCACTCCAGAGCACATACAGTGTAAACTGTGGGGTGCAAAAACGGCGAAAGTGGCCTGGCAACTGATTGAGGAAATCTGTGCCGGCACTGAGAAAACAAAGGAAAATAAGTTCGAAGTTTTGAAGCTCAAATTTCAAAACTTTAAACAAGGTCCCACAGAGACTCTTGAAGAACTAGATTTCCGGTTCACAACATTGATGAGTGAAATGGCTGCACTTTGTGAAAGTGAGAGATACTCTAACTCTAAAAAGGTTAAGACTATCGTGAGAAGCTTGAATCAAAACTGGGAACACACTCAGTATTTTTATTTCAACCAAGGAATGCCAAATATCACTCTAGTAGAACTCTTTTCCCACTTAGCTACTGTCAACTATGAAACTACTCAGAGAGAACAAACAATTGCTGAGAAAGTTCAGAATGTTGCTTTAGTAACACAAGGTACTTCTGAAAAGAAGGATACCAAGGAAATGACTGAGGAAGATGCTCTTGTTCTAAAGCAAATGAGAAAATATGTCAGTCGGGAGATTGAGAGAAGAAAAGCCAAAGAAAAGCTGAAAAAGCATCTAGGCTCAAACTATCACCAGTACAAAAATATGCAGCTGACAAGCTCGCTGAACAAGCTTACCAAGAAGCATCTAGTATCATGAAGGTAAATCGGAAACGATATCTGTTTTTAGTGTCGGAAACCTGGTCATTTTAAAAGAGATTGCCCTGTTTTCAATAAGCTAAAGACATGTGACAAGAAAGATAGAAGAAACTTCAAGAGAGGTCAGAGAGCTATGCTCACTGAAGAAAGGAAAAAGATTCAAATCCAACTAGATGCTCTTGATATTGAGTCAGAATCTGAGGAAGAAGACTCAGATGATACCAAACTACCTTCTCCAGAATTATGTGGCATCACTCATGAATTAGTTGACTTTGGTCAAAAGAAAAGGAAAATATGTGGGGTTGCTGAGGAGATCTATCCAGATTGCTCCAACATTAAGCCTTGCCTAATGGCTGACGAGGTAACCAACATTCCTCAATTCATAATTTATGAGAATGATGAGGAAGAAATCAGAGATTCAGAATATTTCAGAAGAGAACTTGATCTCTACAAAAGAGAATTTCAAATGAACCGAGCTAGAACCGACATTCTTGAAGAAGAAAGGAATTCTCTTGGGAAGGAAAATTCACAATTACAAAAGATATCTGAGAAAAAGGATGCTAAAAATGCATTTCTCAAAGCACATATATCTGAAATGGAGAAGTTACACATAAAGGCAATGGATATACTCCAAAAGGAAAATAAAGATCTTCTTTCTGAAAATGAGGAACTCAAGAAGAAAGAATTATCTTTTCAATCCTATGCCAAAGCTAGTGACACTCTTACTGAAGTGCACTCTTATTTAAGAGATCCTTCAGAAAAGGGAGGACTTAGGCTGGACACACAAACAAATAGTTCTATCACTCTGAATAAGAGTGACGAAAGAATAACATTTGTTAGTGCTCAGCAAGATGGTTCCCAAATAACATATAGCATTGGTCAGAAAGCTAAGGTTGTTGACAAAGGAAAGGCAGTTGTGACCAAACCTTTGTGGGAAAAACAAGTCCAAAAGAAAACTGTTGGGAACGTTTCTGTAAAGAAACATAACACTGAAAAGTGTAATCACTCACAGTGCTATGTCTCCCAGAAAGGAAAAATTGCAGGAGCAGGCAAATTTTTCAATATCACGTTTTCTGGAAAGAAAGACGTTCCAGAGACTAGCAAAGTCACGAGAAAAGAATTGAACGGCCAGGTGCTCGAAATGGCATTGGCTATAAAGCCATCCGGAAAAAACTCGCTCATGAGTATAAACAAGAGCAAGAACGATGGATGAAAGCTAGGATTGCACATAGCAATCATCAGAAGTGGAAGAAAGAACAGGTTACGACCACTCTGAATGCCAGGGCTAGAAGAAGTCTGGCAAGGAAAGCTAAGTTTGCTGAATAGCAGACTCAGCAATTTGACAGGTATCTGAAAGCACCACGAGTAGGACCAAGGAACACACAAAGAAGGAAAATAGCTTTAAATGATAATGACACTAATCATTTAATTCCTCCTTATGTTCCAACAAGACAAAAGAATATCCCAAGGAAGTTCATTCAGAAATGGATTCCTACAGGGAGATTCTTTAGTCCAGAAGGTTCCATGTTTCCTGTCTTGTGCAGAACACTTTGAGGAAGAACCCGAGGTGGCATTTTAATAGTGGATGTGAGAAGCACATGACAGGAGACAAAGCAAATCTGATTATTTACAGAAAATGCGATAAAGGACCAATTATTAGGTTTGTTGGAGGAGATGAAAATCCAACCATAGGATTTGGCAATCTGAAGTTTGGAGCTCTTACAATCTCTGAAGTACTACATGTAAAGGGATTGAAATATAATCTCCTAAGCATGAGTCAATTGGTAGACAAAGGGTACACTATCAAGATCAAGTCAAAACTATGCAAAGTAATTGACAATGAGTCTAAGGCATACCTTGGTTGCTAGTAAAAGGAAATCTTTATGTTGCTGACTGGGCATCTTCCACAACTGAAGAATGTCTCATGGTGAGTCAATCTGGCCACACTGAAGAAAACTGGCTATGGCATAAAAGAATGAGTCACTTGAACTTCAAAACTCTGAACAAGCTAGCCAAGAAAGAATTGATGGTTGGTTTACCCAAAATGGTATATAGAAAAGATGGTATATGCTCAGTTTGCCAAATGGGAAAACAATCCAAAACATCTTTCAAGTCTTAAACTAGACACTCCAGTGAAAGGCCACTGCAAATGTTACACATGGATCTTTTTGAATCCTCTGTAACTAGCTATGCAGGAAAGAAGTATGGTCTGGTTGTTGTTGATGATTACTCAAGATTCACTTGGGTTGTATTTCTCAAAAAAAATTTGATGCAAGGGTTGAGATACCCAACTTGCTGAATAAGCTTGAAGTCATGAAAAATGACAAGGTATCTGTAATCAGAACAGACCATACACTACAAGAAAAGTCGGTTTTAGGGACGGAAATTAGGGACGGATAATATCCGTCCCTAATTTAGGGACGAATCGGCGAGTTTAGGGACGGATAGGCCTATCCGTCCCTAAGCCGTCCCTAATCCGTGCTTAATTAGGGACGGATTATGTAATCCATCCCTAATCCGTCCCTGTTTTAGGGACGGATTTTTTATCCGTCCCTAAAACAGTTGACCTGGAAAAAAAACAAAAAAAAAAAAATTTTTTAGGGACGGATAGATATCCGTCCCTAATTGTAGAGACGGCTTAGGGACGGATAAATATCCGTCCCTAAAAGTCAAGTGTACATAACAGAACACGGGCAGTTTCTTCTTATTTCTTCCTTTCTTCTTCTTTCTTCCTTTCTTCCCCCAATTCGTCCCAAACATTTTCCGCCAAATCTAACGATTCCGGCCAATCTTGGTCTCGTTTCGAAGCTCGTCGGACAAGGAGCTCGGATTGTGCATCAATTTCAACTTTCATCCGCTATTTTTTCCGAAATTGAAGGTATTTTGGCTAAAACCCTTACTTTTTAAAATTTGGGAATTTTATGAATTTTGACTAGTTTGATCAATTGGATTGTTATAGGAAGTATGTAGTAGATAATTTAGCTTATATTACGTATTGGGTTAGCTTTGAGGTGTGAAATTGATATATTTATTGTGAAATTGGATTGCTAGTATGATGTTACTATTATTGTAATTGTGTAGGGTATTTACTTAGCTATTTTCGTATACGTACTAGGATTATGAAGATTTAATTGTGTGTTTGGAGACAATTTGGTGATTTTGGTGATTTTAATATAATTTTGGAGTATTAACATAAAAACAATCAATAATATTTTATGGGTCGATGGTCATGGACACGTTGAGTGGAGTACTGGAGAGATCCTTTGGTCATGGACATGGCGGAGAAGAACAGAGCGAACCGAGGCGAGATGGTCAGTGCACCTCCAGCATCATTATGGTCGCGGTCGTTGTTACTGCATCGCCAGATGTCGGTTAGTATATATGTTATTTCTGACTTGCAATATGATTTGTACTTATGTTTTTTTGCTTTCATTTCTAACAACTTTCTACTTGTTTGCATGTTCTTCAGCTCCATGCCGGGGAGCCCACTACTGCTCTTCACCACTTCAAGAAGGCAAAAATGAAGAATGGCATGTGGACTGATCCTAGGGCCGAGCAAATTGGGGTATGTTTCTTTGTTAAGGTTCACATTTATATTTGTGTATATTATGGCTCGAGCGTATCTTCCTAAAACTGTATCTCATTTCATATGCACTACACTATTGTAGACTGAGGTGGAGCGGATTATGGAGGAGAGGATGATCGATGGTCATGAACTCACAATTCGAGAGCAGGACCAAATATTCTTCCAAGTTAATCCGATGGGACGCTAAGGGTCGAGTGTATGGGCTCGGCGTTTGGGTCCTTCATTGACACCGTGGTAGCTTCTCCGTGTCGCAGCAGGCATCCTCATCACATGAAAATTTCTACACTCAAGCGCAGGTGAATGAGCTGATGAATCCTCTCAAGCAAACGATCGATCAACTTCTAGAGCAGCAAGCTCATATCACTCGTCGGATGGATGAGATGACACAACAGATGTTCGCTGCGAACCAACAACCACCGCCTCCTCCCGGTTCTTAGATGCTCATGTACTTACGTTGTTCTAGATACATACTTTTCACACTATTCATTTTATTCGGATATTTAGTCTTTTGTTCGGATATTTTATCGAATCTCTATTTTAATTAATGCAATTTTATCACTTTCGGGTATATTATCTACGACTACATTGTAAAACAGGTGAAATGTAAAAAACATAAAAATAAATATAAAAAATTAAAAAAAAACAGTTTAGTGACGGATAAATCCCGTTGATTAGGGACGGATTTATCCGTCCCTAACCTTAGAGACGGATTAGGGACGGATTTATCCGTCCCTAATGGTCACAGCCATTACAGACGGATATTATCTGTCTCTAATGGTGTTTGACCATTAGGGACGGATAATATATCCGTCCCTAAACGGTTAGAGACGCCCGTTTTAAGGACGGGCGTCCCTATCCGTCCCTAACGGATTAGGGACGAATCGGCAAGGGTTTAGGGACGGATAAATCCGTCCCTAAACCTGATTTTTTCAGATCGATGGTACCAGTTTGTGAACCAAAGACATAAAAGAGTTTTGTACCGCAAGGTATACAACATCAACTATCTTCCGTAAGGACACCACAACAAAATGGTGTTCTTTGAAAGGAAGAATAGGACCTAAAAAAGAAGCAAGAACAATGCTTTGACATCAAATAAGTGAAATCTATTGGGTTGAAGCTGTTAACACAGCCTGCTAAATTCAAAATAGATGTTTGATTAACAAACACCATGACAAAACTCCTTATGAACTTTTGATTGGTAGACCCCCTAGTATCAAACATCTAAGGGTGTTTGGTTGCAGATGTTTTGTTCTTAACAATGGAAAAGAATACTTGAGAACATTTCAACCAAAAGCAGATGAAGGAGTATTTCTTGGTTATTCTCTGAATAGCAAAGCTTACAGAATCTACAACAAAAGAACGCAAAAGATTGAAAAATCTGTTCATGTTGTCTTCTACGAAGGAAACAAGAAAGTACTCTTGAATGAAGAACTCTCAGATAGGTTCAAAGAACTAATGATTAAAGATTCTGAAGAAGAATTCTCAAAAGAAAACTCTATCATTCACTTAGAGGATGAATCTGACGATGAAAAGCAACCATTGCTTAGTAACAACCAGATGACTCTAAGACATGATGAAGAATTTCCTATGAGAATTCCAGAAATGGAACAGGTTACTGAGAACCTTCATCATGAAGAGGTTTCTGAGAATGAGATTGCTGAAAATCAAATTCCAGATATCTCTAACACTGAAAAAGTGTCAGATATCCATGGCATTTCACATGTGCCAGATATCTCAGATACTGCACAAGTATCCTATCAGGATCATATTGATTCACATTCAGATCAAAATGATATTGATCCTACTAGTTCAAAACCCATTATGAAATGGATAAGAAATCATCCTGCAAAGGATGTGATTGGTCCTTTAGACCAAGGAGTTAGAACTAGGAGAGCAATTGCTGACTCTCTTTATGGATGTTTCATCTCAAATATTGAACTTAAAACTATAGAAGAAGCATTAAACGATCAAGATTGAATCTCTGCAATGCAAGAAGAGTTGGATCAATTTGAGAGAAATAAAGTCTGGAAACTGGTTCCATTTGTTGACGGAATATCTGTAATTGGAACCAAGTGGGTTTTCAGAAATAAAATGAATGAGTCTGGTGAAATAACCAGAAACAAAGCAAGGTTGGTTGCCAAGGGATTCACCCAGGCAGAAGGACTATATTTTGATGAGTCATATGCTCCAGTTGCAAGATTGGACGCAATTAGAATATTTCTAGCCTTTGCAGCTCATCATGACTTTAAAGTTTATCAGATGGATGTTAAAAGTGCATTCCTAAACGGTGAACTTGTTGAACAAGTCTATGTTGAACCACCACCAGGCTTTGAGGTTTCCACAGAAAGTAGAATGGTTTATAAGCTTCAGAAAGCTCTGTATGGACTGAAACAGGCTCCGAGAGCATGGTATGATACTTTAGCCAAATATTTGCTGGAAAGTGGCTTCAAGAAAGGAGATGTTGATAAAACACTCTTTACGTTGAACCCTAAAGGGAAACTACTTCTAGTTCAAGTATATGTTGATGACATTATATTTAGATCTAAAGACAAGCAACTTTCTAAAGACTTTGCTGAGCTCATGAAAAGTAAATTTGAGATGAGCATGATGGGAGAATTAAACTACTTCCTAGGATTGCAAGTCAAGCAACTTAATGATGGAATATTCATTAGTCAAACAAAGTATGCAAATGATATGCTCGATAAGTTTAATCTAAAGCCTTCTGAAAAGAATGCTAAGATACCTATGAGCATTGGAACCAAAATGACCTATACTGAAACTGACAAGAATGTTGAAGAACACAAGTATAGGAAATTGATTGGGTCTCTACTGTACCTCACTGCAAGTAGACCTGATATTCAATATGCAGTTGGAGTGTGTGCTAGATTTCAGACAAATCCAATGCAATCACACTACAACATTGCTATGAAAATATTAAGGTATGTAAAGGGTACTATAGAAGTTGGATTGTGGTATCTAAAAGACAGTGGATTGATTTTAGTTGGCTATTCTGATGCTGACTATGCTGGATTATTGCTTGATAGAAAAAGCACCTCAGGAACTTGTCAATTTCTTGGTGCCAGATTAATATCATGGTTCAGCAAGAAACAAAACTCAATTGCCACATCTACCACAGAGGCTGAATATATTGCTGCTGGGTGTTGTGCTTCACAGATATTGTGGATACAACAACAACTCAGAGATTATGAGATCAATGAAGAGAAAACACCGATTTTCTGTGATAACACAAGTGCTATTGCCATAACTCAGAATCCTAAGTTTCATGCAAGAACAAAGCACATTGATGTTAGACACCACTTCATTAAAGACCATGTTGAAAAAGGCAATATAGAGATACTCAAGATTGGTACTGAAGACCAACTTGCAGATATCTTTACAAAGCCTTTGCAAGGAAGCAGGTTCTTAACCTTGAGACATAGTCTTGGGTTAATGGAGCTACCAAAGGAACTGAAAAGTTCTAATCTCTGAGACAAGAACTCAGTATGATTGAGAAAGGAAAAAGGAGAGATAAGATATCTGGAATAGGAATCCAGAATATCAAAGACAAAAGGTGAAACACATAGCAAAAAGATATCTGAGACGGGTACTCAGATAGCAAAGGTTAAAGGGTAAAATGGCTATTTGAAGATTTCTGAGACAGGTACTCAGAATCTAGATCACTTAGTGAGGGGGAACACAAGAGAAATGTGGTACAACTATTTTCAGTCAACTACATCTCTGGTGTTTTGTATCTTTCCATTTTTATGTTAAGTTACACACAATCTCTGAACTGACTACATAAGTCCAAAGATTGTCCCCTAGTCACAGAAAAGAGATGTGATTCAGAAAGCCTTATGCCAAATTTCATTAACTGGGCACAATTACAATTATTGATTGTGATCATTGCTGAAGAAGCAATCGTGACCCTTGATGAAATAGGCATTTGATCTTAACAGACGAGATCAATTCTCAGTAAAATAGTGGACTGTAAAAATACAGACGTGGCCCACTAAGCATTTAATGCAAAACGAATTTTACCCACGCCGATCTGCATTTGCACAGATACATATGCACAAAATCAATTTGTATGTATATGTCTGTTGAGAGTAAGATGCTATATATATAGGATTTTGGCAAAAGAAATCACTTTCGCCTAATCCAACATTCACATTTACACAGAAATAGCATAAACGTTTCAAAGTTTTCTGCAAATCTCTGTTCTTCCCTTAGTTTTTCTGCAAAGAATCACTACTCTCCTACCTTAATCTCTTCTCGATTTTCAAAAACTTCACTATTTAAAGAGATGGCTCCAAAATGTGCTCTTACCCGTAAATCCTGCTACTACATCCTGCATGCTGAAAAGCAAGCACCAGTGCTGGTCATAACAAACAATCGGTTGATTGGAGAGTTCAATCCTGATCATTGGACTTCAAATCACAGGATGATTTGGGGTGGTTCCATGATTGAGCAATACCTCGTTGCTATAATTGAAAACCAAGCTGATAGAAAGTTGATACTTGATATGCTTGAAAAGGGACAAATCAAGGTCTTTCTATCTGCTCTTCCCAATGGAGTTTCTTCACTGGATGTCCTGGAGTTTTACAACAACTCCATGATTATTTTCAAAGTCTCTGAAGGCACTGAGACAGTGTCTATCAAGACTAAAGTCCAAGGACAGGAAATCCTGTTGGACGAAACAGCTTTCTGTGAGCTGTTTGAACTTCAAAATCTTGGAAAGAATTTTAAAATTGACACCAAGGATGAAGATCTCCTTGAGGGTGTCAAAAAGCTCTACAGTGATGTGTGTGATCTTGACAAGCCAGAGACACCCATCGACTTTAAGCTTGCTGGCATAAGGACCAGACATCTGTTGGTCCACTGGGATGTGTTGGCATGTATCCTTCACAGATGCTTTGATGGTCTACAAGGAGGTGCTGACCAGATAAGCCAAGAACGCTGGATGATGATGTTCTTGTTGAATCAACAAAATAAAAGGCTGGAAAACCCATTTAATTGGGGGAAGTAAGCCTTCATGAAATTTGTGAATAAGATACAAGGCTTTGAGCCTAAAATCATTGAGGGCCTTGCTGAGCCAAAAGCCACAGTAAGCTATGGATTGAAGATTTGCTACTTACTGGAGTGCCTTGGCATTGAGCTCAGAGAGACGGCAGACATTGCCAATAGTAACCTACTCTACAAATATGAGTATATAAACATGATGAAAAAGGTTACTGCATCTCATAAAGGTTCCAAGAAACGAAAGACTGATGAGGTATCTGAGGGTTCCATTGCGACCAAAAGGCCCAGAACTTCACAAAAGAAGTCTGCTGGCAAATCAGAAGGCATACCCATTATGGATGTCGACTCTCAGATACCTACCGCCACTGCTGATGAACTCATCAATGCAGATGAACTCATCAATGCTGCCAAGACCACTGCTGATGAATCCATCAATGCTGATAAAAGTAGTGAGAAACTTCAAACACTCTCTGCAGAAGCAGCAAGGATTGTTGATAACTCCGTTCCAAATTTCGATGATGAATCGGACAAGGAGGAGGAGATCCCAGCCCCCAAGGTTACTGAAAAAGTAACCAAGGCCAAGGGAAAGAGGACCAAAAGGTCCAAGGTTGCTGAGAAAGCAACTAGCTTAAAGATTGTTGAGCAAGCACCTATAGCAAAGGTTGTTGGTGCCAACACACCATCATGGAAAGTCACGTATAAACAACTTCAAGAAGCCCTGATGAGTGGTGATCTAGTGTTGGTAGACGCTGATGTCAACACCACACTTAAAAATCTGGAAGATCTCTCAAATGCTCAAACTTCTGCTTCCAGACAACCACAACATCCACAACCACAACAGCCACAAGTGGTTGATGAAATGGTCAATGAACTCCATTTTGACATGCCAGCAATGCAATATGTTGAAGAAAATCCTGCAAATGAGCAGGTTCCCCAACTCCTAGAGAGTGATCAAACTGAGACACCTGCTCAGAATGATCAAACAAGGGAGGCAACTGAGTTAGTCACTCAGGAAAGGTCTGAAGTACCTGAAACTTCAAACAAAGAAGCTGAAATGGAACAACACAACCAAAGCATAGAAGGGTCACAAGTTCCAGAAACCAATCAGCCTGACACTGCTCAGGTAGCTGAATGGTTTAACTCTCCACTTGTGAAATTTTATGTTTATAAATCTTGTTACTTATAAAAAATTTCTTTGTTACAGGCTGAAACAAAAGAACAAGAGGAAGCTGCAAAGCTTGCCTCATAAACTGAGAAGGAGGCTCCCATAGCCTCACAACTTAAGGAACCTGAGCCTGTATTACAGGTGGAAAATAGTTTCTTAAGACATAACTTTTCAGATATCTTTTATATACACTTGACTAACTCTTTGTTTCTAATAAACTCCAACTGAGAAGAAAAATGATGAGGCTGAGAAGCCTAACTCATCAGAGAATCAACCAGAGACTCACAAAGTCTATGAGGAACAAGTATCTGAGCCTTTTATTGAGAAGGTATATATCTCAGATATCTATATTCCTCACAATATTACTCTGATCATTTTTCTAAATACTTAACACTTTCTACTCATAGGCTCAAACAGAAGTAGAAGTTGGTGGGGAATTTCCCACTCAATCCCCTCAACTAATGGAAATTGATGAGGCCACCAAACCTTCATCACCAGAGAGAATACCAGAAACTGTGTAAGTTTCTGAGAGACAAGTATCTGAGCCTCCTACTGTGGAGGTAATTGACATCTCAAATATCAAATTGTCCAAGTGTTTCTCTCCTGATAAATTTCTAAGTGTTATGTTGTTTTTAATCTCAGGTTCAAAAAGAAAGAGAGGATGCTGAGGATCAGACTTCCAAGTCTCCTCCTCACACCAAGATATCTGAGGCACCTAGAACCTCAATAGTCCAACCTTCTGAGCCTGTTGCTGTTGCACAGTTAACACAGATACTTGACTACTCTAAAACCCAGATATCTACTAAAAGTTTTGAAACTAACTCAAAACTATCTCTTTCAGGCTCAAGCTAGTGCCTTAGTGGTCCCTGAAGATTTGAACAAGGACCTACTTCCATTCTTCAAGGCTCATACTCTGCCAAAACATCTAAAGTGTTTCAAGAAATGGCAGAAACTCAGATGCTCTGATCTGTTTGAAATCACAAGGGTCAAAGATCACCCTACCAGAAGAGCAAGAGCATTTAACTTGGAGAATTATGTGCATGCAATGTTTCCAACTAAGCAATATGCATTTACCACGTTGATGAATAAGAACTTCATAAAGGAAGTAGCACACAAGCTCATTGAAACCTTTGAAAAGGCAGATGGTCAGACCAGAATGCAGATGGCATTCAAGCCTACTTTGCCCCAGTATCTACAATTCATAACATCTGAGCAAGAGGAAGTTAATGGGCAAATGGTCACTATTCCAGAAGTGATCAATCTGGTCTCTGAAGATGAAGAAGAGAAGGAGACTGATGAGAATGACTATGAAGAACCTCCTTCTGATCATTAAAAGGATGAGGATGATAAAAAGGATGATGATGATGCCCCTGCACCAGGGACAGGAGGGATTGCACAAGGTAATAATACCTCAGTTGCTGAAAAGCACACTGAGAGGACATCACAAAAATCCCATCCTCCATCTCCTCAGAAATCTACCCATCCATCTCCCCAACAAAAAGACTCTACTGAACAAGTAGTTGAGCACTCTGAGGACAACACTCAGAAAATATTGGATGCACAAGCCAGAGTTGCTCAACTCAAACAACTGTTGGAGGAAGAACAACAGCTACATCTTCAACTGGAAGAAAAGATAGCTGAATCCAGAGTCAAGCTAGATAAACTTGAAGAAAAAACGTGCAAAGAAACACAAGCTTACTCTGATATTAAAGGGCTCCGGGACGCTGTTGATTATATTGCTAAGGAGCTAGATGCTGAATAAGTATCTGAAGAAAAGCATGATGCTAAGGCTGCATCTTCACTAAAGAAACCATCCTCCAAAGGCAAGAAACCCATATCTGAGATGATTGCCGCCTTCAGAAACCTTGATGAAAAAGTACAAGAGGATGAAGATCACTGGGCTGATGACTCAGATGATGAAGAAGACAAGGCATGGGCAGAACACCGCAATGAACACTTAGCGATTTCTCATTTGAAAAGGAAGCTGATTATACTGAAATCTTCAAAGAAGTCGCAAATGTCAACTCCAATGAATACTTGAACAGATATCAAGTACTGGCTAAATTGAAAAAGGAGTTGTCTTCTCAAGATAAAGCCGCCATTGCATCAGTCCCTGCAGAAATGAAGACATTCACTGAGCTCATCACTCAGAGAACAACCAGTCTTGTCGTTGCTCAGAAAGACCTAGGCATGGTTAGGGATGATGACCAAAACTTGGCTGCAAAAGCCTTTGAAGAGGCTAGCTATGCTGCTGGAAAAGCATATGCTATTCAAGGCCCACTGGCAGAGCTCACTGATAAGGAAACATGTCTTATCAAACAAAATCAGGAGCTTAAGGCTAATCTGGAAAAGTTGATTGCTGCTTACAACTATCTGCAAGGCAACTTTGACTCCCTTTCAGAATCCTTAGTGATTCTTAGTCAGTCAACAATGACTAAGGGGGAAGGATTTCAAGGTGCTCAGAGAGGAAGAGGAAGAGGAAACAAAAGAAAAACTGAACAACCACCTCTCAAAATAAATGAGCCCTCCTCCAGTCAGATTGCTCTACAGATAGTGGCCACTACTCAGCAACTTCCTGAAAAAGGAATGACAATAAGGGCCAAGACACAGAAACCTCCAAGGGGTACCAAGGCTCCAAGGAGAAGACAAGTGATAGGGATTGATGAGTCTTCTGAAGAAGAAGAAGAAGAAGAAGAAGAAGAAGAAGAAGAAGAAGAAGAAGAAGAAGAAGAAAGAGGTCAAATCAAATCCCAGGGCAATGAAGAAGGCTGTAAATCACCTAACAAGAGAAATTTGGAAGATGATGATGAATATGAGGATGAAGATGAAGCTCCTCTTCACAGAAAAAGAAGAAAGGTTGATAACCTATCTGAGCCCATAGCTGCAAAGCCTTTGGCAGCTAAAACACCCTCTGGAAATACCAAGTCAATCCAGGGTGGTTCTTCAAGCAATCCCCCAAGGGAGAATTCAAGATAAAGGAGGAACAAGCTGAGAGCTGAACAAAGAAAACTTCAACTGCAACTCAGGCCTGAAGAAGCCAAGATTGAGTATGTGAAGACCAACAATGACTCCTCTATCTACAGATACATTAATCAGAAGAATGGCTACTGGATTATGGAACTCAAGCACTTACTGGTAAATGAAAAATTTCCAGAACCAATCCATAAACAGCTCATGGCATGGAGAAAAGACAAGCCAGTCTTGATTAATACCAACCACATCAAAGCCCGGTTGGATTTTGAAGTAATCAAGAGAATAGAAGCCATGAAAAAGGACCTCTCTGATGATTGTCCTTATGGAATGCCAGATGATGTGCACAAAATTCCCAACATCACTGGAACAGGCACAAGACCAAGACTTGTTGTGGAACCCTATGAATCTTTCTATTTGACTGAAGATCAATACAAGGGTGACATCAGATATCTGAAGATCATATATGAATACTTCAAGCTATCAGATATAAGAACTGAGCATGCCTGGAAATGGGGAAAGTATATGTGGGTCAAACAATTTGCCAAGAAGAATCCCACCAAAACCTACAAGGAAGTTTGTGGATTTGCCAGAAACACTTAGATGATAGTCAGGACTTTGCTCTTTGACTACTCAGATGATATCAAAAGGTTTGGGGATAGGGAATTTGCAAATTGATCCATAGATCTGCTGAATGAAGACTTGAAGTTTTGAAGACTTGAAGACCAGTTTATTAGGATGTCTACTTGGAGCTTGGTTACTCCTGTTGTCCTAGTTAACTATGTATTTTGTATCTTGTTGATTGTGCTTTACTGTTTTATCATTGTAAAATTTATCTGTAAACTTTACTTGTAACATATCTGATGAACCTACTCTCAGATATCAATCTATAAAAAGATAACTTGTCAGCAAAGATCACATCTTGTGATTTGGTTGATGTTTACTTTCTGCACTTAATTAAAATAAATTGAAAAGATCATAAGAAATTATTTAAGTGTTAGATTGTTCCCTCTTCCAAGTTGTAATAGGTTTTAAAGATAGTCATCGTTGACTGATCAAAAAGGGGAAAATTTGTTAGGAATATCTGTTTAGATTTTGATCAGCAACCTAATGACTTATCTTAGCACAGATCGGTGGTTAGTACTTTTGGTTCACTTGAACACTGTAAAAGAGGAAAATCACTAAGTATGATAGTCTAGCAAATCTTGTATAGGATGTTAGATCTCTGAATGTAATTTTTATATCTTTGAAGAAGACCAAGAAGAAGGCATCTAGGAGGAGAGTTCAACAGATTTAAAGATTTGAAGACTGCACAAGATTGCTGAAGACAAAGGTCATCATATACCTATGTCCAGATATCTTGAATAAACAAGTGTTTTTCAATAAACAAGTTTTGCAAAAAGATATCTGAGAATGCAAGGTTTCTGAACGAGGAAAAGTGCCCACAGATATCTACACTCAGATACCCTGGATAAAACTATGTTTCTGGGAAACAATGTTTCAACAGGTATCTGGAGATGAGAAGGTCTATGGAAAGGGACATGCAATGCTTCAGAGAGCGTGCATAGTTCCTTTGGCACTACAGGACAAAAATAGTACAATGCAATAAATGCGCAGACAGATACATCTGAACAAAAGAGGAAATCTCTGAAAAGAGACAACGTCTTCTGCAGTACTATTTTCAGATATCAATAGTTTGAATTTCATTAAGACTAACGGATACTATTCAAACGGCATGATTTTCAACTATAAATATCATCACTTAGAATGCTTGAAAGACACACACTGAACTCACTGAAAATACCAAGCTTCTCTGATAATACAACTAGTGGTATCTTTCTCTCAAGCATACAAGCCTTCAACCTACTTATTCTATAGCTTGCAATTGCGACTAAGCTCTTGAATTCTAAGTAGCACGAAAGTTCTAAGTGTCCTGATCCTTAACAAGCATTGCTATCTGTGAAGGAGTTGAATCAAAAGATCAAGTATCTGAGATTCATTCTCTAGAACATTTATTATAGACTTGGGTCAGTAAAGAACATATCACCACACATTGTGAAGTGTGTTAAGTGACTCTTGTTCAAGAAGGTAATATTACATAACTGTAGAAGTTATTAATCTACCAAACCTGACAAATTACCTTAACCAACACCTTAAACGGCGTGGAGTACAGGAAGTACTTAGTTTGGGAAACTAAGAAATAACTCCAAGGTTACTGAGCATAGGAAGTACTTAGTTTGGGAAACTAAGGAATAGCTCAAAGGTTTCTGAGTATAGGAAGTACTTGGCTGAGAAAACCGGGGAATAACTCAGGGGGAACACTTGGTTGGGAACCTAGTGTATTTAGGAATCGAGAGAAGATATTTGTAAGGTGAACTCAATTATCTGTCTTAGTGGATTCTAGGTCTGAGAAAGGCCGAAGTGGATTAGTTGAAGGATTACGCCACCTTCAGATACCACTATAAAGATCAGTGTTATTTACTTTATGCAATTTATTACTTGCTTTATTTACCTTGCTGAGTATTTACACATATCTTGCTGAGCACGTGCACTTAACACAGAAAAGTCTTCCGAGAAATTGTGTTTATCGACAAAAGTTGTAAAAGACTATTCACCCCCCCCCCCCCCTAGTCTTTTCCCTTTGCCGTTATCTGGACCAACAATTACATAAATAAGGTTTTTTTTAAAAGGGTGGTATTAGGCTGATATGAACTCTTTTATATTGGAGTTGACCTAGAGGCTCCTGATCATTGGATGTTAAATAATCTAATCAAACTCGACAAATGTGGTGGTATATCTATGTGATACATGTCACTTTGAAAAATGAAAGAATATGTTGGGCCAAAATGCAAGTAAAGAAAATTTTAGTTAAACTAACTACCCTATGTTCTCCAACATTTTCAACCAATCCATTAAACTAAAATAGAGTAAAAAAATGTTTTAATTTTAGAATTTAAGTTAACATTTTTAGTAAGTTTATTGAGAGATGGCCTTTAGATAAATTATCTAGACACGGACATATATTGTCCAGAAAATTATTTATGTTATAATTAATTAAAAACGTCTCTGTTTCCAATATTTATGTTCTTTTATATACAAAAAAAATAGGTTTTTGTTGACACATAAATGTTTTGTGTCCATATCCCAACTCGTGCCCTGGTGGATTGGGAAGGAGATTGAATGCCCGGCCCAACCTGTTATTCGCATGTTATCCATCGAGGTTGGGTAGCGTACTCAACTCGTGTCGCGTAGGATAGGACCAAGTCTGACTCGTGCCCTGGTGACTTATTTAACAATTAATAAAATCAAGGTTCCATGTTTCATAATTCATTTTATGAACAATATCTGTCCATAGCATATGTCTTAGTGAGTTATATAGGCACTACAATATCTTGTGGATGCACTAATCTTGGCACGTGTATACTGTATACATGAGCAAATATTGAAAACCGAAATTTTACTAAATAATACCCTCTGTCCCGATTTCAACTTTTCGTGTGGACTTTTTTCTGCAATATCAATTTTAACCTCGAATTACTCTTAGGCAATAATTAAATATTTAACAAAATTATATTATAAAATCTTACACCTTAAATTTTCATTATATAGTTTTATTAAATCATTTACCTTTGTAGTTTAAGAGTAATTCAAGGTTAAAATTTGGCAATGTTGGACCTGAAAAAGTCAACACGGTAAGTTGAAATCGGTGCGGATAGTATATAGTATGATAGACCATATCATATGCAAATTCAATGGTCACACCAAACACTTGACTTGGGTGGAGAGCTAATGTTTTCTTCAGTTTAGAAAAAAAAAAGACCTTTTAAAAGAATTTGACTTGTTATATTTGAATTATTTAAGCATGAAGTACATTTAAGAATTTTTTTTCTATAAATGCTTTGATGGAGTCGACTAATTTGACCATAAATTGTCAATATTTAAGTATGGGAAATTTTTTTAGTCTACTTTGACCATAAATTGCTCTAAAAATCATATCAAAAAACTATTTAAACTAAATTATATTGTGAAAGTTTGCTTAATGAACTTCATAAACATATTATTTTACTAAATAATTTTTTAATATATTATAGAAGTAATTTATGGTTAAAGTCGACATTAAACTTTTATAAAAATTCAAATGTGTCATTTGTTTTGGGACGTAGGCAATAACATTAAGAAACTATATTATATTAAAATGAGAATGCGTATTGTTTCTTTGTCGGGTGCGGCAAATGTGTCTTCGTGATATACCCCTTCTCTCCTAATAATAAAATTTTTATATTGATATTCTTAAATAAATTTTAACTAAATATTACTAATAAATCAAGAAAATATTGTTATATACTTCAACTGCCCCATCCCAACTTTTAATTATATTTTTTGTTTATTGCAATTTAACTTTCCATACCTTAAATGAAACATCTCTTATACTTTTACTCATTTAATCTTGCATCTATGAATTGTTCTATTAATTCAGATAGTTTACTCTTAAAACCTGATATCTTGATGTGGGAGTATAACAAAGTTATTCTATAAACTCAAATCAAATATTAATACCCCTTCATTCTCAATCTCAACTTCTTACTTTCATTTTTTGTTTCCCAAATATTAACTTCACATATATTAAATGCAAAAAAATACCTAACGAATCGGGACCGGGAGTAAAACATTATTTACCTCTTTGTCCATATACTCTCCCTCATTCCCTTAAAAGTTGTCCACTTTTGCCATTTTGGGCGTCCCGGTAGAGTTGTCCACTTTCATTTATTTGTCATTTTAGGAACAATTATATAATTTTATAACCCCACTACTCCTAAATAAAGTAAAAAAGTAACTTAAACAATCAACTAACTACCAATAAAGTCATAAAGTAAACTCCACATGTACTATATAGTATTATAATATTACTCTCCTTAATTTTCGTGCATGAACAGTAAACTGAACATTTTCTAAGGGACGGAGAGAGTATATGGATAACATCAAGATAGTTAAAAAAAAGGAAAAAAAAAAAAAAAGAAGAAGATAACCTCAAGACACTCTCTTCCAAATTTATCCTTATAATTGGGATTATAAGTATAAAAAACGGATGTCAACACTTTGAAACTTGGCTGACTTCTCCAAACAGTGAGACGAATGATCGAACCCATCTTCGACATTTCTAATATTGAAATGAAATAATTATATTAAGTATTAATTAAACATACTTTTTAAGAGTAAATCTTCTGTGAGACAGTCTTTAAATAATTTATCTAGAGACGAACATATAATGTTAATAAAAACATTCATATTATTGATCAAAACATCTATGTTTTTAATAAAAAGCATTCTTTATGTATGAAAAACATCAATGTTAACAATATAGACACTTTGATTAACAACATGAATGTGTCTATTAACAATATAGGTCCGTCTCTATATAAGTTATTTACAAACCGTCTATTTCAATTGTGATAGTTGTACGGGAATTGATGGAGTACATCGTACGTAGAATCAGTCGAATTAATTGACAGGTACCATGGACGAATGAATTAGGGTGAATTATGGTTATTTATTAGGGTAACATTCTACGTGTAAATAATCCCACTTGCCGCTTTCACTCAACTCCACCTCATTTCTTGAGATGAATGAACAGTTGTAATTAAATTGAAAGTCGGAGATCGGCCCAGTTTTATATAACATTTTAAACTTACATTTTTTAACTGTTGTCCTGTTCAATGCGAATTTTTTCCTGAGTTTTTATTGGGTATAAGGATTCAGCGCGATAAGTTAGTTAACTTCGTTAACCCGGACGATCCATCGAATTTGAAAAGGCAGATGAAATTGAGGGAAGATGCAGTATAGTTATTTAATCACTCCATCATATAAGACGTAGAAGAATAGTTTTTTCATAGAAATAAATTTGACTTGTAAATTAGATACTACTATACATGCACTATTTTGGGAATATTTCAACATTTAGCTAAATCTATGGTAATAGACAGCTTGGACTGTTGCATAACATTAATTTGATTTTCATAAATAAAAGATAACGTTTTTATCTTTTACATGGAGAAATTGTTTCTACAATCTGAGTCCATGTCATTATTGTGTTTAAGAATGGACCAATGACAATACAATATTTTGACAACCAAGATAAAAATGGACCAATCAGAGAATGAGATTTTGCCAAATAATTTATTGAGGTGGACACCTTAAAATGACTCCAAACCTTTTTTGATTAATGTAATATATAGAACTAGCATTTACGTAACACACTACGTGTGTTAAAGGGTTTTTATATAAACCAATAAATCTGTGATTGAAAAAAAAGAAAGCATTTAAAGATAATAAATAAAAGGAAGAAACCTACGCCAATGGGATTCGATCCTTGTATCTTCTACTTAAACAATGACACATGTATGTATCAGAATCAAATTGAATAAGTAAGATCAACGGATGAGATTTAAATTGAATTACAAACTTATTGAAACTTTGTGAATTATTATACTACTTTGATACTTAAATAATGACACATGTATGTATCAGATTCAAATTGAATAAGTAAGATTAACGGATGAGATTTAAATTGAATTACAAACTTATTGAAACATTGTGAATTATTATACTAAAAAATAATAATATATACTTTGAATATAGATAGATGCATATAATTAAACGTGTATAAAAGAAACTAAAATTACCTGGTTTTAATAAGATTACCTGTCTTTCTTACTCCGCGCTTCCTTTGATCATACACATGAATTAGAGTGAAAGTTTATCTTGTCATCTGAAACCTTGAAAGGCAGGCAGCAAGCGACTGTGAGTGTGAGCATGGCGGCGATGGCGAGCAGCCTTGTTCATCTCTCTAAACCCTACATACTCTCGCAACGCCGTCTCCGGTGCATCACTTCCGAGTTCAACATCAGCTTCGCTCCTCCAAAATCCAACCAACAACCCCAATTTCAATCACCAAAACCCTCCTCCCAAACCCAATCAGTACCATGGATTGCCCGAGACGAAAATGGCAACCTCACGCTCCAGAGCTCGCGTTTCCTCGATGACTCCACACAGAAAAAGAAGAAGAAGGAGAAGCAGAAGAAAGATACTGGTATTGCAAAATCCACATCTCAGCCCAAGTATTCCAAAGCTGCCCGGAGATTCTATAACGATCGATTCCGTGACCCTCCCCAACGCCTCGCCAAGGTTCTAGCTGCTGCTGGAGGTTGCTTTCTTTCTCCTCTTCGATCCCTCCTTCTCTATATCACATTCAGTTTTATATATCTGCCTGCATTTCCTCAATCCTGCAGTTACCATATAACCGAATATCATCGAGTACCAATTAAACACAAATGATTCCTCGCAACATAACTAGTGTATTATGCAAGTCCTTCAAATTGATGGTTAAAATTGTGTTTCTTTATCCCAATAAATTGGTAAGCTTTTAGGCTCATCAGGACTTCCATCCATTTTCGTTCATTTTGTTCCTTGTTATCAATTATAATTTCATTTGTTATTTTCTCTTCAATTGTTTTTCTACTTCTCTCTTTTGTATTTTAATAAATGTACATATGCAAAATAATACTCATATTGTCGGAAACATGCCGTGATGCCATTGTGCGCTTCAACTAGCCCTAGAAGTATATTGAATTAGTTGAAGAGCAAAAATGACAATTACAAGTCCAGGAATGGAATGCTATCATGGAGCCTTACGTAAACAGGATTTTGTATTTTCGGAGAACTTTCTTGCCGAAATTAGTTGCTTTTATTGTTTGTTCCGTGATTTTAGATCATTCTGAGTTTTTGGGACCCTATTTTCTTTAATAGTTTTTGTAAGCCTTGTGTTAGGGACGGGGACGGTCTAACATCCACATCTTAGAACGAACCTAATTCCTGCAAATGTCTTGGGTCATGATCTAAATCTGAGGTCAGAGCTTGACCTGCTGCCAAATAAATAAATATTAGAGATTTGAAGCGACTGATTGTCTACGGGGACAGATCTTTCTGGTGGTTCTGTTAGTTGTTGGAAATGAAGGGGGCTTTGGATTTGGTTTGATTTTGAAGTACAGATAAATTTAAAATGTTGTAGTTGTGGCAATTAGATAGTAGTAGTATTTAGGGTTTATAGATGCGGATTCAATTTTCCGAATTTTGTAACTTTTGGAATTGTATTTTCTATTTAGCCCATGATTTTGTAATTTGACTTTTGAACCTTATAGTTTCAAATAACTTGAAACTTATGTATCTGAGTAGAAAACTAAATTATTAAAACTTATAAGCTTGCTGTTTAGCCTTTTTTTTTTTAAGTTTTTACCTTGGAATGTTCATTGAAAAAGTCAAACATTAAAAATTCAAATCATCAGAGAGATTGTCAAAAGCCTTATAACTTGAAACAAAAATGTTTCCAAGTTAAATTTGACATTTTTACATAAGACCACATACTAAAGATCTCGTAGTTCTTTATTGTATTATTGTAATTGTTATTGCTGTTGCAGTTGTTGTTATTGCAGTTGTTAAGATCATATCACATCAAACCCCAAACAAACTTAATGTCACATCATAAGATCATATCACATCACACCCCAAACAAATTGAAGGGGTTGGTCATATATCCATTCTCAGATTTTTATTTGCTTATTGACATGGTTTAATTGGTAGTGGCATCTAGAAGGAGTAGTGAAGAACTGATTTTTCAAGGGAAGGTCAGTGTCAATGGTTCTGTCTGCAGCACACCTCAAGTTAGTGGAAGATCACTATGTTCGACTTATAGATACTCTGTATTTGATGGCTAAAGTGAACAACTTTGTGGACTTACAATGTTTTCATAACATGTGCAGACTAAAGTTGATCCAGGGCAAGATATCATATATGTAAACGGGAACCGCCTGGCGAAGAAAGTTCCTCCAAAGGTTTATCTTGCTCTAAACAAGCCGAAAGGGTTTGTCATCTCTATATCTCATTGTTTCTGCTTCTAAAATTGGTTTATTCTATATGTTGTGTAGTAGCTGATTAAAATTATATCATTTCAGTTATATATGCTCAGTGGGCGAAAAGGAGACAAAACATGTGATCTCTCTGTTTGATGATTTTATGAAAAGTTGGGTACGGATGACTACACTAACTATTGTATACATCAAGGCTAACATCTTTGAGAACCATCATTTATTTCTCTTATGTTTCAGTATGGTAGCTAAAGAATTATTTAAATTATTTTTTTTTTGCTTTTAAATCATCCCAGGATAAAAGAAATCCTGGAGTACCTAAGCCACGTCTTTTCACAGTTGGCCGCCTTGATGTTTCCACTACTGGGTTGATTATTGTGACAAATGATGGTATATATATTATCTTAAATGATTTATGGATCGGCATATATGTTTTTACGGTTTTCTGATAAACCAGATCTCTTATTTAAGATGATCTTTTTTATTGTTACAGGTGAGTTTGCTAATAAGCTTTCACACCCTTCATTTAATTTATCAAAGGAGTAAGGTTCTTTTCTTCTCTGTTATTACATTTTTCCATGCTATCCCTCAATAGAGTCGTTTTCCACTTCAATTTGATCAGTCAATCCTGGTGGACCATCTAATAATTCTTGCGTCATTCATGCACCCACAATCGGATTTATTGCTCAAACAGTCATACCTTGATGAATGGCTAACATTGTACTTGTCTGTAATATCGTTACTGACTAATTTGTAAACAACAGATATATTGCCACAATTAATGGTCCAGTCAATAAGCGCCACTTGATCGCCATTAGTGAGGGAACTGTCATAGAAGGTGTGCATTGTACCCCTGATGCGGTGGAGGTGCTACCCCAACAGCCAGATGTTTCAAGACCGCGAATTCGTATAGTGGTATTCTTCCTATCCTCCCAGTTGCATCAGCTTTCCTCATTTGTGTCTTTCTTTTAATCACATTACTTCTATTGTTGCAATACTCCTTTATACTTAGTGTGGTAGTGCTAATCATGTCCTGAGTGGTTTATTTTATTTGGGTGCAAATCGCATCGGAAGTTTCAAGTTTTCGCAAATAATTAACTCTATGCTTCCAAAGTGGTAGCTGGTAATAATTCACAAGAAGTTTGCTTTAAAAAGTTTGTATCTTAATTATTAAAAGCTCAGTCAATTGAAATTTGTAAGATTGCTATTAGTTGGCATTTCTATCTCCATTTCCTTCTCCCTCAGAAGACTTAGCCGCAGCTGCTGCCACATATTTTCCTTCCTTACATTTGTCAGCCTAACCAAGTTCTAATCTGCTCTAGATATGTTCAAGCACTTTGGCAGTTAATTTTAAGCCTTTTTCCTGGAGTTAGGTGGTCAAAATTTAACTCTGGTTCCTTGAACAATGCAGGTTCATGAGGGAAGAAAACACGAAGTGCGAGAACTTGTAAAAAATGCTGGACTTGAGGTTACCTTGAATCTTTATTTTTAAGCAAAAATCCATGTTGAAATGTTAATTCTCTAGAGTCTAGACATCTTGTCAGCTTTAAGAAGCAAGAATGATCTGTCAAATGGAGTCAGTACATATGTACACCTCACTTGGTCATATATTCTACCGGTAACGTGTCCCTGTACCTGGTAATGTGCTGAGTAATTACCTTTGTCCATGGGTATTGTGATGGGCAGTGGCTCAGGAAGGTGCTTGGTAATGTGTCCCTTGTACCCTGTAATGTACTGGTGATTACCCTTTTCCATGGGTAATGTGATGGGCAATGACTCCGTAAGGATATCACCTTGTGATATTCAACTCCTTTGTCCAATTTTGAGGATTACATATTTAGATCATGCTGTGGCTTGTTGCTTCCCACGCCATGTAGAGATAATGTTTGACAACTGTATTTTACATATTTATCACCTGAGATTAAAATCTCATTTGCAAAGAGTTCTATCTATACTAAAAACCGTGAGAAAGGTAGTCAAACAGTAACTTAAAGTATTTCAACACTTGACTGTCATATATGTAATTATAGGCTATCTAATGCAAGTATGTAACTCATCAGTGATTGATCCTACATACTATAAGAGAGATTATGGTCTCTCAATACCAGACATTTCCTTGTGCTCACTTTCACATTGTTCTACTTGGTTGCAGCATCTTTTATTTTTAGCCCCGAACTCTAAAGTTATTTCTTCACAAATAAATATATTGGTTGTGCTTCTTTCTGATGTTGTTCCTTGTTTCAGATTCATGCACTGAAGCGTGTGCGAATTGCTGGTTTCAGGCTACCTTCTGATCTTGCGTGAGTTTTATGTTTTCAATCGAGATATTCTCTAAATTTTGATATAATATAATCCCTCTACTTTTAGTTTTTGAAAATGCTGTGAAATCTTTCTGATTTACGTATTACTCTGCATAATTTATGTGGTTGTCTAACTTGAGTCTAGGAGTCTAATTAGTCAGAAGTATAGATCCTTCATCCTTGTATACCTATGTTGGATCCTAGACCTGCATGGCATATTTGCCCTCTTGTTCTGTGCTGTTCCTCGCAGTTTAGCTGTGAATATTCAATGTCTATCTTAGAATAGAGAAAATGTTAGAAAGAAAAACATTTATACAAATAAACATTTGTTTTAGTATAATATTATGGAGATCAAAAGAGATTCCTGTTTTAATGAATCTTGATGAGAACCAGCGATGCAATCATGAACTTTGAGAAGTTCATCTTTAAATCAACTAGTCCTTCTATTGAATAAAGATTGTGGTACATCTTTAAGTCACGTCCGGTCACATGCAATAGTTAACTTCTCCATACGTGTCTCTCCTTGATGAACATAAATAAAATAAGGAATAATTACAAAATAGTGTTAGTTTCAAAAACTTCTTACACATTAGTTATACAATAAAAAAAAAAAAAAAAACTTCTTATAGTGATTTTATTAATTTTAGTAACTTTGAAATGAAACATTACCATTCTTGTTGTAATCACTCCCTTAATTACATATCTCATCAATTTATCTATATTGGAAACCAATATACTTTAAAAAATAAAACAATCTATCTGAGATCAAACTCAAACGTCATTTTGAATCATATTATACAAGCATTATCAAATCATATGAATAAAACAAGCTTTTCATGCACCTTATACAAGCCAAAAAAAAAAAAAAAGGAGCATTTCGTCATGCATATGAATAAACAAGCATCTCATGCACCATTATACAAGTATATAAAGCAACATCAACAATGACACCTTTTCAAAACAAGGAGCATCATCAAATCATATGGAAAAAAAGAAGCATCTCATGTACCATTATGCAAGCATTCACAAAATTGGAATAGAGATGCTTGACTGAATAGAGATCCTTCAATAATTAGAGCGATTATAGTAATAATTTAGTCCATTAGTCTGATACTTGTAATGGTATTTTGAGATTAATGCTATAATTAGTTGAGGGCATATGTGGAAGCTCATACAAATAATAGACACTAATTTGTAGGAAAGAAAGTATATAGCACTAATAGGTAGTAAAGAGGTGGGGATAACACTATTTTGTAATTCAACAATAAAATAAAGACACCAATCTCGCAGAGACGAACCACCCGAAAGGGCGAAACTAACTCCTAAGAGCGAAATAAACTAAAATCTGACTTGTGAATAATAACCCGACTTGGGAATAATAAATCCTAAGACTCGTATATAAAATTATTTCCTAATTTGACTTAACTCTATTAGGTAATGGCTAATAACTTCCTAATTGGACTCGAACTCTATAAGGCGACTCCATCAATACTAAAACTCTATAATATATTGATTTTTTTAATAATTTAGGACTCCAGGTCCGTAACAGTTGCCCAATAAGCACGTCCCTTTATGTGGATCATTTCCTTCATCCTCATTCCTCCATGACGTGTCCTTCACTGGAGTGGCACTTCCTCTTGACTTGCCAAGTAGACCTTAGGCAATCTTCGCAATGCAATATGTCATTTTGTACCAAGCCACATTATAACTGGTAAACAAAGAATAAAATGAGGTAGAATGAATAAAAAATTGTACTTGGGTACTATAAAGTATGATAGAGAATGATAAAGTTGGAGAGATAGTGAATAAAATATGAGATGATGTGATAAAACTTTTTTTGAAGTATTCTTTCGTATCATAAATTCCTCATTAATAACTCTTCTCCTGGATGTGCAATAATCTAGTGTTGAAGGTTCTGCATCTTAGCTGTCTTGACACATTCAGTAGTTATAAAAACTGTAATTTGGTGTTTGAAACGGGCAACGCGTGTTGGAACTTGGAACTTCAAAGCCATCTTTTAGCAGTTACCTGGTAGTTTAAAGCCGGCAGTTCCCATATTTTTGTTTCTTTGCATTAAGAGAGAAGCCATTGGTGACCCTGGTTGGCATGACTTCGCCACTAAGATGATTATACACTTAACATGCGTACACTATACTCCTGCCCTTTCTTTCTTCTTCTACTTTTTATATTTTATTTTTAAAAATCTATTTGTTAATTCCCCTGGTCTGCAAAGCTATTTGCAACTACTGTACTTCATATTTTGAATTAGTGACTTTTGTCCTCTTCTCAGTCACATACTGTGTACGGAATCCTGATCTTGAAATCATGCAAAAGAAAAATATTTTGCGGATGATGTGGTTACTTGGTTACATTATTTCGTACAGGCTAGGGAAGCATGTGGAACTAAGTCCCTCTAGCCTGAGGGCATTGGGCTGGAAAAGTTGATGATCTAACATGGTAATCTAAAATTCGCCCCGACTCACTGATGTGCTTTTATCTTCGGATATTAGCTAGCGAAGTTACCAATATGTGTGTCTTACCGAGGAGTTGGTAGGTGATTTTTGAATCAGGGAGTGGAAAAGTGACTAGAGTGGAAATTTCACTTGATCTTTAACAAGGACTCGATACGTGGAGTCAACTAAGGTACATACTCCATGGAAGATATGCCCATACTTCGTACACTAGATCATGATAGCATATGTAATAAAGCTAATTGTTATTGGTATCTTCATAGCTTTTAAATCATGATTTATGATTGTAATTGTTTTATTTTCAGATTGAAATATGTAACAGGCCAGGGTAGTTGAGAGAAGAGATAAAGGGAAGTATCATAAAGTGTGTAAAGTAAACTTGATCTTGTTGCCAGTGTCTTTCAAGTTTTCCGCAAATATTTGCTTGTAACCAACATCTCGTTCTAATGTTCAAACATTAGACAATATTAGTACACTAATTTTGGCTGAAAAAATAGGGTATTATTATTATTATTATTATTATTATTATTATTATTATTATTATCACAAATTCTAATAAGAGACGAGTCTCTAGATAACTTATTTAAAGACGGCCTATTTTATTAATAAAAACATTCATGTTATTAATTAAAACGTCTATGTTAACGAAATAAGTCTTGTTATAATATGAAAAAATACCAATGCTGAGAATATAGGTGTTTTGATTTATAATATTGATATTTTTTTTTGATAATATAGGTCTTTCAGGAGACTTACTCATTTATTATTATTATTATTATCACAAATTCTCTAAAAAGATAGTCTCTAGATATCTTAAATGTAGAGATGGACATACTTTGAGTGGTAAAATTTGTAATTTGTGTGTAAAGTTGAGATTGTTTATTATTTGTTGGGTGGGGTAAATTCCTTTTTTAGTAATGTATGAATTTTTATGAGACGGCTAAAAATGGCAAATGTATGAAGTTCTGCGGAACGGAAGGAGTATTGATGTTGTCAATCAAACGTCTATGTTGTCAATATATTTCTTTTAACACTCACTCCGTCCCAGTTTCAATTACCCGCGGGGTCAGACACAAATTTTAAGGAAAAAGTGAATAAAGTAGGAGAAATGATAACAAAGTAGTAAAGAGATTGAATAAAATAGGAGAAATAGTGAATAAAGTATGAGAGATAAGTGAATAAAGTAGGAGAGAGATTTTCCATTAATGAAATGGGGAATTGAATTTGGGACGGATTAAAACGGAATACAGGTAAATGAAACTGAGACGGAGGGAGTATATGAAAAGACATCAATGTTTTTTGAAAACAAGCTATCTTTAAATAAGTTATTTAGAGACTGTCACTCAGAAGATTTATTATTATTATTATTATTATTATTATTATTATTATAAGAATAAGTAAGACGGTTTGTAGATAATTTATCTACATACAGACTATGGTATCTATGTTCTCAGTTTTCATAATACAAAAGAATCAATCTCATTAACGATATAGATGTTTGATTAATAACATGGATATGTTCGTATTTAGATAATTTATCTAAAGACTGTCTTTTAGAATACTTTGTATAATAATAACAACACAAAGTTTCAAGAGAGACGGTCTCTAAATAGAGATGGACTTAATTTGTTAATTAAAACATTTATGTTGTTTGATATTACTATTTTTTCATACACAATAAAATCGTATTATGTTAACAAAATAAATGTTTTGATTAATAACATTGTTATTTTAATTAAAAAAAATATGTTCTTCCATAGAAAAATTATATAGTCTTCCAGGATAGTTATTGATACTGCATCAATAGCCTGCCTTAGAGTCGATCGAGTATCCTTATGTATGAGCCTTAGATGCGGTCATGATCCAATCCCACGACACTCTTGAAGCAGCTACCCTTCAGGCAAGTGAATATTGATGGACCCACCATGGGCATTAGGGTCAACCTATAAATACCATACACTTGTTCAATAAATGAGGGACACATACATTAATGTACGCATCACTATTAACTTGCTCCGTAGGGAGTAACATGTACTACTGAGGAACATTATTATTGGGCATTGTACTCCATATTTAAGATCTATACTGGTACTTGTCACCAGACACTTATCTGTTATTGATCATCTATTAGCTACTATAATCACTCTTACCAATTTAGTATCAACATATTGGCGCCGTTTCTAGAAATCATTACAACAAGTCATGGCAATAACCAAGGGCAAGAAGACATTGGCGATCCTGCTGCCGCCTCGAAATAAGGAGGAAGATGAAACCGAAGTTCCACCTCCCTCTCCTAACCGAACTGCCGAAGCTACCCCTGAGAGGGTACCGCCCTCAACCTATTCGGCAGTACCTCCCTTCCCTTCCCTTGGCAGTCAACTCCGATTCGTGGTTCGTGTAAGTCGAGCAAACAGGTGATTTTTTAACTGTAGTATGCATGCTAGGTTCTTGATGTATATGCAAATATAATATGTGCGATTATTATTTGTTGTATATTTGATTCCGATGTGCAAATTGTTTGCTTCAACGTTTGCGAGTAACTGCGATTCAAACACCACCCCATGTAGTCATTTGATTTGAAGCTTGCGAGTAGCTAAGATTTAAATAACGAACGATTGTATATTATTGTTTCATTGTGCTTGCGAGTAGCCTTGGATTCGATAATGTACTCGAAGTACATAATCGATTTTTGTGAATGCGAGTTGCCTTGAATCCATTATGTATATACTCGTTAACAATACGTTCTTCATGGTTATGATGCGAGTTCATAATCACCTAGTTAATGTATGTGATAAATGATGTGTGTGTAAACTTAATATATTAATCATGCTGCTTTGGTGACTCGTTTATCTTGCGATTTAATAATCGCCTTCATAGATTGCGCGAGTTGATCTATAAATGGGTGTTTTATGGGTAACACATGTGCAAAATTTAAAAAATGTCACCATGCACACATTATGCAATGCGATTTCGCCCAACAAAGACAATGCCAGAAAGACATACTAACATCGCAATACTACATATTACTAAACTACAAATACTAAGCTAACCCAATATAAGAAGGCATAAAGAAGAGAAGCAAGCAACTGACCAGTACTCAATAGAGCTTTAACGCATAGACTTAGGCCCAACACCACAATAGAATTAAACGCAATAGCTAGCAGAGATGCAGTTATAAGAAGAAACTGATAATTATACCTTTTTTCCTAGTTATTTTGTCGTATTGTAATTAAGAGGAGTACAATTGAAGGATTCTTGAGAGAGATTTAGTTCCTAATTTCAGAGATTTGCATCAATCATTTTTGGAAAATTTCCCAAATCGATACAAGAAGAGAAATAACTCACCTATTTCGACAATTTCAGCCAAACCTTCGGAACCCATCGAGATCTCGCCTGAAACTGGAATAGGGGCACTCTTTGGTAGTATCAAACCGCTTGGAGAAAAAAGTGAAAAATTTCAGACTTTACGGACGAAACGGTTCAAGATTTGGAACCCTGGCTCAACCATCCTAAATTTGCCATGCGAAGGGAGTTTGTACCTTTGTCCACAAAAAAGGGAGTATGTACCATTATTTACAGAGTTTGTAGTCTTGTACTGATTTGTTGTTATGCATAACCCTAAGCTATAGGCGAATTGTCAACAAGTGAGTATACATTCTACTCCATGTCTATGACCCTATCATAAGATAACTAGCGACATTTGCCCATTCGATTTGGTGTGATTCCACAACAACTCAATTAATCTTCTTACTGGCCAAGCAGTTGTAACATTTTTTTTCTAGTTTCTCCCTTGCGGTACTAACAATGCAGAAGGCTGTGTAAAGAGCACCAGAAAGATAGTTCAGAAAGTAGTTCTTACATAAGAAGTCACTGTGAACCCAATCATCATAGGATAATTGCCTCTTCTTGTTGTCATCTTGTGCGGCTTGAGCAATTTCTGTAGCCATTGCATTCAGATCAACTTCTTGCATGACATGAGCAACATGGAGTAGGTTCGCCATCCCAATCGTAGTGAGGTAGAACAACATCTTCTATTTCCATTGTTTGAATTTTTTGCCCAGAAACTTCTTCGACTTTCACAATGATTGATAGGAGCATCATTCGCACGAACAACAGAAACTACACTTCAATTAACAACCATCTTCAATAAACCAAATCAAGTTTGAAGTTGTTAGCTTTTATAGTGAGTGGGTAGTGTATCAGTATGTGATAAGAACACAAGATCGAGACAATATTTAGACAGTTGAGCAAAGGTTAGGCCCTTGGTCCTTAAGACATTATTCACCCCGCTCTGATGCCCACTGAAAGTGTAGTGTTGACTGAAGTGTTGTTTCAACATTGCACACTACATTGTTTACTGCACTTATCTTATCAATGTATGTTGAGTTATTTTGTCTTTATTCACTAACCACTTAGTGCAGGATTTGGCAACAAAAGTTGTATGATTATAAAGGATTATCTTCCAAGTTGCCTATGATCAGTTCAAATCAGTATGATTGTTTTCTCTCATTAAGGGGGAGTTAATAATCAGTTTGTGCAACTGATCCTTGATTTGTAGGTTGTGTGAACAAAGGCAAAAAGGGGGAGATTGAAAGTGCAAGTTAACCATAAGTGTTGAGCCAACAATGAATGTGTTCTACAGGCACTGTTGAGCCAACATCGATTAATTTGTTCAACACTTTATTTGTTTTGCCTTTATTCACTAATCTAACTTTATTCAATGTTTTTAGTTGGTTGTGATTGATTATTTTGTAGATCAAAAGACTTGATCAGTTGGACTTGCTGTAGAAGGTACTATGGCACATATATGAAATTGATGGACTGACAATACGTAGTAGGCAGGAGCGGACCCAGGATTTCAGCCTGGGGGGCGAAATTATATATATATGAGGTTTTTCTGAGGGTTAGGGTGGGCGAAATCCAAAATTTTCGAAAATATTACTTATAAAAAAAAAATTTCCAGCCCCCCTTAGGTCCACCACTACAAGAAAACATAGCAATTGAGAGGAACCCTTCCTCTCAATTGATATCAAACTGGGAGGAACATTAATTCCTCTCAATATATATCAATTGAGAGGAAATTTCCTCTCAATTGGTAACAAACTAGGAGGATTATTAATTCCTCACAATATAGGGGCAAATATGAAATTTACAAACTTAATATGAAATTCGGCGCCATAGGTTACAAAACTAATATGAAATTTAGCCAGGTAATAAGATAAAACATTTGGACTTGTTTTACAATTTACCAATATAAAGGAATATAAAAATTACAAATGCTACTGGAAGTCTTCACTATCAGTCATAAGAAAACAGATCGAGCTTCAAATGGCTTATTCAATTTATGTCGATTCAATCGCTCCCTTATTCAATTTATGTCGATTGCATATGCCCCTCACATCTCTTACTCGTTCAATTTATCTTCGAAACCTAGCCGGCAATCATCTCATACTAAGCCCCTTACATCTAATCCCTTTTGAGACTTCGATCAATCAATTTCTACGGATTGCACCTGGACCTGGTGGATCTACGATCAGAAGTACTGATCTCGTGGTTTCTTCTACACCAAAGGTATTGCAAATGGATTGTTTTCTATTGTTTTACCTGAATTGAACCGATTTGTATAGCATATACCAGAGCTTTGATTGTACTTTTTGATCTCGTGGTTATTGCAAATGGTTTATGTTCTACTGTTTTACATAAATTCACATATCAGTCAATAGTAGATAAATGTCTCTTTTACAAGCTTCACGAAATTGTACTTTCATATCCGGTGATTAATTCGTTGTAATTTTGATGATACATTCATGAACTTATTTACTAAATTTAATTTGATAATGTTAAAATCATATGTGAACTTATTTACTAAATTTTCTTATTATTCGTCAAATATCTGAACCAAGATAATATTTTATCAGGTAATCTGTCTAGCTGATCGGTCCTATGTTCTCTCATATATCAAGTAAGTGCCCGATAGGAAAGTATACTTTATGTAAGATATGTAAGAAGTAGGTGGTAAACGTACAACTGTCTGATATTTGGCAATATAATTGTGTTTTCTATGGATAAAAGTTGGATTTATGAGAATGATAGATTTTCAGCAATCTACAAGGAGGGAGTAGAATCGTTTCTTAACTTTGCTAGAACAAACAATAAGAGGTCTGATAACTTGATCAAATGTTGTATATGCATAACTACGAAATACAAAACTATTGAGGAAGTTGGGAAAGATTTGCACCTTAATGGTTTTTCAAAAAGTTACACCGAATGGATTTAGCATGGGGAGGGCCATGGAGGTCACAATGTTAATAGAAATGATGATGTGAATGAGATGAATGATGAATTTGTAGAATCTGATGATGGTTTATGTGAGATGTTATGTGAAATGGCTGAACAAGAACCTGGATGCTTTAGTGAATTTTAAAAAAAATGCCAAAACAGAATTATATTTAGGGTGTAAAGAGTCTTTGTTATCGACCGTTATCAAACTAATGCATATCAAGGTCTGGAACAAATGGAGTAATAAGAGTTTTGATATGCTACTTGAGTTTCTTAAAGATATATTACCGGAAGGTAATACTCTCCCGTCTTCATTTTATGGTGCTAAAAGGATTTTAGATGAGATCGGAACTGGTTATGAAGAAATTGAAGTGTCTAAAAATGATTGTGTACTCTATTACAAAGAAAATGAGAATAAAACACATTGTCCCATATGTGATGAACCTAGGTGGAAGTTAGGTGATGAATCTCCTAGGAAAGTATTGAGATACTTTCCACTTAAGCCACAATTGCAAAGACTTTTTATGTTTAGTAAAACGACTGAAAATGAGATGGCATAAGGATCAGCGCAAAGTTGAGGAAGGTGTAACGAGACATCTGGCTGATTCTCGTGCTTGGAAGCATTTTGATGCAAAGTTTCCTAAATTTGCTCAAGATGCCCGTAACATAATATTAGGTTTGGCTGCAGATGATGGCTTTACACCATGGTCCGATTTGGGAAATTCTTATAGTATGTGGCCTGTGATTCTTACAGTTTATAACCTACCAGGCTTTATGTTCATGAAAGAAGAATTCCTTATGATGTCTTTGCTTATTCCGTTATACATCAATCCTCATCATAACCTGGTAGAATTTGACTTTTTGATCCTTTTGAGATGGATACAGATGATACACTATCGTTAGGATTTGGATGACGTGTTGTTCTTTTCTTTGAAGTAGAATGTAAGAGTAGGTTGATTGATTGGTGGTGTTCTTATTTAATCGTTTATTACTGTATGATAACTTGATTAACTTACACTTTTGAGTCCGCATTTTGAAACAGGGGACGATGTTCTTCGTCAAAATTAAACGTCTACAGGGGGAAAACTCATGCTTTGGATGCTTCGTAACTGGGTTCAGGTGCCAAATTGTCTGATTGATAAGCATTTTAAAGTGGAAGACGTTCAACAAAATAAAATGGGAACAGGGGGTGCTTTTGCTCTACTGGATTGAACATTCCTGGAAGAAGTTAATCACATTTATCATTATTGTATCAATATTTCAATTGTGTGAACCTTGTTCTTTGGTGGCTTTCATGCCTAGAAATAAAATGGAGATTGGAAGTACAGTCCATGTCTTATGGATATTGTGTTAAATAAAGCTATATACCTGGTTTCCCCTATTTAGTAGTAGTTTTTCAGGTTTCTTACCTTTTTTTTTTTTTTTTTTAAATTTTTTAAGGGCCTATTGTGAGGAACTGTTTCTCTCAGTTGACACTATCCAACTGAGAGGAATAGACCCCTGCTCTCTATAGGCTATTGTGAGGAGGCTATGGTGACAAGACTGTGAGGAAGTTACTTCCTCTCTAATGGTCTAATGTGAGGAATTTTTTACCTTTTGTGATGAATTTTTCCTCTCAAATAACCACTTTTTTTGTAGTGCACCCTTGAGTAGGTTTTTGGATAAAAAACGATTATAGTCAACTCAAGACCACGACTCATGAACCGAGTCCCGACTCCTCCTAATGGGCGTGTTTGGGTTAAGCAAGGAGCCATCAGCTCATTGGTACCTTTCGTTTAGTTGGTGTGGATGAGAAAATTTAGTTAGTTTATGAGGGAGTGAGAAGGCGGGAAGGAAGTGAAGTGACAAGACAACGATATAATTGATTGATTAATAATAATTCATTGAAGAGATTTGAAAGTTTCTTCTTCTTCTTGTTGATGAGTTGTCACATACTATGACAGTAAACAATCGTGCCGGCCTCAATTTTTCTCGAATCTGACAAAAACAGACAGCTTTAAAGTTTTGATCCACTCTGCTACACACAAACAAACAAACAAACAAACATACGCAAAAGAGAAAAATGACATCTTCTGGAAGACCCAGAGCCTCTTCAATTTCATCAATCAACACCAACACTAGCAGCAGCAACAATGTCGGTTCGCATTCCGTGAGGTCTAAAGGACCCCCAATTTCCTCCAATTCCAGACGCTCCGTCACGCCCACTTCCAGGACTCGCCACCGTGATCCAGGTACCTTTTCAATTCCCATACCGGATGATCATTAGGACACCATTGCTGCTTAGTTTTATTTTCTCTACTTCCTTCATCATTCAATAAGGCCTCTTTCTCATATTTCACTTCTCTTCAGACCAATTCACTTTTCCGCATCTATTATGTCATTTCAAGTTACTATGTGCTTCTTTCCTATTCAATTTAAATTGATCGGTTTTAACTGCAAATAATAACTGAATTTTAATTGGGTTGTAAAAATTTTGTAGTTAAAATTTTACAGGGTTGTTACCTAGGTGTGTGTAAGAGTAAATAATGTGTGTAATAGTTTTTAAAATTATTTTATTGGCTTTTAAGATTATTTGATTGATTGAATTCAAAGAGCAAGAGTGTAGAAAGATAAAAATTTAATTGAATTATGAATATTTGGTGGATAAAAAATGGGTACGGTTCAACACGATTAATTAAAGTCGCATGGCGAAGAGGATGAGAAGGGAAACTCGATTAAAACTGGGCTTTAACGGCGAGGCAAACAGTCTCTATATGATTTAAGAGTTTTTTTTTTTTTTTTCCTTTGGGACAAGTTTGCTAGGAAGGTTTTTAGGACTAATCATATACTCCATGTATACTGAAAAAAAGGCTCTGACAGTGCTCTGTGTGAGAAATAAATAAAAAAATGTGGAGGAAGTATATTTCATGTAGGTCATGATGATAGAATTAAAGTTAGTAAAGTGGTAGTTGATTGGATTGTTAGTGGTGAATATAAAATTATTATGAGTTTCTAAAATGACAAATAAATGATTGGGGACAACTATGACTTATCAATCAATTCGAATTGTTATTTTTCTTAGTCCAGCTTGTCGTCTACATAGATACTTGCAGAATTATAATACACTATAAGCCCGTTTTGCTTCTTTACCTCTCTGTTGATTTAGAAACCTTTGACTCATTATATTGCCTAACCCTTGTCGAGGCAAAGAGCAGAAAGGTAGTGATATAGAATTATTATAAGTTTCTAAAATGACAAATAAATGAAACGGGACAACTGTGACTTATGTCTAAAATAACAAAAGTGTACAACTGAGCTGCGATTTAGGGAGTAGGTGTTCTAGATAAAAAAAAATGTGTTATAAAACACCAATGTTTGCATATAGTCAATGATACAAAAAGATGTTCGGGGATATAACTATAGAAATAGTTTTAGTTGTTCCTTCCCTGATGATACTTTTGTTTCTTTTCCAAGCAGGAGTGTTAAAGTAATATTTAATTTTTTTTGAATTAATATGGGATTGGACAAGTACTGGAGTGTGTATGTTTGTTATATTCTGGCTGTAGTATGAGACCATACATATGCATGAATAGGTCCAAGGATCACTTTTACCTGTCTCAATATAGTCATAGTATTATAATAATCCCACCGTTCCATAGATCTCTTGCTATTTACATTTTGCACAATTTTTAAGAAGTTTGATTAAAAAATGGTTTATACAGATAAAGTAATAAGTGTATGATAAAAAGTAAGAAAGAGAATTGATAAAGTATGAAAGAGAGTGATTAAAATATTAATAATGGAGATAGTGGGTTTCCATAAAAGGAAATGGAAAGTTTTTAATGGAACGCGCAAAATGGAAAAATAGAAAGTTTCTAATGGAATGGAGGGAGTATGTACTAAATTCCAACTCTGAAAAGGTTTTTGATGATAAACATGTCATCTCTTTCTTGCATTTGTGCCTTAGAATCTGAAAGAGTGAGAGTTGCTGTTAGACTTCGGCCTAGAAACTCTCAGGATCTATGTGATGCTGATTATGCTGATTGTGTGGAGCTTCAGCCCGAGGTATATATAAGTTTTTACAAGAATATGAAAAATTACCCGATTCTAGTGATCCTTCTATTCACCTGTCTAACATTTCAATATATGGCACTTGCTTTATGATTCTGCATCACACAGCTCAAAAGTTTGAAGTTGAGGAAAAACAATTGGAGTTCTGAATCTTATCGATTTGATGAGGTCTTCACCGAAACTACTTCCCAAAAGCGTGTTTATGATGTTGTGGCAAAGCCTGTTGTTGAGGTAATAAAGTACAAAAGACAATATAATAGAGCAACTTTTTTATATATAGATGAAAGAAACAACTCTGACGCAGATTGTGCTGATATGTACATTGTATAAAAATAGTTGATATACTCTTGCAGAGTGTGCTTGATGGGTATAATGGGACCATTATGGCTTATGGCCAAACAGGCACCGGTAAGACTTACACACTTGGCAGGCTAGGCACAGATGATACAGCCGAACGGGGAATTATGGTTAGAGCTTTGGAGGACATATTGCTTGGTATATCTGCAACAGATAGTGTTCAAATCTCGTTCTTGCAGGTAAAGAGAACACCTTGCTGTGCTACGTATTTTTACAAACTCTTTGCTGTCTAATGTCTTCTTCAAGTCTATATAATGTATAGATCTCATCAACAAAGGAAAATGTAATCAAAGAATATTCTGAAACTTTCTTGCTCAGTATTTGGAGTGGCTAATATATTCATTGATAGGATAGAAACCCAGATGCACAGTTAGGAATTAAAATTTATGGTTTTCAGGGACTACATTCTTGGACTTTTTAACAGTTTCTACCAATAGTAATTTTTATATTATTTTTAATTTTAGGTTGTTAGTTAGATATCTACTGCATCAGATTAGTGTGTATCAATATGATTTCTTCAGTTGTGAATGGCTTAACTGCATTCTTCCAAAGGTGTGTACGTATGAGTCGTATTGTGGTCGAATTTTATTGGCAAAAGAATGAGAAACAAATAGAAGGATAGAAGAAAGGCAGCAACAGCCTTGTCCTTCAAATAGAGGGGGTCGTGGTTGCATGTGTTACTTTTAAAAGAAGACACAGACTGCGGTTCACTAGTACTGTATTTCCTAAGGGGAAAAATCTGATTTCGGAAGGTAGAATCCGAATGCTATTATTTTTTGGACCTCTGTACTTGTTTGTCCTGCTCTCTCTCTCTCTCTCTCTATATATATATATATATATATATATATATATATATATATTGTAACTCGCTACACAATAGCAGAAAGCTAGAGCTCCATACCAATTAGCTTAGGAGTTCGTACATCAGAAATGGTAGATCCTTGGCATTGATAGAGAGGAAGCAGTTAGATAAATATTGTAGATTGAATTTATATCTCTACAAGTCTCCCATTGTTTAGTTGAATCATTGTTTGGTAGTGGTAACAACTGAGTATGGAATCTATTGTATACTTCTCATATTTCGTTATTATTTTCAACTGTTATCCCATATATTTGTTGTATATTTTCTTGAAGTTTAACATATAAGTTGCCCACACATTCTTTCAGATGTGAACCAATTCTCTTCATTTCTTATCATAGCAGTTTGGAATCTTGAAACTAGAACTGAAACTTTGTTTTTTTGGAGCAATTTTCAAGTTTATTGATAAAATTATTCAATCAACTTCAGGGCTTTTCAATTCAATCAATCAAATTATTCCTTTCTTTTCTGGTAATGACATATATACAGAAGATGAAATAGAAAGTTAATATATCAGAGGTCAGATAACACGAAAGCTGTTTCTTTTGCTACTTATGTGCTATCAGAGATCTTTTCATGCTAGTGTATTGAAGACTTGAAGTAGAGTATTGTTAGGATATAATATTTTATTAGATTGAAATTGGACTGTTGGACAGCCTAACAGCAAACTGTAAGGTTTACTTTTTCGCTTTCCCTTAAGGGGGTGGATACCTTGGTACTTTTTCATGGTATATAAGTTACACAAAGGAACATATTCTCTTGTCTTGTTGAAATGTACTAGACCTGTAATTACTTGGAACTTCTTAAAGCTGATGTGCACATTATATGCTGGTAGACATACACATCATCTCTGCTTGACTGCTTTTGTTCGATTCGTGTTTGAAGAAATTGAATTGTATTTGTCAATAGTTGTACATGGAATCTGTTCAAGATTTGCTTGCTCCAGAAAAGGTCAACATTGCAATTGTGGAGGATGCCAAGACGGGAGAAGTGTCTGTACCTGGGGCTGATATAGTCAAAATACGAAACCTTGATCACTTCATACAACTGTTGCAGCTTGGAGAATCTAACCGCCATGCAGCTAATACAAAGCTTAATACAGAATCGTCACGAAGTCATGCAATTCTCATGGTACATCTTTCACCCCACAAGATAACATGATTTTGACTCTGCCCTGGCCTTGTTCTGTTTATGTTTGACAAACATTTTTAAAAGTTGACGTACAATTGTTTATATATTTGATCGAACGTGCATCCTTCTCTCAATTATATAATTATTAACCTTCACTGCAGGTCAATGTATGCAGATCAGTACATGAGAAAAAAGAAACAGGTATCCAGGGGCACAAAGACAGCCCCACCCCTACTAGTAGACATGGACATGATGTGCCTACCATCAGAAAAAGTAAGCTACTACTTGTGGATCTTGCAGGGTCCGAGCGCATTGACAAATCTGGTTAGTTTTCCACTAATTCCGAGCAAAATAAACTACTGAATTCTTATTCACAATTTTCATCTTTTAGTGTTATTATTTCTTTATGAGAAAATTCTTTTTACACTTAAACCTTTACGTTCACTTAAGTTTGCACTAAAACCTTTTTTTTTTTTTAACACTTTGCACCAAAACCTTTCAAAAAATTTTTCCCTAACACAAAGGTTGGACGGTGTTAAGTGTCCGTTAGCGAAAATTTTCAAATTGCACCAAAACCTTTACAAAAACTTGCACTCGCTACTGAAACCTTTTCATATAATGTCAGTCCATACTTATTGTTCAGTTTGCATGATACTTTAAATGGTTTTTTTTTCGCGGTAACGAGTGTCATTGACTCATTGTGGGTGTGATTGTATTTTTGTCAAAGGGGGTTTGCCGTCTGAGGTAAAGTTTGAGTCATGTGTTTTTTTCTATTTGTGCATGTAACTTTTTTCCGTTTGGTACATGCATGTAATTAAACATGTATAGTAAGATACTAAAATCGTCTAGTCTTAGTATGATCACCTAGTTCTCCAAGCATCCCTTGATCATGTTCATCATAAATAAAACAGTTAAAGGTGTAGCTAGCAAGTTCAAATTAATCATATATTTACAAAGTTAATCAATAAATGAATTATATATTTAGTCTACAATCGTCCTACTGAGGAAATGAATCATATATTTAGTATACATTCATCCAACTCTTATATGGTATAGCATACTTCACTCTTAATCTGGATTCGTTGTCTCTATCAACTAACATGGGTTCTTTATTTTCAGAAACCACTCTTTCCACAGCTAAAAATTAAATTTCAGACACATTTTCTAGCATTTTGTTATTAAAATGTAAAAACGTATTTTTGACAAAAAGTAGAGCCTATAAAACAAGTTGGTGCTTCAAAGTTCAAAACACTGTACAATAATCAATCAGAATTACCATGTGACAAATGAGTCTCTTAATTTTTGTTCTCCGTATATCTCATCAAGAGTCACTATCATAACATCTTCAAAACTACTACTGCATAGGAAAAATGTCTCTCTTAAATATAGTTATCAACAACTTTTACATAGATAAAGTAAATTATTGAATAATCAAGAAAATTATTATCATCAACCTATCATATTTGTTAACTATTAGTAGTACTAGTACTTAATATTGCACATAATATATATTTGATAGAGTAGCATGAACATATGATCCAAACACGCCCTACCTGATAAAAGACAGGTTCAAGGGCCTAGCTACACCTCTGACTAGTCTATTTATGATGACTATGATCAAGGGATGCGTGGTGGAAGAAAGACTAGGTAATCTTACTAAAACTAGGCGATTTTAGTTTCTTTGATACATGCTTAATTACATGCATGTACCAAACGGAAAAAAGTTACATGCACAAATAGAAGGAAAAAAAAAAAAAAGCATCCTTTACCTCAAATGGCAAACCCCTTTAATAAAAAAAATGCAATTACATCCACAATGAGTCAATGACACTCGTTACCGTAAAAATAACCATTTAAAGTATCATACAAACTGAATAATAAGTATGAACTGACATTATTAAAAAAGCTTTCAGTAGCGAGTGCAATTTTTTGTAAAGATTTTGGTGCAATTTGAAAATTTTCGCTAACGAACACTTAATACTGCCCAACCTTTGTGTTAGGGAGAATTTTTTTGAAAGGTTTTGGTGCAAACTGTAAAAAAAAGAAGGTTTTAGTGCAAACTCAAAGAGGGCCTAAAGGATTAAGTGTAAAAAAAAAAATTCTTTATTTATCAATCTGAAATCATCTGAAAAATAGAGAGGTAAATTCCAATTTTTGACAAAAGTGGACGGGTCTGCCTTCAGTGTGATATTTGAAACGTTAAGGACATAGTCGAAAAGTGAGTATCTAAAAGGGTGCTGGATGTAAATTCCCCTCTAGTTTCATTGTTGATCTTTACTGTACTTTCATCTTTTATTCTCTTTGTTTATCTGATGTTTTCTTGTTCCAGGAAGTGAAGGGCACTTACTCGAGGAGGCCAAGTTCATTAATCTCTCTCTTACGTCTCTAGGAAAGTGCATAAACGCATTAGCTGAAAATAGTCCTCATATACCAACTAGAGATTCTAAGTTGACGAGATTGCTTCGCGATTCGTTTGGAGGTTGTCAGTTTTTTTTTTAGATTCTGCATTGTGCAATTTTACATGGTTATATACATCTATACACGCACATATACATAACATATGCATATGCATATGCATACATATACATAAGTTCATGAACTTACACAGGCTTTATTTAGAACAGGTTCTGCAAGAACTTCACTCATAATCACAATCGGGCCATCTTATTGTCATCATGCAGAAACTGCTAGCACCGTAATGTTTGGGCAACGGGTTAGTGTACTGCAATTTTTTCTTTCTTTTTTTGGCCTGTTTATCTCAAACCCAGTTGATATCCTTAATGTGATCGATTCCTTTTCTTCTTTCTCCCTGACTGTAGTACAATTCATGTTAATAGTATTTTTAAGTTTAAGCTAGTCTGTGACTTTTATTACTCAACAGTCACTCGACTTTTAATTTGTCCATATATATTCTCAGGTACTGAAATAAGATATTATTGATTTCTGCAGGCCATGAAAGTCATGAACACAGTAAAGGTGAAAGAAGAATTTGACTATGAAAGCTTGTGTCGTAAGCTGGAGACTCAGATTGATCATATTACCGAAGAGATTGATCGACAACAAAAGTTAAGGGATACTGACAGAACTGAAACTGAGAAAAAGCTAGAAGAGTTTCGTATTTCTTACACGGAAGCAGAAAAGCAACTTGTTGCTAGGTCAGAGGTACTTGTAACTGGATTTTTCTTGAGACTTTTTGCCCACTATTGCTTTGCATAATATAATCTTATGTACTACTATGTGAAAGTGAGTGTCTTGGCTTGCAGTTATTACGGGAGGAGAATGATCACTTAACTTCGAAAATCAAAGACTTACTACATGAATTGGATGCTCAGAAACATCATAATGTATTTCTGTTCAATGAGATTGCTCGATTTGAAGTGAGCGAGAAGAAATGTGAGGTACTTCAATCATTCGGTACATTCATAAATTCCTTCAGATTCCGTTGAGTTTTTTCATTCCTTATTTGACTTCATGAACATCAGATTCAAACTTGGCCTTCTAATTGTGTGCCTTTTCTTTCTTTCTTCTTCGTTTTTTTTTTTTGGCCCGGAGACAGTTTTTGGAGGAGGAGAAGAAATGTCTGCAATTGAAGTTGAATGGCGTTACGGATGATCTAAACCGCCAGAAAGATGAGAACAATATAATGCATAGTGAGATGGCGCATCTCGAAATGACTTTAAAAAGCAGCAAGGTACACAAGTGCCAACTCTATCATTATGATAATGTTCTGGCTGAGAAAAAGTGAAGCTGATGATGAACTTACCTCTATGTTAGACTGTTAGTGGTTACAGAGCAGAGATTTTGACAAACATTATAAAATTATCTGTGTTACATGAACATTCCTATTGTCTGTTCTGATTCTTTTCTTCTTTTCTTGAATTTGAACCTCGAGGAAAAACTAATGCTTTTATGTTCGTTGTTAGTAGCAACAGCAACTAGAAAATTCGACATATCAGAATTTACTGACGGACACGACACATATGTATGAGGAGAAAATAGCTAAGTTGATAAAGCAATTGGAAGATGAGACTTCACGATCAATTTTAGCTGAAGAAGTAGAAAGTACGATGAAGAAGAAAATCACTGATACCCACATGTCAATGCAGGTTTGTTTTCTAGTCATCACATAAACGTTATGAACACCAAGAAATGTAAATAAACTGATTGCTTACTTCCAACAATTTTGAATCAGAGAAAAGATATCTTTATTTTGATCCTCCTTTATTATACCTGGTGATAAAGGCACTCCTGTATTGCACCTTCTGTTTACATTTTTGCAATTTTTTGGTAGCGTTGCCAAGATAAGTGCAATTGTTCTTATCCTATTTTTCACGGATAACTCTGTTACTGTTTTGTTCATAATAGCAAAACCAGGTTGATATCTCTGAGTATCATAAAACACTGGCCGAGACTACTAAAATGTATGAAGAGAAAATATCAATATTAAACCAACAGCTTAAAGATGAGCATTCCCGTACTAGAGAAGCTGAGGAAGAATTGTGTTCTACAAAGGAGCTTCTACGAAAGTTTCAGAATTCAGTCCAGGTGAATCTCAGGATGCTACAATTGGCCTTTCTTTCTTTAATTTCAATTTGTTCTATGTTTGAGGAAGGTTAGAGCATTGTTTTGGAGGTATATAAATGAGAAGATGAAAAATTTAACTTTAAGAAAGAAACTTCTTTCAATCTGAGCAGTAGCCATCTCCCACTTCAACTACAACACCAGAAACTTCTCTCAGTCTGAGCAGTGGCAATTCCCCACTTCGAACACAACACCATTGAATTTTCTGTGTCATTTGAATGCATTGACTTCAGTGTACAAATCAACAATTAATGGATCAGATACTTCAGTACTAAGAATTATTTCAACATAGACCACTCGTATTTTACTGTACACCATTTTAATTAGCCCTTTAGAGCAATCAGTGCATGTTTTTATTTAGTGTCGACTGTCATATTTGCTTGCCTACCGACTTACATAATGGAAGTCTTTTACAATAGTTTGGCATGCTTGATCGTCGATTATGTCTGGGACAATAGTTATGCCTCACTCTCCAAACATATAGGTTAATTTGGAGAAAGAGATTGACGAGCTTCGACTCAGGTTGCAAGAAATGCATCAGCTACACGAGAAAACTGTTAATAAATTGGGACTTGTGCGTGCAGAATGCAAGAATCTTGAATCGGGAAAGGTATGCTTGGTGCATCATAGAATTCTGTTGCACTGTGGAATAGCATATTAACCTTTTGCATATAATTATGACGTAATATAGCAATATTTTCTCTTATTATTTTGGTCAAAACACTAACAATTCAAGGATATCTTTTGCTATTAAGTAGAGTGTAATTATTTGAGGATATGTGTATGCCTGCTTCAATGAAACATCAGGAAACACTTCAAATTGAACTTCATTCTGTAAAGCAAAAGCTTCATGTTGAAGAAAAGAGGAGGGAAGCTGATAGGGAGTTGCTGAACGTCACGAAGGATGTTCCTGAAAGTGATGACGGATTTGAGGTGAACAAGGTCTCCACTTATTTCACTTCATAAACAATGTTATTGGTCTAAGATTTCATTCATTTATCTTTTGCAGGAAAAAAAATCATATATGAATAGAAATACTTCATCTTTAACTAAACAACAGAGTTCCCATAAGTCAAGTGCGTCGAAAGAAACTATCTTCAACCAGAGGAACACAATCACTAAAATATGTGAGCAAGGCAAGATTCTTGACTCGTGGGTATCGTTTTAATTTTTCTGCAAATCCCAAGGATCAAACTGTTCACTGGATGCATCTAATTTTTTGGGTTTCCCCTATAGAGGATTAGTCAAAAGTTTTATGAATCGAGTAATTCTTATCTTTTATGTGCAGTTGGGCTTGAGAAGATACTTTCATTATTAAAATCTGGAGATATAGATGTCCAAATCCATGCTGTAAAAGTTGTGGCAAATCTCGCTGCAGAAGGTAAAGAGTTCTGGAGATTTATGTCTTGGTTGATCACATGGCTTCCAAAGAATTATTTTCCTTTGAATTAGTTTTATACAGGGTATTTTTTTTCCTGCTAAGTTCTGTAAAAGATATAACTAGTACTTAAAATTTTTGGTGGCTTCCAAATCATCTAGATATATCCTTTTCTTAGGTCTAGCTGAAACACCTCTCCCCCAAGGTCTTGTTGAAGCACTAATATATCCGCACTTCACTTTCATTGGCAAAAGATTTTCATGAAAGATGGGGATGCATGATCTATTGAGTGCTCTTCTTTATGCTTCATGTTGTTCGAGGTGCTTATTAAAACTATTGTTGATTATGAAGATGTCAACCAGGAAAGAATTGTGAGGGAAGGTGGTTTAGAAGCACTGCTCAGGCTGGTAGAATCATCACATAACACAACAATACTCAGGGTTGCTTCGGGTGCGATTGCTAATTTGGCAATGAATGGTAACCAATCGTCTTGCTTCAGTTTCTTTTAGATTTTTATCAATATTGTTTAGATTTAGTGCATGTTTGCAAATGCTTATAATTATTTAAATTTTTTCAACTTTTTTGGCTTTGTCTAAGCTATTATCAGCTTATATGCAAGTGCAGGCTTTAAAATTATTATTCAGTCATAATAAATAACTGTGTATATGCATGTCTGTCTTAGAGATGAATCAAAGTCTGATAACAAATAAAGGAGGGGCTCAACTCCTTTCAAATGCATCCACCAAAACAGATGATGTTCAAACTCTTCGAATGATTGCTGGAGCAATTGCAAATTTGTGCGGAAATGGTAAGCTTGAGATGATTATATTCCGTTACATTGGAAAGTTTCGTGTGAGTCTGGGTCTGTTTTTTCATTTTCCTTCTCTTACATACTTTCTTATCTTCGGCATCATCTGCAGTGTGTCTCTCCTTCCTTCGTTTAGTTGACTTTTTCTTTAGATACGTTGTGAGTATTGAAATAAAGTTACGTAGAGCCTTGACTTGCAAGTGGC